>JARBWK010000005.1:151342083-151357204 GCA_030556195.1 Anolis apletophallus | reverse complement strand
AATCAAACCCCCCCCCACCAACCTTACGGGACCCCGTACACACAACACCTACAAACACCACAAACTAAAACCATTCCTTCCTTCCACACAGACATAAACTGACCAAAAGACAAGCCATGCCTTATAAAAATAACAGCATCGGACGACACACTTTCGCCTATACATCAAACAAACAAAGGGCAGAACAAGCGCCAGAACAGAAACACACTGCGCAGCAGAGACACAGACAACAGGTCACTGCACGACGCGCACAGCTGAGACCCAAATGCAAAGAACAGCACGACAACAACCAGCGCGCAGCCCGGACCAACCAAGGCATGAAATGCAACACAACAGCAGCGCAAGGAGCGGCAAACACACAACGTCAACGCAGAAAACAAAACTTCAAAAACACCACAACCAATTCCACCGCCTAGCCTTCAGATACAACGCTGCAGAAGACTACAGCATGGTGCCAGAGGCCGACATTGGCACCCTAGCACTTTTATCTGCACACACTGCAAAGCCCTGAAATACCCAGCAGAAACAACAAGAATGTGCTGCCTAGCCGTAAAGTCTCTCTACCACCACTTGCCACTCCTCCACAACCACTACAGACTTTGCTGAGTGGAGACACTCCAGAATCAAAACACTTCCTCCGCTATATAAGACAATACAACTCATGCTTCCAGATGACATCATTTGGAGCACACATAGAAAGTGCGAAATTCATGCCTACATGACCCCACCAAGACCGTAAGTAACATCATTTCCAACCCTTACATACTCAGACATTCTCGCCTCTCCTAAATAGGGCACAGCAACGCGTGCCCGGGTACAGCTTATATTAATAAAGCGGAATGTTTGTATGTATGTGGGTTTGTTTGTGGGTTTATGGATATGTGCCAGCGTTCTGATTGGCTCCTGACCTCTACATTCTGAAAACATGATTGGTTCCAGTGAGGGAGTATTTGCATAACGCCCATCATTGGCCAGCCAACACGAACATTCCGACCCTCTAAACTGGCAGAGGAGGATAAGGCAAAGGCCTGAGGCAGTCGCCAACACGAACATTCCGACGCCTAAAGTGGCAGAGGGGGCAAGGAAAAGGCCTGAGGCAGTCAGGCAGGGTGGGAGTTTAAGGCCAAAACACTTTGCGACCCCTTTGTGACCCCAAACAATGAGAAAACAAGACCAAACTTGGCACACAAGAACCTCAAGACCCACTCTATATCCTGGTGCAGTTTGAGGGAGGATGGACCATGGATGACGGGACTTGCAGTACTTTAACTCACTTGCTTAGCACTGTGGCCCAAACCATAGAAGGATCAGGACCACACTTGGCACACAGATGCCCAATGGCCCACTTTACAACCTGGTGCAGTGTAGGACAGGATGGGCCACAAATGATGGGATTTGCAGTACCTTCACCCGATTCATTTCCCACAGAACATTGAAGCTCCTGCAAATCACAGACCAGGCCCAAACTTGGCACACAGAGTACCCATGACCCACTCTACATCCTAGGGTTCCCATATGTCCCTTATTCTAAGGGACGTCCCTTATTTTGGCCCTAAAATTTGTGTCCCTTACTTTCAGGCCCTGTCCCTTATCTTTGACTAGCAGGACAGGACTGGGCGGGGTTGACCAGAGGAAGCTGCGCACTGCGGTTTCCACGGCAATGCCTGCCCGGGGATTCCAACTCACAGGGCAGTCTGCGTCCCCGTTGGAAGGAAGAGGCGATACAGGACTTTTTCAAAGTACAGTAGACTCAATTAATCGTAACCCAAAGGGAATGTTAGATCATGTTGGATAAAGATAGTTTCTGGTTGCTTGAGAGTTACTCTTAAATTAGGCCTATACTATACCATTAACTATAGACATAATAATCATGAAGATGTACTGTCTTATAAAATTTATTTTATTTTAATGTTTAGACAGTGCACTTTTAAAGTCAGCAAAGTCAAGTACCAAATACAGATGCAGAAAATAAGGTAGTTCTAATGATGTTTTTGTGCATGACAAAACATGCAGAAACATACCATGTACTGTTAAGAGGGTGTAAGTCAGTTTCTTTTGTCAGTTTCAATCATTACCTTATTCAGTTAATAAAACTATTTATACCTAACGTTTGAGTTTCAAGTTTTTAATGAAGTGTCCCTTATTTTTGTGAAAACTCCCGTAAATGTCCCTTATCGATCATCAGGTGTGCCGTGGGAAATTGGAACCTCCAATACCCTTTCTTCCCCCTCCTGCCGAACACTCTTTCTTCTCCACTCGGGCTCCCTTCTTCCCAGTCTCGCTCTGCTCGCTTTGCCTCGCTTTGCTCTAGGGCGAGTGACCCAGGCCCGGATCATCCATAAGGCCTAGGGCGGCAGCCATGGGAGATCGGCAAATCCGGACCCCCCAATTAAAAACAAAAAGTCTCATTATTTTTTTTTTAAAAATCAAAATTTGTTTTAAATGGCGACCTTTGGGCGCTTGCGCTTCTGCGCATGCACTCGGAGCGCCATACAATCTAGAGCGCTGCGCTGCACGCACCCGGGCCACCACGGCACCTTCCTTTTGCCTCCGTGCGCGTGGCGGCTTGAAGTTGAGGAGGGAGGGAGCAGGAGGAGCCGAGCCGCGGCGAGCACCGCCTCAGGCGCCCCCAATTGGCTGCCGCCACACTCTCGCTCTCTCTATCTCGTGCACGCGCTCTCTCACGCTCTCGCTCTCTATCTCGTGCGCTCTCTCGCGCGCGCGCACTCTCTCTCTCATGCGCGCTCTCTCTCTCGCGCTTTCTCGCACACTCTCTCTCTTGCTCTCTCTCTTTCTCTCGTGCACGCCTTTGGAACGAGTTTGCACCCGCTGCCCTCTCCCCAAGCCTCCCGAGGAGACCTTCAGAGCACAGCAGAGCTTCCCAGCCGGTGGGAATGCATAGGGACCTTGGAGGTGGCGGGATGGGGCCTACTCGCCTTTCTCTTCTGCTCCGGAGGCACCATGGTGAAACACAATAAGCAACAGGGGTTGCAAATAAGCAGAAATAGTCAATTCAATATCAAAATACGTTTAAAGAGAGTCTATCCGCACAATATAAGTGAAGAGACAAACATACAATTCAATCAATTAGTTCCATACAATTCATATACAACAATTCATATACTCAGTTGAGTTCATATTACAAAGTCATGGGTGTAGACCAGGGCTGTCCAACTGGCGGCCCTGGGGCCGGATCCGGCCCCCCAGCCTGTTGGGCACGGCCCCAGCTATGCCCCCAGCCGCCATTTTTAAATTTTTAAAAAATTCTACTTTTTTTTTTTAAATGGCGGCGGGGAGGGAGGCGGAGGCAGGGGAGGAGGAAGAGCCTAGCTCCTCCTCCCTGCACCGCCCCTCTGTCCTCTCTCCTCGCCGAAAAGGAGGAGTAGGCGACGCCAGGGCAGCGCGTCACGCCAGGCCTGTGACGCGCTGCCCTTGGCCGCCTTCTGCCCTTTCGGTGGCTCCCCCACCCTAGGAAGGCGGGGGCGCCAAAAGGAGGAGTGGCGCCAAGGGCAGCGCGTCACGCCAGGCCTGTGTTGCGCCGGCCCTTGGCGCCGCTTCACTTTATGGCTCCCCGCCTCTAGGAAGGGCGGGGGCGCCAAAGGAGGAGGGCGGCGCCATGGGCAGCACGCCAGGCCAGGCCTGTGACCTTTGACCTTGCCGCCTTCTGCCCTAGGAAGGCGGGGGCACCGAAAGGAGGAGTAGGCGGCGCCAAGGGCAGTGCGTCACGCCAGGCCTGTGTTGCGCTGCCCTTGGCGCCGCCTGTCTTTTGGCGGCTCCCCGCCTAGGAAGGGCGGGGGCGCCAAAGGAGGGCGGCGCCAAGGGCAGCGCGTCACGCCAGGCCTGTGATCGCTGCCCTTGGCGCGCCTCTGCCCTAGGGAAGGGCGGGGGCGCCGAAAAGAGAGTAGGCGGCCAAGGGGCAGCGCGTCACGCCAGGCCTGTGACGCGCTGCCGGAGAATGACAGCTTTAGGAGAGGGCGGGGCCTGGGCTGGGGGCGGGGCCTGGGGACGGGGCCTGGGGATGGGGCCGAGCGGCCCCGAGGTCATCAGTGACCTCTATTCCGGCCCTGGACCCGGTAGAAGTTGGACAGCCCTGGTGTAGACAATACAGGTAGCCGATGATTCCAAATGTAAACAGTCAGTGGAAACATGGGCTAAAGGAACGCTGGGGGGGGTCCGACTCGCTATTACAGTACCTGTGTTATCCTGGGAGTCAGAGCCCTGTGTAGACGAGGAGAGATGTATAGGGCAAAAAGCACAAAGTAAAGCCCCTAATTGGGTAGCCAAAGGAGTATTTTTGCTGGGTCCTTGCTCAGGCGCTGAGCAAAATGCTCTTTCAAAGACGCGGGCACCGCCCAATGGCATGCCGCTGGGAATGCTGGTAGTCGTAGTTTTTCTGCAAGCAAGGAAACCCGGCTCTGCTGGTACGAGCGGTGCAATGAAGAACTCAGTCCCCAACAAGGTGGTTCACCAGGGGCTGTTCCATGTGGGGAAAGTGCCTGACGGCGAGAGTTCACAGCGAAGCCGGCAACGGGCCGTTTCGTCCTTTTCTATGGACTTCCTCAGAGGCAGCGTGTAAAGAGTGACGTCCTCACAAGTGCATAATCATCATCAGTTTCTCAATGGTCACGGAGGACGGACCATTATATTGTGCAGATAGACTCTCTTTAAACGTATTTTGATATTGAATTGACTATTTCTGCTTATTTGCAACCCCTGCTGCTTATTGTGTTGTATCACAGTGCTGCCCCCTGCTTATAGAGTGTGCACCATGGTGAAAGCCAGCCAAGTGTGGGTCTGAGTGGTGTGTGTGTGTGGGGGGGGGGGGGCGTAATTCCAAAGTGTGGCCTAGGGCGCAAAAAAGTGTTAATCCGGGCCCGGAGCTCTGGTGTGGGATGGTCCATGAGGTCACGAAGTCGGAAGCGACTGAACAAATGAACAACAACAAAACCACGGGCCCTCGGTATCCGTTCCAATACACCCTTGGATCCCCATATCCGCGGATGCTCAAGTCCCTGCTATAAAATAGCAAAATCAAGGTTTGCCTTTTGGGTTTATCCTATACTAGCTTGGGTACTGGGCGGGTTATTTCAAAAAAGCATTTATTGTTTTGATCTGTTGTGAATTGACCCATTCGAAATTAGTGCAGTTCCATGGCTGGTGGGGTTTGCAGCAGTCTCTGGATGAGGGTGAAGGAACTGCAAATCCCATCATCCATTGTCCCATTTCCCCATAAACCTCACCAGGATGTAAATTGGATCATGGGGAGTCTGTGTGCCAAGTTTGGTCCATATCTATGGCTGGTGGGGTTTGCAGCAGTCTCTGGATGTGGGTGAAGGAACTGCAAATCCCATCATTCATTGTCCCATTTCCCCATAAACCTCACCAGGATGTAAATTGGATCATGGGGAGTCTGTGTGCCAAGTTTGGTCCATATCTATGGCTGGTGGGGTTTGCAGCAGTCTCTGGATGTGGGTGAAGGAACTGCAAATCCCATCATCCATTGTCCCATTTCCCCATAAACCTCACCAGGATGTAAATTGGATCATGGGGAGTCTGTGTGCCAAGTTTGGTCCATATCTATGGCTGGTGGGGTTTGCAGCAGTCTCTGGATGTGGGTGAAGGAACTGCAAATCCCATCATCCATTGTCCCATTTCCCCATAAACCTCACCAGGATGTAAATTGGATCATGGGGAGTCTGTGTGCCAAGTTTGGTCCATATCTATGGCTGGTGGGGTTTGCAGCAGTCTCTGGATGAGAGTGAAGGAACTGCAAATCCCATCATCCATGGTCCCATCTTCCCATAAAGCTAACCAGGATGTAAATTGGATCATGGGGAGTCTGTGTGCCAAGTTTGGTCCATATCTATGGCTGGTGGGGTTTGCAGCAGTCTCTGGATGTGGATGAAGGAACTGCAAATCCCATCATCCATGGTCCATCCACCCTCAAACCTCACCAGGATGTAAAGTGGGTCATGGGAGGTGTGTGCCAAGTTTGGTCTAGGTCTGTCATTCATGGGGATCGTGGTGATCTGTGGAAGTTGGAGCCCCAGCCAGAAAAAAATCGTCATCCACATACTACCCACATACGTACCCATAAACACACACACACACACAAGGTTATGTACCCAGAAATCCCCAAGTTAGATATTTGGTAATTTGCAACACAATTTATTAAGAAAAGGTCATTGTTTTGGAGATTTTATGAATGGTCCCATTAAGAAAAATGTATAAGAATGTGGGTGGACTACAATTCACATCGTGTCAGATTAATCTACCCCAAATATCTCCAGTACTGTCAGTTGGTCATAGGGGTTGTGTGTCCCAAATCCGGTCCAGATCCATTAATCGTGGGCCTCAAGAGTACTATCTGGATGCAGGGTGAACTACAACTCCCACCCGGGTGGGTCAGTCCCCCCACAAACCATTCCAGTATGTTCTGTTGGTCATGGGATTTCTGTGTGCCAAGTTTGGGCAGATCCCTCATCTGGTAGGTTCACAGTGCTCCCTGGATGGGTAGTGAACTACAACTCCCATAATGTTTGGTCAATGTTCCCAACCCCTCCAGTATTTTCTGCTGGTTATGTTGGGTCAATGTGCCAAGTTTGGTTCAGATATGTCATCAGTGGGGGTCGGAGGGCTCTCTGGATGCCCGGAAAACTACAACTTCCATCATGTTGGATCAGTCCCCCCCCCCCCCACAAAGCCCACCAGTATTCAAAGGTGGTCATATTGGGTATTTGTGCCAAGTTTGGTCAAGAACCATTGTCACATGGATGCACAGCACTCTGTGCATAAGGGTGAACTATAACTCCCAAGCTTTAAGGTCAGTCGCCTCAAGATCCCACCAGAATTCAAAGTTCCACATGTTGATTGATTATGTGTGCCTAGTTTGGTCGAGATTCACTGTCCATTTGGTTCACATTGCTCTTTGGATGTGGGTGAACTACAGCTCTCTAAATCCAAGGCCAATTCTCTCCAAACCCCACCAGCATTTAAAGTTGGCTATGTTCGGTCTGTGTGCCAAAGTTGGTCCAGATCCATAGTTGGTTGAGTTCAGTACTCTATGAATGCAGGTGAACTAAAACTCCCTATATCCATTCTGGTCTCTGGATGTTGGTGAACTATAACTCCCAGAATGTATTTATTTATTTAACGATATTTATATGCTGCCCTTCTCAACGCCGAAGGGGACTCAGAGCGGCTCACAAGCAAAATGCAAATACAATGAACTATAATTATTGCCACAGAATAATATCAATATTATATATCACATTGTACTATAACAATATCAGATTGAACTATACAAATACAATAAACTATATTATTGCCACAGCACAACGTCAATATCACATTGAACTATAACAATTATATCGCAATATTATTAGTAATATTGCATGTAACACAAAATATATAGTTATAGTATCATATTATTAGTAGTAGTAGTAGTGATATATTGCATCACATTACAACATTATCAATATTATATGTATACACAATATATTATACCATACTATATTATACTATAATATTAAATACAACATACTATGTCATTGTCACAGTACAACAATTACATATCACATTGTATTATAACAAGTATATCGCAATATTATTAGTAATAGCATTGAGGCCATGCTATTGAGAACTCAGCTGCACTGGGCAGGGCACGTCTCTAGGATGGAGGACCACCGCCTCTCAAAGATACTACTCTATGGTGAACTCGCCATGAGTCAGAGCAAGAGAGGCGCCCCCAAAAAGAAATATAAGGACTCCCTGAAACAACATCTCAGGCTCGGCCAGATTGATCACCAACAATGGTCCACCCTGGCCTCACATCGGGAAGCATGGAGACGCACTATCCACAATGCTGCGGCCTCTTTCGAGAAGTCACGCCGAATGGGTCTCGAAGAGAAACGACAACGCAGAAAGAACCGCAACTTGGAAACAACATCACCCAAGGAGACTTTCTGCGGTGCTTTCTGCAACCAAACTTGCCTATTTCAGATTGGCCTTTTTAGTCATCAACGTGCTTGTAAAAAGCGTGGGATGAGTCCTTCCTAAGAATCTTCGTTCGCGAAGTAATGCCGAGAGAGATTAGTAATATTGCATGTAACACAAAATATATAGTTATAGTATCATATTATTATTATTAGTAATAGTAATATATTGCATCACATTACAATATTATCAATATTATATGTATACACAATATATTATACCATACTATATTATAATATCAAATACAACATACTATGTCATTGTCACAGTCCTCTCTCTCTCTCTCTCTCTCTCTCTCTCTCTCTCTCTCTCTCTCTCTGTCTGGCATTACTTCGCGAACGAAGATTCTTAGGAAGGACTCAACCCATGCTTTCTACAGGCGTGTTGATGATTTCATTTTCGGAGGTTGGATGTGTCCTTCGAGCCTGTGCAATGGAGTTTTCTGGTGGAGCGCAGCATGTACAGAACTGGCCTCACCCTTTAAACCAAAGGTTCGTCTGCTGGGGCCTAGCAAGCTTGGACAGTGGCAGCGAGGTCCTCAGGTCGTGGGTTTGGTTCGAGTTTCCTTCTCTAGATGGTTGACCTTACAGGTTTAGAAGAGCACCATCTGCCTGGGTTTGAAATTAGAGTTTTCCTTCTCTTAGGATGGTTGCCAAAGGGTAGAGAGCCCATCCTACCTGTTGATGCTCTTTGTCAGACCCAGGGGCGGACCAAGCTGTTCCCGGGGGGTACGCAAAAAAAAATTGCACCCCCCCAGTGCACATGCGCCAATCTGCACGCGCACTGGCTCCAGAGCGCGCCTCCCGCTTTGGCAGCCAGTGCGCGTGCGCCAATCTGCGCACGCGCACTGGCTCCAAAGCGGGAGCCAGTACGCATGCGCAGACCTTTTTGCGCATGAGCAAAAAGCTCCGTGCATGCGGAAGCGCAGCCGGAGCGCCCCGGGCTGCCTAACAAAATCGCAGCGCGCACGGTGGCGGGGCTGGCCGCTGAGGCCTGGCCGGCACGGCGGCACAGGCAACGCGGGCGGTGGGAACCGGCGCGGCAGCGCCCTCCTGGGTGACGCCGCCTCCCGGTGACGTCGCCCTACGCGCCTGCGTAGTCCGCCTAATGGACGAACCGGCCCTGGTCAGACCCTTCGGTTGTGACCTGTCTGGCATGGGAGGCCCTATCGGTGGCTATTATGACACCGCCAGCATAGCTCACAACTTCATGAGGGTACGCAAGCCTCTCCCCCACGACAAGGGGGCACCAACGGAGAGGAGTTGTCACAGTACAACAATTACATATCACATTGCATTATATCAATTTCTACTTGTCAGGAATGGATGGCTATATATCACCCCCAGGATCAGGAGCAATACGACCCTATGTATCAGGGACACTCCTTCCCTACTTGTCCACTGTTGACAGCCTCCGTATGAACAGAACGTCCCACTAGCTATGCTTCTGCAGCACGGCTTTTCTGTTCTTACGTGGCGCTTTGTTTTGGTCCTGGTTAAGGCCTCATATTATCCAGCTGTGCATCCTGGACTTTTATAATATTGGTTTTGGGGGCAGGGTCCGTTTACTGTTTCTATTGCCTTCTCTCTCCTGCTGCTCTTTAAATGACATTATTTATTTTTATAGCATTCTAATGCTCTTTACTTCATATTTAGTCAGCTGCCCCAAGCTATGAAGGAACAGGGATATATAAATAAGTGATCGCAAGTTCTATTACATGGAAAAATTATCCGGAAATAGACGCAGGCTGAGACTCGGCATGTGCTTACAGCAGGATGAGATGGCAGAATCTCAATGTCTTTGAATGGCTAGTCTGTATTCAGAGTGTTGGGAAAATTCCATAAAGATTCCTACAAGGCTTGATGGGTTGGAACCAAACTTAGTACAAATCCCCATCCTAATCCGATAAAAATACTCACGTTTTTGTTTTTTGGGGGAGGGGATAGCCTCTTCCTCTCCGTGGCTCCACCTCTTCCTCCTCGCCAGCGCGAGGAGGAGGAGGAAGGAAAGCTCACCCCTGGAGCCGATGCCACGCATGAGCGGCAGCGGCCCCGAGGGCGGGGCTTCCCTCCACGGCTCCACCCCTTCTTCCTCGCGCCAGCCTGGGAAAAAAAGATCACCCTTTTTTTCTCAGGCCGGCTGTGATGAGGTGGTTATTTGTATGTAGATACAGGTGCTATATGTTAATCACATGTTTGTTTATGTGTTTGGGAGGGACATTCTTTGAAAGCTGCAGAGAGTGAGCAGTAGAATGTTCGCAGCAGCTAGCTTTAGGCAGAGGCTGTTGCCATGACAACAGAGGCCACTCTGGCTTTAGAATGTTGAGTTTGAATCTGACAGTTGGAGAATGTCGGTTGGCCAGCAGCTGTGACCAGAGTTAGTTAGGAATTGGCAGTTGCTGAAGCTGCAAGCTGTCTGTAGGAGCTGCAGTGTGCAGTTCAGTTCTGTGTGTGGGTTTAGAGAAACCCAAGTGTAGGACAAGTTTAGTCCTAGGGTTGAGAGTAATCCAGTATTAAGTAGTTACTTGTGTGTAAGTATCAGGGGAAGTTAAAACCCCGGTGTTATATCGTTTAAGATTCTAAGGTTGTACCTCTTCGGAGCACTTTTGAAACCACCTAAGCTTTGAGCCCATTTGTGTACAATAAACTCTTAAACACTTTCAACACTACATCTGTGGAAGTCGTTCCACAGTCGTCCTCACATCTAGTGGTCAAGCCTTGACAAATGGTGGCAGCAAGTTAAACTTATAAAGAAGGAAAACCGTGATAATTGGTGGCTGTCCTGCCACAGTACTACACGGTTCACTCAGTTTGGTATGCGAATAAACAAAGATCGACGCTGGCCTTCGGCGGCGTGTACGATATTTCGTTACACCGGCGTGGTGGCTTTAGGAGGGAGGGAGCTCCCCACGGCTCCTCCCTGCCTCCTAAAGCCACCATGCCGGCCTGAGAAGCAGCCAAAGATCGCCCTTTTTTCTCAGGCTGGCGTGGTGACTTTAGGAGGGAGGGGGGAGCCGCGGGGGGGCTCCCGCAGCTCCTCCCTCTTTCCTAAAGCCACCACGCCTGAGAAAAAAGGGCGATCTTCGGGTTAAAGTGAACTCTACAGGCTGGGCGCCATAGACTCTCAGAGGCAGCGGAATGGCCTCTGAGAGTCTATGGCGCCCCGCGCGCAGGCGCAGAACCGGCCAAAGATTGACTTTTATTTTTGAAAATTTTGGAGGGGGGGTCTGGATCTAGTGCCCCCCATGGCTGCGCCCCTAGGCCGTGGCCTAGTGTGGCCTTATGGATAATCCGGGCCTGAGGATCTTGTAGTAAGCAGAGAGCCTTAAAGGAGCCAAGTCCAAATTAACTAAAAGTAAAGTTTATTTGCAGCGTCACAAAAACTAAACAAAAATGGTCAAAATGACCCAAAAACACTCAAACTTCAGTGTACAGATAAAAGTCACAGAAAAACACAAACCCACTAGCCAAAAGAGTCTATAACACAAAAGCCGCCCCCAGGGCCGTAGCCAGGATTTTGTTTCGGAGGGGGCTGAGTTTGGTTCGGGGGGGGGGGGGCTGAGACTGGGTGGAAGAGGGTCTACCCTAGCAAATCTTTTGTATTGTTATCCCAATAACCCCATTAATGTGGGATATAATGAGCATGGTGATCAGATCATGATATGAATAAACATAACAGTTTAAATCATGTACCAGTAAGGCCTTTTCGCGGACCACCCTGAGAATTTCGGGGCTGAAGCCCCCTAGCCCCCCCGGCTACATGTCTGGCCGCCCCCTTCGCTTTGACCTGCATATTAGATATTTGGATTAGAATTCGTAAGAGTAGCAAAAATATTTCTGAAGTAGCAACGAAAATATGGTTGGGGGTCGCCACAACATGAGGAACCTTATTTAGGGGTCACGGCATTAGAAAGGTTGAGAACCACTGCATTAATACATATATCTTTCTGTTTAATTGCTATTAAATTTAAAAATAATAATTTCTAAGGGGGCAGTGAGTAAATTTTTTATGGAAAGGGGGTGGTAGGCCCAAAAAGGTTTGGGAACCACTGCTATCAGGGGCGGCCCCAGCGATTCCGCGACCTGCGCGGTCGCGTAGAGCGCCATCAGCTGGGAGGGGCACCACCGGCTGGGAGGGGCGCCGCCGCGCCGACACCGCGCCCCCCACCGCCGCCGCACTGCCCCTCTGCGCCGCTGTCCGCGCTGGCGCGCAGAAGCACCTACAGGCGCTATAGATGTTTTCTCGCACGCGCGAATGTAATGAGCACGCACACTCGCTCCCAAGCGCCTGCCGCTTTGGAGCCAGCGCGCATGCAAAACCTGCACTGCACGATAAGCGCCGCTGGCTCCAAAGCGGCAGGCGCGCTTGGGAGCGAGTGCGCGTGCTCAGACATTCGCGCGTGCGCAGAAACGTCTACAGGCGCTATAGCGCCTGTAGACGCTTCTGCGCACGCGCGAACGGGCAACAAAATTTCTTTGCGTACCCCCCCAAATTAGGTCGGGCCGCCCCTGACTGCTATATTCCAATAAGTGGATTAAAACTGAGCTTGGCTTGTTTGCAGTGGTGCAAATAGCTGCGAAGAAAGCAGCATGTATCAAAGGCACTTCTGACACAGAGATGTGCCTCAGAGAAGAAACAAAATCCTGCTATTCTTTGTCATCCTACAGGCTGTATTGTCTTCGGGGCCTCTTAAATGGGAAGGGGAGAGAAAGGGAAGCAGGAAGCAGCTGCAAACAGGCTGTCAATCCTAAAGGAAGGTATCTCAGGAACAAGATGAGCCAGAGGGAAAGGCAGAGGGAGAGATTAGTGTGTACTGTAAGTGAGACACGGATGCATCAGAGAACAAGATGTGTGCAGTGGATGGAATTGGTAATTGATTCTGTTGGAAGACAGGAAGCCCGTGGTTTTGATTGTTGCACAGGAAGAAGAATTTTAACAAGTACTGCTTCTCCCATTCAAAAAATAGAGGAAATGATAATAATAATAATAATAATAATACTTTATTTATACTCCGCCACCATCTCCCCAAGGGGACTCGGGGCGGCTTACATGAGGCCAAGCCCAACAACACATCAATAAAACAACAAAGCAACACAGTTAATTAAAGCAACACTGTTTTTAACATAGATGAATGCATAGGATGTGTGAATATAATTGTATTTTAATGTATTTTAGTGTCGAATGCTGGAGGGTTTTATATTGGGTTTTTATACTGTGATTGTGATGTAGGCATCAAATTGTGTCTTTTGGAAGCCGCTCTGAGTCCCCCCTCGGGGGTTGAGAAGAGCGGGGTAAAATGCTGTAAATAAATAAATAAATAAAAATTACATATAAGCAATAACACAAAAGTTTGAAACTTTATGGCCGGGCCAGATGCAATGTTAAATTTTTAAAATAAACACTGGGTGCGAACAGAGGTAGGAATTATCTAAGCAGGAGGGTTTTAAAGGATAATGTAGGGCAGGGGTGGGCAATTATTTTTTTCCAAGGGGCCACACGAGAGCCAAAAATATTATGGGGGGCCGCACCTAAAGGCTGAACTGCATTCTAATCTACATTATTTATTTATTTACTATATTTACTAAAAAATTACACATCATTAATATTAACATATTAATATATCAAGACGTATTCTTATATTATTAGTATTAATATCATAATTATTATATTATAGTATATAATATATTGAAATTATAATATAACATTATATTATATTATTTATTATATTATTATTATAAAATTATTATTATAAAATAATAATAAAAACCACTAAAATAAAATAAAATGAAATTCAAGAAGACAAGGTGCGAACCAAGATAGAGGCTGACATCCTCAAGAGAGGAAGGATCCCAAGATGGAATGGCCCAATGGACCTAGCCCAGAGGATGACAAAATGGACCCAGCCACCACCGCAGCAGAGCATCAGATGATCGGAGGCTGCAGACCTCCCCCCGCTCTCACCCCCAGTCTCGCGACCGACCCACCAATGAAGGAAGGAAGAAATGAATGAGGCGCGCAAATGTTGGTGTGGGGCTGTGTGTGTGTGTATGTGTACGCACAACCGCGTCAGCCAGCCAGCCAGGCAGAGAGGCGGTAGCGTGCGCCGATTGCGCTGTGTCTGCTTTCGCACAAAAGCGGGTGCACGTGCCAGGTCCGCTGTGAGCCTTTGGAGGAGAGGAGGGGGAAGCAGAAGTGTCTCGCAGCAGCTGGAGCGGCAGCGGGCAGCCGAGCCCCGCAAATTCCCATCCATACAATCAAATATAATCTTTTACTAAGGGGAAATGCAGGGAGGGAATTCATAAGGGGCATCCATACAATCAAATATAATCTTTTACTAAGGGGAAATGCAGGGTGGGAATTCATAAGAGGCATCCATACAATCAAATATAATCTTTTACTAAGGGGAAATGCAGGGTGGAAATACATAAGGGGCATCCATACAATCAAATATAATCTTTTACTAAGGGGAAATGCAGGGTGGGAATTCATAAGGGGCATACAATCAAATATAATCTTTTACTAAGGGGAAATGCAGGGTGGGAATTCATAAGGGGCATCCATACAATCAAATATAATCTTTTACTAAGTGGAAATGCAGGGTGGAAATTCATAAGGGGCATCCATACAATCAAATATAATCTTTTACTAAGGGGAAATGCAGGGTGGGAATACATAAGGGGCATCCATACAATCAAATATAATCTTTTACTAAGGGAAATGCAGGGTGGGAATTCATAAGAGGCATCCATACAATCAAATATAATCTTTTACTAAGTGGAAATGCAGGGTGGGAATTCATAAGGGGCATCCATACAATCAAATATAATCTTTTACTAAGGGGAAATGCAGGGTGGGAATTCATAAGGGGCAAGCATCCAAAGGGGAAATGCAGGGTGGGAATACATAAGGGCATCCATACAATCAAATATAATCTTTTACTAAGGGAAATGCAGGGTGGGAATTCATAAGGGGCATCCATACAATCAAATATAATCTTTTACTAAGGGGAAATGCAGGGTGGAAATTCATAAGGGGCATCCATACAATCAAATATAATCTTTTACTAAGGGGAAATGCAGGGTGGGGAATACATAAGGGCAATACAATCAAATATAATCTTTTACTA
>JARBWK010000005.1:150984910-151341983 GCA_030556195.1 Anolis apletophallus | reverse complement strand
AGCAAAGGAACCATTACTGGTGACAGATTGGATATTGAAAGTAAGAGAGTTTATGGACATTGATTATCTAAAAACCAGATTGAAGGATGGCCTACAGGAGAACCCAATTGACTGGCAACCTGTAACACAATATATAAAGAACTTTATTGGTTAAAAGATAACAACAATAGAAAAATTAAGAAATCAAAACGGCAAGACTCTTTATTATCATGGACTTACAAATCAAGATTTAAGAAATCCTCCGTGAAATGGATCGGAAGATGATGGAAGAGTTCCTTCCTCAACTCCCTCCCTTTTCTACATCAATGATCTTTCTTAAATTTTCCTCTCTCTTTCTAACACTCATCCCCCCCCCACCCACTGCCCGTATCCCGCTCTTCCTTTCCCGACACCCCCCTGATGGCTAATTTCTTTACCTTATGTTTCACTGTATTATTCTTGAAAACTCAATAAAAATTACAAAATAAATATAATCTTTTACTAAGGGGAAATGCAGGGAGGGAATACATAAGGGGCATCCATACAATCAAATATAATCTTTTACTAAGGGGAAATGCAGGGAGGGAATACATAAGGGGCATCCATACAATCAAATATAATCTTTTACTAAGGGGAAATGCAGGGAGGGAATACATAAGGGGCATCCATACAATCAAATATAATCTTTTACTAAGGGGAAATGCAGGGAGGGAATACATAAGGGGCATCCATACACAATTACATAATAATAACATAAAGGTTAGCCTACCTTCCCAAACGCGCAGGATCCAGGAGTAGCCGGACCACGAGCAGAGGCGATGACCGACCGGACCAATATGTTTGGGGGAGCATGGACAATGGATGATGGGATTTGCAGTACCTTCAATTGATTCAGCTCTGACTTCCACAGATACCACTGAGACCCCCATAAATTACAGAACTGGACCAAACTTGGCACAGAGAACCCACATGACCAATGGAAAATACTGGAGGGGTTTGGGAGAAATTGGCAGTGATTGACATGTAGTTCACCTACATCTGGAGAGAACTGAGAACCCAAACAACTATGGATCTGGACCAAACTTGGCACGAATACTCAATATGCCCAAATTTGAACACTGGTGGAGTTTTGAGAAAATAGCCTTTCTCATTTGGGAGTTGTAGTTACTGGGACTTATGGCTTTCCTACACTCAAAGAGCATGTTGAATTCCACCAACAATGGAATTGAGCCAAACTTGGCACACAGAACCCCCATGACCAACAGAAAATACTGGAGGGGTTTGGAATGAATGGGCTCCGCCGGCGAAGGCCGCGTTTTCTTCCGCGGAGGCGGGGAGGCTCCACCGGAGGATGCGGAGGCCTTTGCACTGCAGCGTTTGCACTGCACTGCATGTGGGGGTCAAAGCGAAGGGGGCGAGGTCAAAGAAGAGGGCCGCACGACTCCTCCTAAATGGCCAATCATTCACTGGAAAAAATAGTACTTGGAAGCATTCTTGTTCTTGCTACAGATTTAAATTGCTAGCAAAAATTTGCAGTCTTCACAGAGGCCCCTTCCATACTGCCCCTATATCCCAGGATATGATCCCAAATTATCTGTTTATCCCAGATTATCTGGCAGTAGAGACTCATATAATCCAGTTTAAAGCAGGTAATATGGGATCAGATCCTGGGATATAGGGCAGTGTAGAAGGGCCAGAGAAAGAAGTAGCAATGATTATGTTGGTCCTTACCTTCAAGGCCTTACACGGTCTGGGGCCAGCGTATCTGAGGAACCGTCTCACCCCATACTACCCTCCGAGATCACTCCGCTCGGAGGATTCCAATCTCCTAGCTGTCCCCTCCGCCAAAGTGGCAAAAAGGACTGCCACCCGCCGAAGGGCTTTTTCGGTTATAGCACCGAAATTGTGGAACGCCCTTCTGGCAGCTACACGGGCCATTCACGAGTTACTCCCGTTTAGGCGGGCGTGTAAGACCCACCTCTTCCGACTTGATTTTCAGGGGCAGGCCTAATGGGACCCCTTGGTTGGGACTCCCCCCCCCCCCAAGCTGTGCAAATGAGCCCAGACTGCCCTCAATTTTTAAATCTGTACATCGTGGTTTTAATGATGTTTTTATCTTGCATTTTTTATCTTGTATTTTATGCTGTGTTTTAGATTGTCTGTGCGTTTCGTGTATTGTTTGCTCTCTGGCTGTGAGCTGCCCCGAGCCTCTTTGGGAGTGGCAGCATAGAAGCCGAACAAATAAATAAATAAATAAATTATAAACTCCATTCACATTCCACCCAGTCTTCTTTTAAACCAGTTTAGTAATAATGCGCTCTCTCCACTTTAGTGTCAGATTATTGCATTTCGAATGGCAATTCATGAGTCAGCACAAGATGTATTTTCTGCAGTGTGACATGTTTGACACCAGATGGCGCTGTCTCAGGACTGATAAATGGAATCTTGAGGATTTGTCAGTTAAAAAGTGACAGTTGGGATCTGACAGTTGGGAATTGTCCGTTGAAGAGGACAGTTGGGATTAAATATCTGTGAGGAAAGGATGTTTAGAAAGGTAGCTGTGATTGCTGTTGTTTTTCCATGCTTAGCTTGTTATTGTTAAATACAATTCAATACAAAGTTATATTTTACCTTGTGAATTGAATGAGAGTGTCATTATTCACACGAACAGAGACTGGAGTTTATTGGGCCGATGGGGAATTAAACTTCTATATTTCTGTTGCCTATTCCGCTGTGGCATAAATACTCGACGCCGGCGGGGCAGCTGCAGCAGTTCCTTGAGGACACAGCCGGCTTAGATCCCTTCCAGTCCGGCTTCTGTTTGGGGCACGGGATGGAGACTGTGTTGGTTGCCATTTCAGATCAGCTTTGTTGCCAGCTGGACAAGGCCAGTTCAGCACTGCTTGTGTTACTGGACCTCACAGCAGCTTTTGATATGGTCGATTACAATCTTTTGCTAGAGTCAGGGGAACAGCCTTGAAATGGCTGTTGTCCTTTCTGCACAACCGGGGACAGCGAGTAGAAAGGGGAGACATGGTTTCCGAGAGGGCTCCACTTACTTGTGGGGTCCCCCAAGGTGCCATTCTCTCCCCTTTATTATTTAACATCTATATGCGACCACTTGCTGGTCTGGTCCAAAGCTTTGGGCTGGAATGCTATCAGTATGCTGACGACACCCAGCTCGTTCTGAAAATGGAAGGCCGACCGGACTTCGCACCCTCTTGTTTCCAACAGTGCCTTGAAGCCGTCACTGGTTGGCTGTGTGCCAGTAGATTGAGGGTGAATCCAGCAAAGACGGAGATACTGTGGCTGGGCCGCCTGGTAGGTGGGGAGGTCCGACTGCCTAGCTTAAATGGTGTGGCATTATGCCCAACATCCTCAGTTAAGAGCCTTGGGGTCGATTTAGACCCATTGCTGTGTTGATGGAAACCCAGGTCTCCACTGTCAGCAAAACTGCCTTTTTCCACCTGCGGCAAGCTAGGCGTCTGGCCCCCTACCTATGCGGAGATGACCTGGCCACAGTGCTTCAAACCAAGGTCATCTCGAGACTAGACTACTGTAACATCCTTTACATTGGCCTATCCTTGTCAGTGATCTGGAAACTTAAGCTTGTCCAGAATGCCGCTGTTTGACTTCTCTCTGGGACACCAGTGAGATGTCATATAACACCCATCCTCCAGCAGCTCCACTGGCTTCCGGTCGATCACCGGATCACGTTCAAGGTGATGGTGTTAACTTTCAAGGCCTTGCATGGTCTGGGGCCGCTGTATTTGAGGGACCGTCTTTTCCCCTACCAACCCCAGAGATCACCCCGTTCCGAACAACAGAACCTCCTTGAAGTGCCGACTTTCAAAGCAATCCATCTCACATCGACCCGGCGCAGAGCCTTTTCAATCTGGAATACGCTTCCAAGTGATGTGCGGGTCATGCAGGACCTATCCTCCTTTCGCAACGCCTGTAAGACTCATCTTTTTCTGGCTAGCATTTGACTGCTAAGCTGGAAAACCTTTTTTTAAAAATCTAGTTTAATATGTTGTTTTACCTCTGTTGTGCTTTTATATGACTGTAAGCCGCTCCGAGCCCCTGGGGAGTGGCGGCATATATGTCCAAATAATAAATAAATAAATTTATAGTCTTGGTATGCACCTTAACCAGGCCTGGATTATCCATAAGGCCACACTAGGCCATGGCCTAGGGGCGCAGCCAAGAGGGGGGCGCCAGATCCAGACTCCCCCAAAAGTATTTTAAAAAGTCAAACTTCGGTCACTTCTGCGCCTGCACGCGGAGCGCCATCCACGCCCGCCCGCACCCCCTTGCTCTGCTGCACTTACTCCTCAAGGCTGGAGCTGTGGGACAGCTGAAGCTGGGAGGAGAGGGCGGGGCATGGCGCGGCCTGGCTCCACCCCCTCCCCGCGGCTTCAGCTGTCCCACAGCTTCTGCAGCCTTGAGGGAGCACTGCCAAGCCAGCGTAGCATAGCAAGCACAATGTTGGCTTGGCAGTGCTCCCTCAAGAGGCTGGAGAAGCTGTGGGACTGCTGAAGCTGGGAGAAGGGGGCAAGGCATGGCGCGGCCTGGCTCCGCCCCTCCCTGCGGCTTCAGCTGTCCCACAGCTTCTGCAGCCTTGAGGAGCACTGCCAAGCCAGCGTGGCATAGCAAGCACAATGCTGGCTTGGCAGTGCTCCCTCAAGAGGCTGGAGAAGCTGTGGGACTGCTGAAGCTGGGAGGAGGGGGCGGGGCATGGCGCGGCCTGGTTCCGCCCCCTCCCCGCATGCTTCAGCTGTCCCACAGCTTCTGCAGCCTTGAGGAAGCACTGCCAAGCCAGCGTGGCATAGCAAGCACAATGCTGGCTTGGCAGTGCTTCCTCAAGGCTGGAGAAGCTGTGGGACAGCAGAAGCTGGGAGGAGGGGTTGGGCATGGCGCAGCCTGGCTCCGCCCCTCCCCACAGCTTCAGCTGTCCCACAGCTTCTCCAGCCTTGAGGGAGCACTGCCAAGCCAGCATTGTGCTTGCTATGCCACTGCTCTCTCTCTCTTGCGCACGTGCGCTCTTTCTCTCCCTCGCCCTCTCTCGCGCTCTCTCTCTCGCACGCATGCTCTCTCTCTCTTTTGCTCTCTCACATGCGCCCTCTCTCTCTCGTGCGCGCCTTTGAAGCGAGTTTGCACCCATTGCGCTCTCCCCAAGCCTCCCGACTCCCGAGGAGACCTTCAGAGCACAGCGGAGCTTTCCAGCCGGTGGGAATGGGGACCTTGGAGGTGGCGGGAGGTTGGCTTAAAGGGGCGGAATTCCAAACTGTGGCCTAGGGTGCAAAAAAGTGTTAATCCGGGCCTGACCTTAACGGTTCAGTTATTAGCTGGGTGCCGAGAAAGAATATATGTGTACGTGAGTTCCAACTGCTTAATTTTTGCAGAGTTTGTACAGTATTTCTAAGTAGAATAATCCGTGTGAAAATATGTTAAAAAGGAATGTGGAGAAGCTTTTCCCAGATCTCACAGCATGATGGATCAGTCTTGGACGCAATCCAGTAAGCATTCTGGTTATGGAATATTCATTCCTATTTGTGGAGTTTATGTAATTCCTTCCAACCTCATCCACCCCCACTTTGATTTATTATTGCCTGTACTGGGTGTTTCTTGTCTTCTAAAGAAGACAAGCCATTTTCCAAAATTGCTGTGCCATTGAGGACAGAGCAGACTCTTACCGCTGTCTTAATAAGGGGGCAAAGGGGGCAAGAGAGGCAGAAAAGGCACTGATCACAATTAAATGTTGAATTTCAAAGCTAACCTCTTTCCATTGATCAAGTCCTGTGTGTTTGTATTTTTAAATGCTTCAACAATTTTGTTGCCCTCAATTTCTAAACGATTCAACAATTTTGAGTCCCTTTGGGGAGATAGAGCAGAATATAAATAAAGATGATGATGATTATGATGGTTATTATTATTATTCTATTACATAAAGAGATTTAACAATACATGAACATGATAAAGACAGATTTAAAACTCAAGAAGAACTGAAGGATTCGCAACTTGGAAACGACATCACCCAAGGAGACTTTCTGCTGTGCTTTCTGCAACTGGACTTACCCAGGCCCGGATTACCCATAAGGCCAACCTAGGCCATGGTCTAGGGCAGTGCTGTCCAACTTCTACCGGACCTAGGGCCGGACTTCCAGTCACTGATGACCTGGGGGGCCGCTCCGCGCCACTCCGCCCCACCCCCGGCCACGCCCCGGCCACGCCCCCAGCCACGCCCCCAGCCCCTCCTCCTAAAGTGTCACGCCAGCCTCAGAAGCGCCCGATTTCGCTTCTGAGGCTGGCTGTGACTTCTAGGAGGGAGAACAAACCAGGGAGCCCTCCATGGCTTCGCCCTCCCTCCTAAAGTGTCACGCCAGCCTCCTCCTCTGTTCTGCCTCTCCCTCCAGCACACCGATCAGTGTGCCGGGAGGAGAGGCAGAATGGAGAAGGGGTGCCTAAAGAGGAGGAAGGGAAGCGCGTCCCTTCTTCCTCTTTAGGCATGCCTTCTCCGTTCTGCCTCTCTTCCCGGCACACTGATCGGTGTGCCGGTGAGAGGCAAAACAGAAGGAGGAGGCGTGCCTAAATAGGAAGAAGGGAAGCGCTTCCCTTCCTCATCTTTAGGCACGCCTCCTCCCTCCCTCCCCAGCGTTCCTGATTGGTGCATCAGGGGAGGCGGGACGGAGGAGGAGGAAGGGAGCCTCCCTCCTCTTTAGGCCCGCCATTAGGCCCCCGGCGTTCCCGATTGGTGCACTGGGGGGAGAGGCGGGATGGAGGAGGAGGAAGGGAGCGGGCGGGGCGGGGTGACATCACTCAGCCCCGCCCCCCGGAGATCGATTTTTTTAAAAAAAATTATTTTTAAAAATATTAATTTTTGCAGGGTAGGTGGGGGTCGCAGGGAAGGGGCTGGGGGGCTGTATACAGCCCACGGACCGCCATTTGGACAGCCCTGGTCTAGGGCAGCACCCATGGGGGGGCAGCAGGTCCGGACCCCCCCCAGTAAAAAAAAGTTCCAAAAATAATAAAAATAATTCAAAAATAATAAAAAATTAAGTGTGTATGCGCGCGGCCCCCCTTTGCTCGCTCCAAAGGCTCTGCCCCTGCCCCCGCCCCGCCCCTACCCCCACCTCCTTGCCGGCATGGTGGCTTTAGGAGGGAGGGAGGAGTCGTGGGGATGCCCCGGGGGTGGGGCTTTAGTTCCTCCTCCTCGCGCCGGCAGAGCCGGGGGCGGAGCAGAGCCGGGGATGGGGCTTTCCTCCTCCTCGCCGGTGAGGGGGTGGGCGGAGCCGTGGCGGAGCCGGGGGTGGGGTTTTCCTCCTCGCTGGCGAGGGGGCGGGGCAGAGCCGGGCAGGAGCCAGGGGAGGGGCTTTCCTCCTCGCTAGCGAGGGGGCGGGGCGGGGTGGGGCGGAGCCAGGGGCAGTGATGGCCCTTTTGGCCTAGGGCAGCAAAAGGGCCTGATCTGGGCCTGGACTTACCTATCTCAGATTGGCCTTTTTAGTCATCAACGCGCTTGTAGAAAGCGTGGGATGAGTCCTTCCTAAGAATCTTCGTTCGCAAAGTAATGCCAGAGAGATACCTAGGGTTATGTAAAAAAAAATCTGGTCATAAGGCTTTGCGAGCGGAAAGGATTCATGAGTGGAAAAAAAATGTAAGAAGCCCTGATCTATATGATGGTGAAGGATATAGTTACTCCAATCTGCTCAGGGTAATGGCATGGTAACAAGTCTGCCCCAATATTAGACTAAATGCTGGGGCTGCCCTGTGGTTGCCTGATCAGAATAGGTCATTCCTATCAGACCAAATGAGAATAAGAGAGATGAAAGGCTTTATTTATTTATTTACTCTACTTTTATACTGCCCCTCTCAGCCCGAAGGCGAATCGAGGCGGTGTACACATGGCAAGGACTGCCCAAGACAAATACATTAACAGTTGCTAACACAATCATATCATATACAAATTAGCAATTAAAGTTAAAAACACAATATCAGCGTCTCATTATTAAGTCGATTTCCAATTGCGTCGTCGTCATTCCTTAGGTCTCAATTTAATAATCATATTACATCTGCAAATGCCCGGTCACACAGCCAAGTCTTGACCTTCTTGCGAAATGTCAGGAGGGAGGGGGCTGATCTGATGTCACTAGGAAGGGCGTTCCAAAGCCGAGGAACCACCACTGAAAAGGCCCTGTCTCTCGTCCTCACCCATCATGCCTGCGAAGCAGGCGGGACTGAGAGCAGGGCCTCTCCAGATGATCTTAAACATCTTGTAGGTTCATAGGGGGAGATGCGTTTGGACATGTAAGTTGTACCAGAACCGTTTAGGGCAGTGTTTCTCAACCTGGGGGTCGGGACCCCTGGAGGGGTCGCGAGAGGGTGTCAGAGGGGTCGCCAAAGACCATCAGAAAACACAGTATTTTCTGTTGGTCATGGGGGTTCTTTGTGGGAAGTTAGGCCCAATGCCATCGTTGGAGGGTTTCAGAAGGCTCTTTGGTTGTAGATGAACTATAAATCCCAGCAACTGCAGTTCCCAAGTGTCAAGTATATTTTCCCCAAACTCCACCAGTGTTCACATTTGGGCATCTTGAGTCTTCATGCAAAGCTTGGTCCAGATCCATCATTGTTTGAGTCCAGAGTGCTTTCTGGATGTAGGTGAACTACAACTCCAAAACTCAAGGTCCCACCAAATGCCCACCAAATCCTTCCAGTATTTTTTGTTGCTCATGGAGATCAACTCCATCATTAGTGGAGTTCAGAATGCTCTTTGATTGTAGGTTAACAGTAAATCCCAGCAACTACAACTCCCAAATAACAAAATCGATCCACACACACCCCAATGACCCCAACCCCACCAGTATTCAAATTTGGGCATATTGGGTATTTGTGCCAAATTTGGTCCAGTGAATGAAAATGCATCCTGCCTATCAGATATTTACATTATGACTCAACACAGTAGCAAAATTAGAGTTATGAAGTAGCAACAAAAATTATTTCATGGTTGGGGGTCACCACAACATGAGGAACTGTATTAAGGGGTCATGGCACTAGGAACGTTGAGAATCACTGGTTTAGGGCTTTAAAGGCCAAAGCCAGCACTTTGAATTGTGCCCGGTAGCAAACTGGTAGCCAGTGGAGCTGGCGCAACAGAGGTGTTGTACGCTCCCTGAGTGCCGCTCCTGTTATCAACCTGGCTGCTGTTCGTTGGACCAGTTGAAGCTTCCGAACAGTCTTCAAAGGCAGTCCCACGTAGAGAGCGTTGCAGTAATCTATACAGGATGTAACCAGAGCGTGGACTACTGTGGCCAAGTCAGACCAAGAAAGGCCCATTCTCCACAGCTGTTTAAAATCCATAATATCTGTTTTGAACAGGATTATATGGCAGTGTGGACTGAGATAATCCAGTTCAAATGTGGATTTTCTGCTTTGATAATCTGGATCAGGGGTGCTCAGAATGGTGATCTCGATCACCAGGGTGATCTTCGGGCTTCATCCTGGTGATCTTCAGACCCCTGACCAGGTTTTTTGCTGTTGGTCCTCTTCACGCGCCCCTGCACGCTGCAAAGAAGTCCCCCGTCGTTGCTCCTCCCCACTCCCTGCTCACGCGCCGCCTCCAAAAGCTCAGTCCAAAGTCCAAGAGGCAGAATGGGCCCCCTCTTTTGGATTCCTCCTCCTCCCTCCGTCCTTCTCCAGCCACTCAGAGTCGTAGGAGACCAAAGGGGGCGGGCCTGAATGACGCGATGCATGGGTGGCCCCGCGCACATGCGCAGAAGCGCCCATTTTGCCTCTTGGACTTCTCGTGAGCTCTTGGAGGCGGCACGCATGCTGGCGGCGTGGAAATAGGAGCAACGACAGAGAAGAAGGACACTTTGGGGTCATTTCCGTACCGCATCTCAAAGGTCGGTCTTTTTACTTTGGGGTGGGTGCTTGATTGTTCTGTGGCATGTCTCTTTGTTTATTTTTAATGTTTAAAAATGGCCTTTTAGCTCCAAAGCCTCTCTGCTTGCTTTGTTCCTTGAGAAATATATGTTGGGGAATATGAAAATGTGGGAGAAATGGGGTGGTTGGATGTATTTTTGTATGCCCCTTTGTTTACCTTGCTGAGTATTAAATGGCCTTGCAGTTCAATAGCCTCTCTTCTTACTTTCTGGCTGATAATATGTGTGGTAATATGGCAGTGTGGGAGAAATGGGGTGGTTGGATGTATTTTTATGCTCTGTTTTATATTGTTGTTATTAAATTGAAATGTTGATGTTTTATAACTTCATTTCATGTCAACTGCCCCGAGCCTGCTGGAAGGAGCGGTACATAAAAATGAATAATAAATATAAATAAATAAATAAGAAAATAGTTATACGTTTTACATTTCTGGGTAGGTGATCTTTGGGACTTGGTTTTTTAATCAGTAGCTCCCATGCTGAAAAAGTGTGAGCACCCCTGATCTGGATTATCTGGCTGTGTTGAAGGAGCTGAAGAAAGAATCCACAGTCACCTCATCATCCCAGATTATATGAGACACATTTCTCTCATTGTGATTCATTGTGACTAGTAGAGACACATTGAGGAGCAGCATCAATGCATGAAATAACTGCAGCTGCCAATGGGAAATGAGGTTGAACAAATTCAGGAAATGAGTATGTAATTTGGCTGCCCAGAAAAAAATAATGTGCCATTCCTTGTACAAACTTCCAGCATTAAGCAACAATTTCCACATCCAGAAACCCTCATGGATTTTCTTGCCCATGTTACAAGCCACAGTTGCGTTTTTCCAACCCCGTTCCCTCTTTCGCCAGTAATCATTTTCTATGATATGTTCTACCAATTAGCCCTGGGAATGTGGCGCAGCTGGCTGGGTGTCAGCTGCGTAAGATCTCTACTGACCAGAAGGTCATGAGTTCGAGGCCTGCCCGGGTCGAGGTGGGCTCTCGACCTATTGTGTAGCCTGTTGTCGACCTTTGCAACCCGAAAGACAGTTGCATCTATCAAGTAGGAAATTAAGGTACCACTAAGGGGGGGGGGGGATTTAATTGATTTACGAGGCCATAAAAAAGATCTCCAGAAAACACACTGAGGAATGAAGGAGTGCGACAGCTCCGCCTGGTGGCCAGATGTCAAATTGCCTCTGTCCGTCTTGTGTGTTTGTGTGTCTAAATGTAATGTGTACATTGTAATCCTGCGGGGTGAGAAGGGCGGAATAGAAATGAAATGAAATAAATAAATAAATCTATTACATATAATAAAAGTCAATGTTTGCGGGTGGTGTTGCAGCCGAGCGACCGAGCGGAGGGAGGAATATGTGCAAGCGTTTCGATTGGCCGCCACTGTGGGATTATTTGCATAACAGGCTCTGATTGGCCAGCCTCAGAACTCCAACATTCTACAGCCCCAGACAGAGGGGATTGGCTGCCACTGAAATGATATTTACATAACGTACTCCGATAGGCCAATCACATTCCACCATTCCAAGGTGACTCAGAGGGAAAAGGATATGCCTCAGGCAGTCACCAACTGCGGCCCACAGCAATGACGGATCATGACCAAACTTGGCAAACAGGGGAACAATGGCCCACTTCACAACCTGGTGTGGTTTAGGGCAGGATGGGCCACGAATGATGGGATTTGCAGTACATTCTCCTCATACACTTACAAAACAACACTGTAGCCCCTAAAAATCACATACCACGCCCAAACGGCCCCAGACAGAGGGGAATGGCTGCCACTGAAATCGTATTTGCATAACGGACTCCGAATGGCCATCCACATTCCAACATTCTAAGGTGACTCAAAGGAAAAAGGAAAAGCCTCAGTCAGTCATACACTGCGGCCCACAGCAGTGACGGATCAGGACAAAAATTGGCAAACAGGGGCCCAATGACCCACTTCACAACCTGGTGTGGTTTAGAGCAGGATGGTTCACGAATAATGGGATATGAAGTACCTTCACCTCATTCACTTCCAAAACAACACTGTAGCCCCTATACATCACAGACCAGGCCCAAAATTGACAACAAGGCATCCTTAACTTGATTTTCCTGACTAGGCCTCAGCACATGGGATATTGTTAGGCTCCCTCAACTTGGTTTTCCCGACTAGGCCCCTGGGACTCACAGTACCTTCACTAAGTTCTTGAGACCACTGCAAGCCACATAAACATCTAAGAGGAACCAACCTTGGCATACAATGCCTTCCTCAAATAACCCGGGCACCGCCGGGTCCTCAGCTAGTAAATAAATAAATAAAACTTTACTTCAGTCAAGTATCTTAACTCCCACTATACATTTCGTGCATTCTGCCATCAATTCTACCTGGATCTTTTGGGGCCAGTTCCACCTTTTCAGCAATGTTCCAGAAATACATTACTTTGCAAAGACATGGTAGCTGCCTGGGCCAGATGGGGACGGAGACCGAGGAGAAGGCTAACAACGGAGGGGTGGGGAGCGGGTCCCAGGCCGGTGGCGGTGGGCCCCCCCACTCTAAGGAAAGACCCAGGGAGACGGCTGGGACAGCGGAGGCGCCCTGGTGGAGCCCCTGGGGGGCACTTGGTCGTGAGGCCCCCCTGGGTCCGCCAGGAGAGGCGTTGGCTGGGGGAGTCGAGATGGCGGTGCCCTCATGCCGCTCGGCGTCTTTGGCCCCTCCCTCCCTACATTCCTCAGGGGCTGCGGCCCTGCATGACTCGAGGGCTCAGCCCTCACCTCCTCTGACTGACGGGCCGGAGCGGCTGCTATCGCTGGCGCCCCCGCCAGAGGTGCTAGACGTCTCTGGAGTCCTGGCGGGGGCTCCGGAGGTGCGGCCCCGATGCCGAGCTTGCCAGTTGCCGGCTGCCCCCTTACCGGCGACCTGGCCACAACCCCCCCCCCCCCCCCGCCTTTCTCTGACGGCCGGGGGCTGACAGGTTCACCGAGCCTGAGTGGGCCTGGTGGCCGTCGGAGAAGGCGGCGCCGGAGGCCGCAGAGCAGTAGACTCCTTGGCCCGGGGTCGCTTGCCACTGTTTGCCCGAGAGCTGGGAGGCCTGCATCGCTTGAGCCCAGGCCCTGGAACGTGCAGCGTGCCAGAACTTTCTGGGGTCCGGGCTTTGGACAACGGAGGCCCCCTCTTGCAGGCCCACAGCGGAGGAAGGCCACCAATCGGGTGGATCGGGCACTTCTAGCCGGACTCCGGGACAATGGGGGATTGGCCACTTCGGACCACTTCTGTGTGATCGCTTGGAGACCACCTTTGCTCCCCTCCTTTGATGGGAGAGTAGGGCCCGCTTGACCTGCTGGGCACTCTCCCGCTGGATCTTGTCCCACCTGTCCCTTCCCTTTCTTTTCCCTTTTCTACTGTGTTGTATTGTTCCTTGTTTGTGTATTGATCATGTATTTTGTTGCCTCTTGGCTTTGTAAGCCGCTGCGAGCCTCAGGGAGTTTGGCGGCATAAAAGTCCAAGCAATAAATAAATGAATAAATAAATAAATAAAGATGGTGTTGCCGAAATACGGGTTAAAAGGGCCCTTCCCTTAAGGGGACAGAGCCCAGGCCACCCCTAAAAGGCGAGGATCGAGGCCCAAATCTGGATGATCTTCCCAGAACTACAAATCCCAAAGTAACCCAGATCAATGCTCACCCAGACGGAAGAACGCCACTACCGAGAGAAGAATCTAATTCAGCTGAATAGGATGCAATGCCACGCCAAGGTTCCAAGGGCAAAAAACATAGTCTTTAATGGAAAAGCAGTCCAATATATAGAAAAGCAGTCATTTACATTTGAATCGGGTGCCCTCCCCTTCCACGTGTAGCTCCAGCTGATTGGCCGCGCTGCCAAAGTCAGCTGGGCCAGGAGGAGACCGGCGCGCTTTAACCAATAGGGAAAAGGCGCCAGAATTCGAACGGGCCTATCCTGGCCGGCTGCGCAAGGCGGGAAAAGGACACAAAGGGGAAAACGGCTGGGTGGAGGAAGTAACTTGTGGCTGAATACCTCATGGCCGGAGGGCCCTCGATGTGGGAGCCCACCTTCCTGTTTATTGTTTGTCTTGAATTCCTTAATGGCAGTCTTTTGTCCTGGCCGAAACTCCTTTGTGTTGAGAGTTTCAGTCTAGCGGGAAGCATGGTTTCTCAGTTCAAAATGGACAAAGCATATGTTATTGCAGCCGGTAAGCGGGGGTCCGAAGCCCACTCTGATCCAGCTATAGGGTGGCTGTGTGACTTAGGGTTTGCCAGAGCCCATGACCCCTTGGGGGTCCAGCTCCGAGGCCAAGGGGGGGACACGAGCGGGGGGGATCCAGGCTCATAATGGCGGAATCTATGTTCCACAGAACACCTGACCTCCCCCCAATATTGGTGCAAAGCATCATATGGCCAGAAAAATGTATTATTTGTTTACCAGGGGAACTCTCCGCAGATAGAGTCCTGGTAGGGTTTTGGGAGCATGGTTGGTCAGTTAAAATGGTCCGGAAAGGTAGCTATTGGGGCTGGCTGCGAGGGTCCGAAGCTCGCATGGATCAGCCATGTTTTGGGTCCTGTTTACATGACCATTACATATTCCCTATCATTGGCCAAGCTCCGAGAATGACAGGGACATATGCAGGGGAGTCCTGGGCATAAAGAGTGGGCCTCACCCCACGAAAGAACCCAACGTCCCTCCCCATGGCTATTATTTGTGCAAGGCAAAAATGGATGGGAAAGTGGGTTATTGTGCACTGTTAATCCCTGGAACGCTCTGCTGAGGGCATTAACTTAGAAGTTACATTGACACAAAAGGGAACACATAAGGGGTACAAAATAGACAAGGCAATACAGAGATCCCCAGCAATTATCCCCATACAGTTCTTGCTCCCAGAGAAATGATCTTAAAAACAGGCAACACAATGCTGCTTTCTTCCTGGGAGTTGTAGTTCTCCCCTGTCCTTGGGAACTGCAGAGCCTTTGGGGCTGGGACGCCAAGCAGAGGCAAAGTCACTGAGGGTCCATGATGTGGAGGGAGAAAGCAGGAAATGTCCAACTGAAGAAACGTCCTTGGGGAAACTACAAAGTCCTGAGGGGCAGAATGGCTTCTGGAGTGCAGTAGAGTGGCAGAGAGTCACAAAGTCCATGTGGCAAGAAGGGAAAAGGCTGGGAATATTCAGCTGGGAAGTGTCCTTGGCGAACTGCTTCTCCCAAAGCCCAAAAACCTGGGTTCCCTTTGAATCCCCCTGCGATCTGGGCAAAACCCCTCCGGAAAACATCGGACACGGCTTACCCAGAAAGGGAGTCTCTGTGGGTCCATAATCTATGAGATGTAGCAAGGCTCTTGCTGGAATCAGCTGGGGAGAACAGTCCAGGGATGGTCCGGGGAGATGCAGCAGGAAGAAAAAGGGCAAAATGTGCCAGGGTACTTGGGGAAACTAGATCTCTCAAACTGGTAACTGTGGTGAAAATCCTCCTCATGGTGACTGGGTAAAAGGTCACTCGTGCCCCCCACCTTTGGAGCAGCTGTGTGAGTCATTGTTTTGAACAATGTGGCAGAGGGCAGGTGATGCCCTCAGGAGAAAACTGATGTTGCTTACAGGAAATGGGTGCTTACTGTTGCTGCAGTGGCTATTGTTGTGTCAGGAGAAAATGGAGCTCAGGCAGAGGTAAAGAGAGAGGAAGAAGGGGCCATTTTGTGGGCTTTTTGTTCTTGTGCCACCTGGCCCAAGATGGAGGAAAAAGGAACTGTGGAACTCCCTGCAGCTGAATCCCATCCGTCACGGCATCAATCCCCCCTCGGAAGCAAAACAGACCCTGGTCTGTTTATGGGGTTCAATGTGTTGTTGCCATGTGTGGGGTTTTGGTGGTGCTGGGGAAAATGTCCTGGTTCTATTGTTATGCTGTTTGATGTTTGCTATCCATGTACTATTGGCTGTGTAAATGTTGTGTAGATGGGGTGAGGGGAAGCAATGGTGGCTGGGTGTACTGGGAGGGACGAAGTTGGTGTTGTGATGTATGGAACTGAGTGGGGCAGAAGGAAAAAAAAAGGTCTGGTACTGGTGCAACTTAGGCCATGGGCCAAGAGGAATACTGGGGACTCTCTGCTGTTGGACCTCCTGGATTTGGGGCTTCCTGGTTCGGCCATAATGGGGACTATAGGAATAGCTCATGTGAACTGAGTGAACGGAGAGGATGCTTCAAAAGATTGTTGTGCCTCCAAAGGGAGTGTGGATAGCATCACTAGCTCTTATGACTGGGCTGGCCAAGGCCAAATGCTAAAAATACTACTTCCAGACTTGCTGGTGGGTTATTTACCAAACCAAGAACCAAGATGGCAGCATTCGTTTCTGGTGAATGCGCTCTTTCAGTGATCAAGTTTCCAAAAACAACATAACCTCACTACTTACTACTGGTCACACCAGGCCCGGATCATAGCCTTTTGGCGCCATAGGCCAAAGGCTCTTCCCCCGCCCCGCCCCATCCTCCGCCCCCGTCTCCTTGCCAGCGCGAGGAGGAGGAGGAAGGAAAGCCCCACCCCCAGAGCCAATGCCACGCATGCGCGGCAGTGGCCCCAAGGGCGGGGCGTCCCCACGGCTCCTCCCTCCCTCCTAAAGCCACCATGCCGGCCTCAGAAGCGGCCAAAATCGCCCTTTTCAGGCTGGCATGACGGCTTTCGGAGGGAGGGAGGAGCCGTGGGGAGCCGGCATGACGGCCCCCCGCGGGATCGGCTCCGGGAGTGGGGCTTTCCTTCCTCCTCCTCGTGCCGGCGAGAAGGCGGAGCCGGGGGCGGGGGCAGAGCCTTTTAGCTGAGGGGATCCGAGCAAAGGGGGCAGCGGGATGGCCGTGGATGGTGCTTCTGCCGCCGCGCGCATGCGCACATTTTTTGGGAATTTTTTTTGGAATTAAAAAAATTTGGGGGGGGGGTCCGGATATGCTGCCCCCTCCCATGGCTGCCGCCCTAGGCCATGGCCTAGGGTGGCCTTATGGGTAATCCGGGCTTGGGTCACACACTCTTTGCTTTGGACCCCCTGATTATGATTCAATTTCTAGAATTACAACTATTGTTCTCTTCTTAATTGAATCTCCTCTGACTCCAAATGAACTCTTCTCACATCACCACCTTTTTCCTCCTATATAATGTCCATAACCCAAGTTCTCGTCTCAATTATGCCACTTCAGTTTGGAAAGGCCACCCATCCACCTTAATTCACTGGAAGCAAAATAAAGGAAGACACCCACTCACTCACGATTCCTCGGAAAGAAAATGCAGTATAGAAACCATAAAGAATTCCCACCTTGTATGTTTGGGTTTTTTTTTTTTACAATTCGTATGTTTCTAATTTTCAATTTATTTTCTTGGCTTTTCTTCGCAAATGAAGATTCAGGAAGGACTCATCCCACGCTTTCTACAAGCGTGTTGATGACTAAAAAGGCCAATCTGAGACAGGCAAGTCCGGTTGCAGAAAGCACAGCAGAAAGTCTCCTTGGGTGATGTTGTTTCCAAGTTGCAGCTCTTTCTGTGTTATCGTTTCTCTTCGAGACCCGTTCGGCATGTCTTCTCGAAAGAGGCTGCAGCATTGTGGATAGTGCACCTCCATGCCTCCCGATGTGAGGCCAGGGGGGACCATTGTTGGTGATCAATCTGGCCGAGCCTGAGATGTTGTTTCAGGGAGTCCTTATATCTCTTTTTTGGGGTTCCTCTCTTGTGCTGACCCGTGGCGAGTTCACCATAGAACTCTTTGGGAGGCAGTGGTCCTCCATTCTACAGATGTGTCCTGCCCAGCACAGCTGTGTTCTCAATAGCATGGCCTCAATGCTGGTGATCCCTGCTTGCTCAAGGACAGCAACATTCATAACAAAGTCAGTCCAGTGTATATTTAGGATTGTGCGAAGACAGCGCTGAAGAAAGCGTTCGAGGAGTCGTAGGTGTTGGCGATAGGTGCTCCATGTTTCAGACCCATAGAGGAGAATAGACAGTACGATAGCTCTGTACGCACTGATTTTGCTGCTTTGCCTCAGTTGCTTGTTGCTCCAGACTCTTTTGTGAAGCCTTCCGAATGCACTCTATGCCTTTGATAATCTGTGATCTATCTCTTTATCAATCTTGGCGTCTGAAGAGATGATGCTTCCCAGGTAGGTGAACTGCTGAACGGACTAAAGCAGAGATGTGCCTATGCTGACATGGGGATGGTGGTGTTCTTCCTGTGGTGCGGGCTGGTAGAGAACTTCCATTTTCTTCAGGCTGACTTCCAGCCCAAACAGCTCTGCAGCTGTTGCAAAGCAGGATGTGAGGTGCTTTTGACTTTTGGGAGTTGTAGTTGCCAGGACTTATAGTTCACCTACAATCAAAGAGCATTCTGAACCCCACCAATGATAGAATTGGGCCAAACTTCCCACACAGAACACCCATGACCAACAGTAAATACTGAGCAGGGCTGCTTCTGAATGGGCGACAAGGGCAGCAATGTCAGCAAAAAGCAACTCACGGACGCGATAGTTTAGATTCTTAGTGCGAGCCCTCAGACGGCTTAAGTTGAACAAGCTACCATCAGTACAATAGCGTATATATATGCCGTCTTCTTCTTTGAGGTCTGCCGTAGCCCTTTGGAGCATCATGCTGAAGAAGATTGCAAATAGGGTTGGTGCAAGAACACAACCTTGTTTCGCTCCATTCGTTATGAGAAAGGGCTCCGAGAGAGCATGCCATATCTGACTTGACCGCGCTGGCCCTCATGTAACAGGATAATCATTTTGAGGAATTTGAGGTGACATCCTAGTCCTTCCAGGATCTGCCACAGACCTTTTCTGCTCACTGTGTCGAAGGCTTTGGTGAGGTCGACAAATGTTACATAGAGCCCTTTGTTCTGCTCTCGACATTTCTCTTGCAGTTGTCTAAGGGCAAAAACCATATATGTGGTGCTCCTATTAGCTCTGAAGCCATATTGGCTTTCAGGGAGAAGTTCTTCTGCAATAGCAGGAACTAATCTGTTCAGGATTATCCTTGCCTCTCCGTTGGCGCCCCCTTGTTGTGGGGGAGAGGCATGCGTACCCTAATGAAGTTGTGAGCTATGCTGGCGGGGGCATAATAGTCACCGGTAGGGCCTCCCATGCCAGACAGGTCACAACCAAAGGGCCTGACAAAGAGAATCAGTGGGCAGGATGGGCTCCCTAGCCTTTTGGCAACCATCCTAAGAGAAGGAAAACTTTAATTTCAAACCCGGGCAGATGGTGCTTGTCTAACCCTGTAAGGTCAACCATCTAAGACAGTGTTTCTCAACCTGGGGGTCGGGAGGGGGTCGCCAAAGACCATCAGAAAACACAGTATTTACTGTTGGTCATGGGTGTTCTGTGTGGGAAGTTTGGCCCAATTCTATCATTGGTGGGGTTTCAGAATGCTCTTTGATTGTAGGTGAACTATAAGTCCTGGCAACTACAACTCCCAAAAGTCAAGGTCTATTTCCCCCAAACTTCACCAGTGTTCACATTTGGGCATATAAAGTATTTGTGCCGAGTTTGGTCCAGATCCATCATTGTTTGAATCCACAGTGCTCTCTTCTCAGGGTTAGGTGAACTACAAACTCCAAAACTCAACATCAATGCACACCAAACCCTTCCAGTATTTTCTCTTGGTCATGGGAGTTCTGTGTGCCAAGTTTGGTTCAATCCCATCGTTGGTGGAGTTCAGAATGCTTTTGATTGTAGGTGAACCATAAATCCTAGCAACTACAACTTCAAATGACAAAATCACACACACCCCAACCCCACCTGTATTCAAATTTGGGCTTATCGGGTATTTGTGCCAAATTTGGTCCAGTGATTGAAAATCCATCCTGTATATTCAATATTTACATGACGATTCATAACAGTAGCAAAATGTCAGTTATGAAGTAGCAATGAAAATAATTTTATGGTTGGGGGTCACCACAACATGGGGAACTGTATTAAGGGGTCGCGGCATTAGGAAGGTTGAGAAACACTGATCTAAGAGAAGGAAACTCTTTAAAATAGGTTTAAAATTAACATTTATTGATAATAAAGGAAGTAGAAATGACCCGGGACAGAGGAGCTCCCGAAACCTTATCTCTCAGTACCTTTCCAAGGCAATTCACAGCTTTGCCTGAGCCATTGTCTGACTTCCAGGCACTTGGTTCTTCCCAACATTTGCATTTCCAATTATATACCTTCCTGTGTTTTGCAGGCTCATTTGCTACCAGCAAATAATGATTGCCTCTGTTTGTGATGTCGTCACTGGCGTTTGCCATATGGTGCCATCCTTGAGGATTGCCTGCTCATGGTGAAAATGTTTGCCCTTGGCCTGAAGCAAGTGGACGATTCCTAGCAAATGTGGCAGAGGGATCATGCATTACTGGCAAACTCGGTTTCCTCATCCCAGAAGTGTGGGGGTGGGTGGTGATTGCTCAATGCTGAGCGAGCTGCTTTTTCCTCCTTCCTCCCCTGGGTTAATTTAATAATGGATAAACTAGGTACTGAATGTTCCATTAAAAGCACCCACAAAGTTCAGCTAAAATATAGGGTCCTCTTTTCAACCTCTCTGAACATATCATGTTGCAGTAAACAACACGAGCGGGCTGGTAAACAACACAGTTATACAACAGTGTGAAAATAAATCATACACTGCAAGGTGTACATGAATATTAGGCATGGTTTAGAATCCAAAAATGGCGATTCTAAAATCAAATGGGGGGGGGGGGGGATTTTTTTTATTAGTATATCAAAGACTTACAAAAAAATTTCCCAAAAATTTCTAAAATGTAACTTAAGTACTAACGAAATTCATTAGTAATTCGTATGCCAGAGCATGCGCATTCCAGATGGTTTTGGCCTACAACTCCCAGAAATCCTAACAGCTGGTAAATTGGCTGGGATTTCTGGGAGTTGTAGGCCAAAACTTGGAATAAACCACACTGAATTCTAGATGGGGCTCTCCAAATAGGAAGAGGGAGGGAGGGAGGGGGGGGTATTCTATTCTTGGAAGCAGCAAAAAAAGGAGGCGGAGCCCCCCCCCCTCGCTCCTCGCTGCCTCTCTCTCACCCCGATCCTGAGGGAGCGAGGGCCCAAGTTTGCCCAGGCTGAGAGGAAAAGGAAGAGGCCTGAGGTTGTGAGGAATGGTGGGAGTTGAAGTCCAAAACACGTACCTGGAGGGCTGAAGCTGGCCCCTGCGATGGGGCATGGCAGCAGAGCAACGGGGAAGAGAAGCATCTGAGAGAGCGCCGGGAGAGAGAGGAGGAGAAGCGCGCGCGCGTGTGTATGAAGCAGGCCCCTGCGATGGGGCATGGCAGCAGAGCAACGGGGAAGAGAAGGGGGGGGAAGCGTGGAGGACTACACTTTCCAGAATGCATTGCCTACCTAGCAGCAGCGTCACTTCCAGTTCCCCATAGAAATGCGGGAAAAAGAAGAAGCTGAATGAAGGCGGGAAGGAAATGAGGGGGAGAAGACAGGGAGAAGTGAGTACGTAGTACAATAATTAATTAATTAAGAATTAAGAATTTATTATGATCATAACGCAAATTGTTGGCCTCAAGGACCGTAAAAGGAAGTCTACTTCCGGGTTCGCAGCAGCGATCCGTAAAAGCTCAAAAGTCCCATTACATATGAATCTCTTACGAATCCTTTTAATTTCCGTTTCATTTTTCTCATGCCTAATGAATATGTAGATTCCCCCCTAAGAAAAATGCAACATACAATACGATGAAAGTCTGTATTCGATACAGTAGTAAACAAGCATATACAGTGGAAATCCGAATCAAATGTAGAATAGACACTGTATTTCGGATTAGTCCCATGCACAGAGTCACAGCCGGCACTAAAGATGTAAATGAGAGGGATTACCAGTGTCTCTGATGACAAAGCGTAGTGCGGGTGGCTGGAAAGTCCATGGATAGGAGATGGGATTCCACAGGAAGGGGGGGGGGAGAAGAAGCACACACAAGCAGGAGCGGAGCGGCGCTGCGGCGAGCGGGGGATTTCCCAAATGCAAGCGGCTGCGAGGGGGAGCGAGTGCGTCTTCCCCTCGAGGCAGAAGCCGGCGCAGCTTGCTGACGTCAGCGGGGCTCCGGTGGGGGGTGATCCCCAGGACTACTGTACGGAGAGGGGATACAGCGTCTCCACACAGTGAAAGCCGAATTCAACAGCCAAAAAAGCCGACGGTAAGACAATGCTCAATAGTGTTGCGGCTACATTTAGAAACCGTTTCGGGACATCCCAAAAGTGACACCTTTGGGTCGCCCTGGTAATGGAGGAGCAGGGTTATGATATTCTCATTTGAGATTTGATCGTGGACGCCAATATTCGGCAACCCCTAGCCTTGAAAAAGGGAGGATGTCCCGAAACGGTTTCTAAATGTGGCCGCAACACTATTGAGCATTGTCTTACCGTCGGCTTTTTTGGCTGTTGAATTCGGCTTTCTCTGTGTGGAGACGCTGTATCCCACTCTCCGTACAGTAGTCCTGGGGATCACCCCCCCTACTGGAGCCCCGCTGACGTCAGCAAGCTGCGCCGGCTTCTGCCTCGAGGAAGACGCACTCGCTCCCCCTCGCGGCTGCTTGCATTTGGGACATCCCCCCTCGCCGCAGCGCCGCTCCGCTCCTGCTTGTGTGTGCTTCTTCTCCCCCACCCTTTCCTGTGGAATCCCATCTCCTATCCATGGACTTTCCAGCCACCCGCACTACACTTTGTCATCAGAGACACTGGTAGTCCCTCTCATTTACATCTTTAGTGCCGGCTGTAACTCTGTAAATGGGACTAATCCGAAATACAGTGTCTATTCTACATTTGATTCGGATTTCCACTGTATATGCTTGTTTACTACTGTATCGAATACAGACTTTCATCCTATTATATGTTGCATTTTTCTTAGGGGGGACTCTGCATATCATGTTGCAGCAAGTGTACTCCTGAACATGTATAAACACCACTATCCTACTCAGTATAGCTGCCTTTCCAGCTGTGGGCATATAATGTACTAGCTTTTTCTTGTTGTCTCAAGCATACAATCCCCCTGCAGACGTTTGTGCTGCAGCCGATCAGTCAGGGCAGGGGTAGGGAACCTATGGCTCAGGAGCCAGATGCGGCTCTTTTCATGATTGCATCTGGCTCTCCAGAGCAGCCTGGGCCTCAGTTTCCCAGGATGCAGCGGGGAGGAGTGACGCAAATGTGCTACGACTGCCGCTTCTTCACTGCCATCACCGTCTCTTCCTCATCCGCCGCTAGGGTTCCCATATGTCCCTTATTCTAAGGGACGTCCCTTATTTTGGCCCTAAAATTTGTGTCCCTTATTTTCAGGCCCTGTCCCTTATTTTTGACTAGCAGGACAGGACTGGGCGGGGTTGACCAGAGGAAGGTGCGCTGTGGTTTCCACGGCAATGCCTGCCCGGGGATTCCCACTCGCAGGGCAGCCTGCGTCCCCGTTGGAAGGAAGAGGGAATACAGGACTTTTTCAAAGTACAGTAGACTAGTTAACCGTTACCCAAGGGGAATGTTGGATCATGTTGGATAAAGATAGTTTCTGGTTGCTTGAGAGTTACTCTTAAAATAGGCCTAGCTGTGCATCCCAATACTATACAATGCTGTGTATCCTATACCATACTATATCATTAACTATTGACATAATAATCATGAAGATGTTCTGTCTTATAAAATTTATTTTATTTTAATGTTTAGACAGTGCACTTTTAAAGTCAGCAAAGTCAAGTACTAAATACAGATGGAGAAAATAAGGTAGTTCTAATAATGTTTTTTCTGCATGACAAAGCATGCAGAAACATACCATGTCCTGTTAAGTGGGTGTAAGTCAGTTTCTTTTGTGAGTTTCAATCATTATCTTATTCTGTTAATACAACTATTTCTACCTAATGTTTGAATTTCAAGTTTTTAATGAAGTGTCCCTTATTTTTGTGAAAAATCCCATAAATGTCCCTTATTTCTTATATCAAAAAATGGCAACCCTATCCGCCGCTGCTCTCAGGACCCTGCACCCTCTTCGCCGGGGATGGTGGAGCCTGGCAGCGGTGTCTCATCCTCGTCTTCCTCTTCGTCCTCCACCACAGGCCTCGGGGGAGGCGAACCCGGCCCTGGCGCCGCAAGCGGACCCAGCCTCGCTGCCCCCGGGGGACAGAAAAGTAGGGATTTTGAGAGAAGGGAGAGAGAAATAATAATAAAAATAAGAAGAAGAAATAGAAAAATAATAATGGGGGAGGGGGAAGAAAAAACAAAAAAACCCACACATATATACAAATATGTTGACTTCCATCTTTATTTGTATCCCACCCCATCTTCCCAGGGGGACTCAGAGTGGCTTCCAACAATATGATGGAAATCTGAATCACCCTGGTCGGATTTAATGTTTTGCTATCAACATTACTGGGGGTTAGGTTTGCAGATATTGTTGTAGTTGAGCAAGCTGAGCCTGTAGTTGCTATAGGTAGTAACAGGGAGGAGGATACTTTGTCGGACATGTCACTTGAAGAGGGAGGTTTGGGCAGAATTACTGCAGCTGGGAGGAAGAGAGCTGCAAGTGTTGTGAGTTTGGAAGGTGCAGAACAAAGGAGAAAGGTCCGACAAATACTTAGGGAGCCTACCAGTGATGACACTTTTGAGGGGTTTGAAGCAGAGTTAACCTCAGAAGAGAGTGATACAGAGCTGGACTCAGCGTTGGTGCAGGATGTCAGGAATGTGTTAAATGCTGAGTCCAGCGAAAGCTCATTTTTTGGCTTTTCAAGTGATCCTAATTGGCCTAGTGGGAATGTTGAGTCGGATTGGGGTCCTTTAACTGTTCAGCAAAGGTCGGAGGATTGGAGGAACACACCCAGGGCTGCAGCTGTGGGGACTGAGGCAGATTTGGGTGGGGAGTCTGATGACTCTGAGTTGTAAGGGTATAAAAGTAAGGTCTGGGGATTTAGGACTCTGCGGTCGGCCAAGGTGTTGCTGGTGGGTTGCTAGTTCCTGTATCTGGTGCTCTTGATTCTTCGTGTCTTAGTTCCTGATTCCCAGCGAGCTGTGAGTATTGGGCTGTTTTCATGTTGGGTTCTGGGGGAGCTGCTATGGCAGCTCTAGCTGACACTGTTGTTTGTTGGGGGGTTGGGGCTTTAATGTGTGTTTTTATGTTTAGTGACTACCGCGTTTCGTTTGATCATTTCCTGTGTTGCTGTGAGTGCCTGTCTCTTTTTGGTATTGTATAATGGGTGGAAGGGGTTGCTGTGGGTTGCGGGGGCTTTGATGTGTTTGTTTGTATACTTAGCTCCTGGAATTTGAGAAGCACTCCTCCTTTCCTTCTCGGACGGATCTTCGCATTACACAGACTTCGAGCGGGATAAAGGCCAAAGACTACGAAAGACGGACGTCTTCTCTGTTTTGTTTATAGGCTTTTTTGGGTGTGGGTTTTTTTTATGCCGGACTGTGGCTATGTTTTTGTTTGAATAAACTGTAAATACTTTTACTAGCTTGGCGTGTCTGTGAGCCATCTGTGGGAGTCTCAACAGATATTGTCAGTGTGTGATTTTCAAATGTTTCTGCAATTCAACCATTGTATATGATGCTGTGTTGTGTAACAAGGCATTTATAGAGTTAAAACAGCACAAGTGGTGTCCAGCACTGCTTTGACTTTCAGCTGTGTAAACATACTGATAAGGGAGCCGCTGAGCTGCTTGAGCCAGTCGCCATGCTGATTCTGCTGTGAGGTGCAGACTGCTGAATTGCTCTGTGTGAGAATGGTTTACTTTGCTCACTTAATCAATAAAAGAACTTTCTAAGTTCAGACCTGGCTTCGCTTCATCACTGGCTCGCGGACAGATATCACCTACTATGAACGAGCATGCCCATGCAGTTTGGAGGAAGTGGAAACTGGCAGACATGTTCTATTATAGTGTCACTTCTATAGGGATAGTCACAGGCCCGGATCATGGCCTTTTGGCGACACTAACAAACGGGCCAAAGGCTCTGCCCCCGCCCCCGGCTCCGCCCCTGGCTCCTCGCCGGCGCAAGGAGGAGGAAGGAAAGCCCCACCCCCAGAGCCAATGCCGCGCATGCGCGGCAGTGGACCCAAGGGCGGGCCTCCCACGGCTCCTCCCTCCCTCCTAAAGCCACCATGCCGGCCTCAGAAGCGGCCGAAATCACCCTTTTCAGGCCAGCATGACGGCTTTAGGAGGGAGGGAGGAGCCATGGGGAGTCTCCCCGCGGCCCCTCCCTCCCTCCTAAAGCCACCATGCCGGCCTGAATAGGGGCGATTTTGGCCACTTCTGAAGCTGGCATGACAGCTTTAGGAGGGAGGGAGGAGCCGTGGGGAGGCCCCGCCCTCGGGGCCACTGCTGCGCATGTGCGGCATCGGCTCCGGGATGGGGCTTTTCTTCCTCCTCCTCCTCGCATTGGCGAGGAGGCGGGGGCGGGGGCAGAGCCTTTGAGCCAAGGGGAGCAGAGCAAGGGGGCGGGGGCGGCCGTGATGGTGCTTCCGCTGCCGGGCGAATGCGCACTTTTTGAATTTTTAAAAAAATTGGGGGTCCGGACCTTCTGGCTCTGCATGGCTGCCGCCCTAGGCCATGGCCTAAGGTGGCCTTATGGGTAATCCAGGCCTGGATAGTCAATCTGTTTTTGGACAGACGATCTCTGGCAGAAATGATGATTATTATTTTAAAAATCGAATAGAGGATAGGGAATCATGAATCCCTTTCGGACTGGCTACAGTTTGTGCTGCAGCTGTAAAAATAAGGAGGCAGATTGCGGATGATTTTAGCGGATAATGTTTAATCTACTCATTTTAATATCTATATCCACAGATTTTAATTAAGTGTCATAGATGAAGACAATTAGGATGGTTGCTTTTAATGCTTTGAATGTTTTTTTTTAAAAAAATTAAAAACCCTCTGATTTTAATGTTTTAATGCTTTAAACTCCTGGTCTGCGGCCATAATAATATAATTCGTTCGTTCGTTCAATAACCCAGAGACTGTTATCAGCTTTTAAAAAATGCTTTTTGCTAGAACATACCTCCTAATTTCTGAATAATGAGTCCTAAAGGAAAGCATAATGAGTGCTAAAGGAAGAATGAAGGCCATGATGTTCTTTGACAAATGTGGGTGAAGAAGTACAGGAAAACTCTGTGAACCTGCATTTTGATGGAATAATTTAATTCATGACTTCGGCTAAGTTCAGACTATGAAGAGGCCATTTCATAAATCAGATACTGAGTCAGAAAGTAGATCACATTCTCTTCTGGTTTATATTGGTGTGCCCCAATGCTTTCCAGAGAAAAACACCAATATACATAGGCAGGAACATTAAGCCAAATGTCTAAAGTAGCCCAAGGATAAATGATCTATGTGCCCCATTTATGTGTTATTATTGGATCAGAGAGGTTGAGTGGTGGCTGGTAGCTTTCATGACAGTTTGGACCATGGGCTTGCTCTGGGCTTTATCCCCAACTTTGAAGGAGAAGATGGATTCTCTTCTCAAAATAGATTCAGCACTTCAGATTGCTCCTTTCAAGCTCGGATTAAAACCTGTAGTGGAGTCTACACCGCACTGACATGGAGACCACCAGCCACCACTGGTAGATTTGCTGCTTCACCTGTGGCTGGATCATATCACTAGTCTGCCTGCAACCCTCTTTAAGCCCATCTGGGAAAACTGTTCTAGATCAGTGCTGTCCAACTTCTGGCGGGTCCAGGGCCGGATAAGAGGTCACTGATGACCTGCGGGGCCACTCGGCCCGCCCCAGGCCCCCGCCCCAGCCCAGGCCCCGCCCTCCTAAAGCCGCTGAAAAGGAGGAGTAGGTGGCGCCAAGAGCAGCGCGTCACAGGCCTGGCGTGACGCGCTGCTCTTGGCACGCTTACTCCTTTTCGCGCCCCTCCTTCCTAGGCCGGGGGAGCCACCGAAAAAGGGCCGAAGGCGGTGCCAAGAGCAGCGCGGCACACCAGGCCTGTGACGCTGCTCTTGGCGCCGCCTTCTGCCCTTTTTCGGCGGCTCCCCCGGCCTAGGAAGGGAGGGGGGTACCGAAAAGGAGGAGTAGGCGGTGCCAAGGGGCAGCGCGTCACGCCAGGCCTGTGACGCGCTGCCGTTGGCGCCGCCTTCTGCCCTTTTTTGGCGCCCCCCTCCCTTCCTAGGTAGGGAGGGGGGGCGCCGAAAAGGAGGAGCTAGCTCTCTTCCTCCTCCCTGCCCCGCCTCCCCCTCCTCCCCGGCCGCCATTTTTTTAAAAAAAATCGATTTAAAAAAAAATAAATTAAAAATGGTGGCTGAGGGCATAGGTGGGGCCGTGTCCAACAGGCTACGGGGCCGGATCCGGCCCCGGGGCCGCCAGTTGGACAGCCCTGTTCTAGATGATGGAGAATAATTTTACCATATTTAGGACTAGAGAGACCCCTTTTTCTAACAGTAGACTTCTGAGTTATCTCCTAAAACATCCCTGAAAAACGTAGTGAAATTGCTTCCCTCACTCATAATAACAATGCCTGCCATAGATGTGGACGAAATGTCAGGAGAAAATGCTTCTTGAACATGGCCATACAGCCCGGAAAACTCACAGCAACCCATAAGAAGGATGTTTGGGAGCATTTAAGGTAAAAGTTGTTTTTTTTAATTTAAAAAAAAATGGGGCATTTGGTGCAGCTCATACCCCCAACAGTTGCCCTCTCCACTTTAACCCCGATTTCCCAAACTTTTCTCTCTTGTTACTGCAGTGCTAATCTTATTTTGAATACCAGGTGCTACAGACTATATTTCAGAGGAGGAAACTGACAAACAGTAGTCATTGTCTAAGAAAACCCTACAAAATTCATGGGATTACCATAAGTCAACAGTCAACTTGAAGGTGTGCATTCATCTGTTACATACACATTCCATTCTTCTTTCAAAAGTCAAGAACTCTGTTCCGTTCTTCTCACTTCCCTTCATGAGAGGAAGGCAGATCTTTAACCCTCATCTAGGCAGATGGCACATTTTGGTCTCCGAGGGTCATATTTTGTCACAGAGAACTAGACCTTCAAAGCAAGTGTTTTATAACATTGCCAACTGAAGAGTTGTTAACAATACCCTCAATTTTCAGCCATCTGCTGTCTACAGATGTTGTTTTTAATGCAGACCAAAAATGCCTGGGAGAAAATTGTCCCTGCACATCTATCCCATTTACATTGGTTACGGCTTTGTTGTTGTTTGCAATTGACAATATCCACCATTTCATGGAGAAACAGGGGCGGGTTTAATGGTAAGCAAAGTAAGCGTCCGTTTAGGGTGCCACGTGGTCAGGGGCGCATCCGGTTGCCAGATTCTGCGCCCACACCAAAATGCTTAAGAATAATTAGATTGGTATGTATTTTTTATTTTAACTTCCAGCCATATTGTAGTTCCATGTACGGGCATTGCTTAATGATGGATGTTATGTATTGATTCGCTTCTTGTATATGTTATATTAACAGAAATCCGGACCTGTGAAACTTATATATAGCATTGAGTCTGGGGTCCCGATGAAGCCAGGATTGGCGAAACGGCTTGGACCATGACTGTCGACCCTTCTGAGAACCATGCCAGAATTAATTAACCCATTGTGGACCCTTATATTGCTATTAGAATTCGTGGCTTCTCAAGACTTTTTTTGCTTTGAATCTTACGTCTAATATAGACAATTAACTCTGATACATATACGTTTGTTTCACAACGACGAATGCAGAATACTGCCTTTAATTTTGGAAATTGACTTTACAAGATAAATATTATTTTCAACCTCATATTGGACCTTTGCGTCTTCCTCTGAACCAGTCTACTTGACTTCAGATTCTGCGCATGCGCCATTGCTGCATCGGGACTCCAGCTGGACCTACACGCCAATCGCCCTAAGCAAGACCAAAAAGGAGGAACTTCTTGCAGCTGGAGGCGTCTCGGTCCAGCTGAAGTCACGCCGCAACAAAGGGGCATGCGCAGAACTAGCTGGCCCTGTGCATGTGCACACCGGCACACATGCGCACTCCGGCGTGAGGCCGGAGAGCGAAAGGGCGCCAAAAGAATGTTCGCATACCATTTTAAATTACCTTAGGCCGGCCCTGTGGAGAACACATTTTCTGGCTCTGGGTGTTGCAGCAGACGCCAGTTCAGAGAGTCAAACCCAATCAAAGTGTAAATAGTTTGTTTTAATATTCACAGAGTCTCTGGAGATAAGTATTTGCAAAACAAAAGCACTTAATGGTCAGTGAAAACGCTAACAAAAGGAAGCCTAAACCGGCATGAAAAAAAACAGGGAGAAAACCCAAAAACCCTTTAGCAAAATCAAAGCAAAACAAACAGAGAAAGGCACGTTGAGGGCAGCAGAGAAGATATCGTCATCAGAATCAATCCAAGGTCATCAGCATTGAAATCATCAAAGGGTTGTCCAAGAAGGTATCCAAAGGGGCGTAGGAGAGACGTAATCCAGGAGCCAGGCCAAGGTCAAGAAGAGGAGATAGACGTAGAAGTGAAGACACAACCCACAGTCCAACTGGGGAGCAAACCAGTGGAGTTCAAACCCCACCACAGGAAGCAGCAGAATCAGTCTGGAAACAAGGCTTCAAGATGCAAGATGACAGGATACAAGATGCAAGAGTCCTAGGATCCAAAGGCAACTCCTTGCTTGCCACAGAGGTTAGCCCCAAAATGCCGGGGAGATAGCACAGTGGTAACACAGCTGTGCTTGCAACCTGAAGGTTGCTGGTTCAATCCCCGAGCTGGCTTGGATGACCAGCTAATAACAATATATGAGCCTAGTCCACTGCCCACCCAAGCAGTTCAAACACCAATGGGGACCATTATATAAAATAATGGGGAAGGGCTTTTTTATAGACCTACAACGTCTAAAGTTTCGGCTGGCCTGCGAGGTGAATTGCGGAAGAGGGAGAGAAAAAACCAGAAGGCTCCCGTCATGAGGATGGAACAACAGCACCCCCTGGTGATGCAAAGACGCATAACAACAACAACGACGTAATTGGAGCAGTGACATCCTGGATGACCCTGTATGACGCACACCTGCATGTCCCGTTACCCTGTGACGCAGCCAAGAAAGAACCCTTCCATAAACTGCACTGTACTGTCTATGTGTAACCTGTACTGTCTATGTGTAAAACTGTACGTCTCCGACAGGGATTGTCTGTCGTATATGTATTGTAATCCGCACTGAGTCCCCTTCGGGGTGAGAAGAGCGGAATAGAAATAAACAGTATATATATAAATGCCCATCTTTTAACCTCATCACAAGTCAGACCCACTTGATGAGGTCGACGCCCTATCATCATCACCCTCCAAGATTCCCATCTTTGGTTAAGACTTAGAACATCCCACCCATTGTCTGGGGACTCTGAGGGCCAATCCTGATCATCAGTGAATCCTACCCAGGTGTTTGAACTTGTGGGCTCCTCACAAGCCCTCTGAATTTCTCTTATTTGAGTCCAATCCATTTCAGTAGAAGTGTCCTTTGTACTCTGACTCCCATCATTCCCAGAGAATCCCTCAAATGTCTCAGTCTGTAGGTGCTGTAAGTATTTGCTTGACTCTCCTGAGTTGCAAGTGATCCTCTTCACTTGACTCACGAGTAAGCCTCTTTCTGCAAACACCAGTACTCCTGTTACAAACAGCCCCACCCAGTTCCATACTCTCCCCAAATGCTGAGCCATCAGTGTCTTCTGAGTCACTACTACCGTGTTTCCCCGAAAGTATGACACCCCCGATTGTAAGACGTATCGGGGGTGTCAGAGGGGTCGGCTTATATAAGCCGTGCCCGAGTAAGGCAGACGTACCTCGGGCGGCATGGCGTGGCCGTGGCTGTGCGACGAGAGGGCTCCCAGAGGGGCTCAAAAGGGGCCGAATCCTCCTCCTCTTCCTCCCTCCTCCTTCCAGTGGCGCCTTCCATCCTCTTCCTCTTCCTCCTCTTCCTCGCAGCGGCGCCTTCTCCCTCTCGTCGGTTCCGCCCCCTTCCTTCAGTGAAGGGAGATGGGGCAGAGCCGCCGCCAGCGAGAGGGAAGAAGGCGCCGGCGGAAGTCCCGCCTGCAGGGCGACTCAGGTGCTTTTCGCCGCCGCCCCGCTCGCCCTGCTCGTGTTTGGAGCGCGGGCGGCGGGCGGCGGCGGGGAAAGCACCTGAGTCGCCCTGGGGCGGGACTTCCGCCGCGCCTTCTCCCTCTCGCCGGGCGGCAGATCTCCCCTCCTCCCTTCACTGAAGGGAGGGGGCGGAACCGGCGAGAGGGAGAAGGCGCCGGCGGAAGTCCCGCCCCCAGGGCGACTCAGGCGCTTTTCGCCACCGCCCCGCTCGCCCGCGCTCCAAACACGAGCGGGGCGGCAGGGAAAAGCGCCTGAGTCGCCCTGCAGGCGGGACTTCCGCCGGCGCCTTCTTCCCTCTCGCCGGCGGCAGCTCCGCCCCTCCTCCCTTCACTGAAGGGAGGGGGGCGGAACCGGCGAGAGGGAGAAGGCGCCGGCGGAAGTCCCGCCTGCAGGGCGACTCAGGCGCTTTTCCCCGCCGCCCCGCTCGTGTTTGGAGCGCGGGCGAGCGGGGCGCCGGCGGGGAAAAGCGCCTGAGTCGCCCTGCAGGCGGGACTTCCGCCGGCGCTTTCTTCCCTCTCGCCGGCGGCGGCTCCGCCCCTCCTCCCTTCACTGAAGGGAGGGGGCAGAACCGTGAGAGGGAGAAGGCGCCGCTGGGAGGAAGAGGAGGAAGAGGAAGAGGATGGCAGGCGCCGCGGGGAGGAAGTGGAGGAAGAGGAGGAGGATTCCGGGCCCCTTTTGAGCCCCTCGGGGAGCCTCTCTCGTCGCACAGCCACGGCCACGCCATGCCCCCCGCGGTAAGTCTTACTTTTGTCTTACTTTCGGGTACTGTCGCCCAATATAAGACGTACCCCGAAAGTAAGCCGTAGTGGGGATTTTGGGGGTCAAAAGAAAGTAAGACGCTGTCTTACTTTCGGGGAAACACGGTATCAGTAGTAGCTGGAGGTTCAATCACAACACTCTGGGAGTGTGGTATTCTAGAAATGCCTTTGATTTTGCACCCCCACACATCCCTGTGTGCACAAGGTGCTTTATATACTGGAATAACCTGGAATTCTCACTGGAGTCAGTAAATGTCTGACATTAAGATATTAAAAGGAAAGTGTTTTTTTCTCTGTTTCAATATCTGCCAGGAAAAGGAGATTTTTCTTTGCACAGCAATTACAATTCAGCAAACACTCCATCTCACCTCCACCACCCTGACTCTCTCGCCAAAGGAGGAAAGAGCTGGCTGGAAGTGGAGGCAGCCTTTATTATACAAGCTATGAGATCATAGGGCAAATGACACAAGTCCTGGTGATTTCTTTTTGTTTGAACAAACAAAAGAAATAGAAATGAATGGGGAGAAGGAGATAAGGAAATCGCCAGTGACTTTACAGAAATAAAGCAATCGAGGTGGGAAAGGTGCCAGAAGAATTTATTTTATTATTTCCACCATTTCTGCCCCGCATCTTCTCAACCCCCGAGGGGGGGACTCAGAGCGGCCTCACAATGGCAACAATTCAATGCCCAAAACACAGTAAACATGTAATAGAAACCACAACAGTCAAAAATTTAAAATACATTAAATATAGTTAACATTAAAATACATTAAAATACAATTAGCATTAAAATATATCAGATACATTCACATAGGTTAAAAACAGTATTCCATCCATAATAGGAGCATTGGATCATGTCCACCAGTTTGCCATTTCAATCCAATCTAAAGTGCTGTATCGTGCTAATGTGCAAACGCCTGGTCCCATAACCAGGATTTCACTTTTTTCCTGAATGCCAGGAGGGATGAGGTAGATCGTATATCAATAGGGAGCGCATTCCACAGATAGGGAGCCACCACCGAGAAGGCCCTATCTCTCGTCCCCACCAACCGCATTTGAGAAGTAGGCGGGAGCGAGAGCAGGGCCTCCCCGGATGATCTTAGATTACGAGGTGGGACGTAGCGACTGATGCTTTCGGACAAGTAAGCTGGGCCAGAACCGTATAGACCTTTAAAGGTCAAAACCAGCACTTTGAATTGAGCTCGGAATTGAACAGGTAACCAGTGGAGCTGACCCAACAGGTGGGTGGTATGCTCCCTGTATGTAGCTCCCGTTAGTAGTCTGGCTGCCGCCAACTGGACTAATTGCAATTTCAGAACAGTCTTCAAAGGCAACCCCACGTAGAGTGCATTGCAGTAATCTATTTGGGATGTGACCAGAGCATGGACGACCGTAGCCAGATCAGACTTCCCAAGGTACGGGCGCAGCTGGCGCACGAGTCTTAACTGTGCAAAAGCTCCCCTGGCCACCACCGAGACCTGGCGTTCCAGGCTCAGCGATGAGTCCAGGATCACTCAAAAGCTGCAAACCTGTGTCTTCAGGGGGAGTGTGACCCCATCCAACACAGGCTGTAACCCTATGCCCTATTTGTCCTTACGACTGACCAGGAGGACCTTTGTCTTGTCTGGATTCAGTTTCAATTTGCTAGCCCTCATCCAGTCCGACTCAGCAGCCAAGCACCGGTTCAAAGTCTGGACAGGTGGGAAGGAGTGACAGATCTGGACGTCATCTGCGTACAGATAACACCTTACTCCGAAACTCCGAATGATCTCTCCCAGCAGCTTCATGTAGATGTTAAATAATATCGGGGACAGAGCTGAACCCTGAGGGACTCCACAAGACAATGGTTGTGGAGCCGAACAGGTGTCACCCAATGACATCTACTGGGTATGATCTTCCAGGAAGGATTGGAGCCACTGCAAAGCAGTACCCCCAAACCCCATATCTGCAAGGAGACCCAGAAGGATACCGTGGTCAACGGTATCGAAAGCCGCTGAGAGGTCCAGCAGAACCAACAGGGACACACTCCCCCTGTCGAGTTCCCGGCGTAGATCATCTACCAAGGCAACCAAGAAGCAGAAAAATGTGGAGAACATTACAGTGAGAGCGGGTGAAAACAACCAGAATAATAAACTTAAACCCTAACAAATTTCTGCACTGTGCTTGTTTGAATTGTTACACCCTATGTCAGGGCTGTCCAACTTCTACGGGCCCAAGGGCTGGAATTCCGGTCACTGATCACCTGGGGGGCCAAAGGGTCTGCCTCCGCCCCTGGCTCCGCCCCCTCCCCGGCCCCCGCCCTGCCCCAGCTCCGCCCCTCCCCAGCTCTGCCCCCTCCCCGGCTCCAATTTACTTGCAATTGACCTTGAATTTTGGAGTTGTAGTTCACTTCCATCCAGAGAGCACTGTGGACTCAAATAATGATGGATCTGGACCAAACTTGGCATGAATACTCAATATACCCAAATGGGAACACTGGTGGATTTGGGGGAATGTTTCCTACTACCTTTGAGTTATTTGAGTCGACACTCAAATTGGGACACACCAAAAAAAACCCAAACACCTCAATGCCGTCGCAGGGCTTGATGGGGCCTCCTTTCCCAGAGGCGGGTGGAGGAGGCCCAAAGAGCTCCCTCCCTCCCTGAAGGGAAAACAAGCCACAGGGGCAGGCGCAAAGGAAGCCACGTTGCGCCCTGCATGCGGGGGAAGGCAGCACAACAAGGGGGAGGGGGCACGGTTACCCATACTGCGGGAGCCCCGCCACAGGGCCGAAGCGCCAACGCCGCCACCGTCCCTGAAGAGCCCCGCTGGAGCCGAGGCCAAGCTCAGGCCGGGCGCGGCGGCTCTCCCATCCGCGGGGCAGGAAGCGAGGGCCCTCCACAGGAAGAGGACGGAGCCAGGAGGGGCTTTCCCTGCCTCACTCCCCTCCTCCCTCTCTCTGAGGGAATGGGGGCTGGCCTGGAAGCAGCCGCGAGGGAGGAGGAGGCGTGCGCCCAGGCTGGCCGCAAATCCCGTGGGACCCGAGATTTCGGCAGCTATCGCGAGACTACGCAGCCACAGACGGGATTTCGACCTCCCTCGAAATCCCGTCTGTGGCTGGCGTGGGCCGTGTACGGCCCCAGGGCCGCCTGTTGGACAGCCCTGCCCTATGTGAAGCCTCCTTTCATTTTGCCATCATCACCCATGAGACTGCTTGCCTCTTAGCAGTTGTCTCCTCGCAGCTCTTGACCCCACTCACTGCATTTGGCTTCCACGTGGAATACACCGTTCTATTGCTAAGGAAAACAGACGATGGGCCTTGGCCTGTTTCCACAGAACAATCATCATGTTGCTATGAATATAGATTTAGAAAACTGGTATCATTTTGCAATCACGGAGTCCAGATTTTAGTAAACTCCAATTGACACTTTCAATTAAGGTGAACACTCTTAACTGGACTCATGCTCCAAAAAAATTGAAAATAGCTCTGTTAGAAATTGAATAGGCTACTTACTCTGTAAGAGAACCAGTATGGCTTGACCAAGGCCTAGCCTGGCAAACCTTCATGTGCATCCTCTTCTGGGGAAAACCCGGGAAGCTCTGATAAGCAAAATGGGAAAAGGGGCGGAACAAACTTAATTGGGCTCTGTTAAACAATGATTGACAGGTGTAAAGCAGTGTTTTTCAACCTTTTTTGAGCCGTGGCACATTTTTTACATTTACAAAACCCTGGGGCACACCACCAACCAAAATGACACAAAATGACACTCTAACACAGTAATACATATCGTTAATACGTTTTAAAATGTATTTATACACTCAGTGTGAAACCTGGACCTGTTTCGATGAACACAACATAGATATCCTGGCAGGAATGGCAGAAAGACACAAACTTCTCACACAGAGCTCCCATAACCAAGAGAAAATACTATAAGAGTTTGGTGGGTATTGACCTTGGGTTTTGGAGTTGTAGTTCACCTATATCCAGAGAGCACTGTGGACTGAAACAATGTTGGATCAGGATCAAACTTGGCATGAATACTCAATATGCCCAAATGTGAAGACAGATGGAGTTTGGGGAAAATAGACCTTGACATTTGGGAGTTACAGTTTCTAGGATTTATAGTTAACACACAATCAAAGAGCATCCTGAACTCTTGCAACAATGGAATTGAAACAAACTTGGCATATTGAACTCTCATTACCAACAGAAAGTACTGGAAGGGTTTGCTTGGGAATGGACCTTGAGTTTGGAAGTTGTAGTTCACCTACACCCAGAGAGCACTGTGGACTCAAACGATGTTCTGTTATGTTGTTGTTTGTTTTCTATCCAGAATCACAATGTTGGAAGGAGGCGCAGCACTTTAAGGTCCCTAAAACAGGCATGGGAAAACTTCGGCCCTCTGGGTGCTTTGGACTTCAACTCCCACCATGCCTAACAGACTGAGGCCCTTTCCTACATAAATGGCTGGGGGGGGGAGAGAAAAGAGCCTGAGGCTGCTAGGAATGGTGGGAGTTGGAGTCCAAAACACCTGGAAGGTCCAAGTTTGCCCACGCCAGCTTTCGACAGAGACCTCTTCCTCCCCCTTCCCCTTCACGCCCTTTCTTCCCCGTCCTGCCGAACACTTACTTTTTCTTCTACACTGCCCCTTCTGCCACCATTTTGATCTGAGGGGGCAGCGTGAACGTGTTCAGGAGGGGAGGGGGGAGGGAAGAAGACGTGACCCGTGCGGGCGCTACTGCACAGACTCGCCCCAGAGCAAAGCGAGGCAAAGTGAGCAGAGCGAGACTGGGAAGAAGGGAGCCTGAGTGGAGAAGAAAAAGTGTTCGGCAGGAGGGGGAAGAAAGGGTATTGGAGGTTCTAATTTCCCAAGGCACACCTGATGATCGCTCATGGCACACTAGTGTGCCACGGCACACTGGTTGGGAAACACTGGTGTAAAGAACCAATCAATGCAACCAAACCTTTGCAAAACTGAGCAGGCTTGCAGAAACACAATACAACAGAGCAAACCTTTGCAACTTAAAGTTTCTCATACAAGTAGTGCTTGGTGTGCCGTCACACAGATGTTGGACTACAAATCCCATTAGCCTTAGCCAATTGTGAGGGATTTGAGAGATTTCAGTCTAACAGCACAGGAAAGGACTACACATGACGTACTGCTGCTTCAGAAGGAAGGCTTTGAGCACAAATGTAAAAAGGCATTTGTAGCTAGTCTATTTGTCCCTTCTTAGCAGGAATTTATAACTATAAATATGACCAAGACACAATCGTAAAACACATCAAATAACTGAGAGGGGTGGTATATAAATGTAGTAAATCATCATCATCATTGCAATCCTCTATAACAGTGTTTCTCAACCTGGGGGTCGGGACCCCTATGGGGGTCACGAGGGGGTGTCAGAGGGGTCGCCAAAGACCATCAGAAAATACATTATTTTCTATTGGCCATGGGGGTTCTGTATGGGAAGTGTGCTTCGATTCCATTGTTGGTGGAGTTCAGAAAGTTCTTTGGTTGTATGTGAACTATAAATCCCAGCAACTACAATTCCCAAATATCAAGATCTATTTTCCCCAAACTCAACCTGTGTTCACATTTGGATATATTGAGTATTTGCCCCAAGTTTGATCCAGATTTATCATTATTTGAGTCCTATGGATGTAGGTGAACTACAACACCCAAACTCAAGGTCAATGTCCACCAAAACCTTCCAGTATTTTCTGTTGGTCATGGGAATTCTGTGTGCCAAGTTTGGTTCAACTCCATCGTTGGTAGAGTTCGGAATGCTCCTTGATTGTAGGTGAACTATACATCCCAGAAACTACACCTCCCAAATGACAAAAATCACCCCCACAACCCCACCAGTATTCAAACTTGGGTGTATTGGGTATTTGTGCCAAATGTGGTCCGATGAATGAAAATACATTTTACATGATGATTCATAACAGTAGTAAAATGACAGTTATGAAGTAGCAACGAAAATGGTTTTATGGTTGGGGGTCACCACAACATGAGGAACTGTATTAAGGGGTCGTGGCATTGGGAAGGTTGAGAAACACTGCTCTATAAAATTCCATGGATATGGATGTTTGGTGAATAAGCAAACACACAAGCAAAATGTCTGTGGGCACCTCAAAGTAGTATTTGTGATTAATCTTAGTATTGTGTAATTTGTGGGCGATCATTTGTAGTTTGTGTCTGTTATGCTTTTTGTTCAATTTGTATACTGTGTACATCTTACTGAATAAAAATCATGTGAGATGGAGTAGATACATAGATGGCGCAGCTCCTTGTTGTCATCATATGATCTACATCTTAATGACTATTGAAGTAATACAGTGATACCTCGACTTAGGAGCGACCCAACTTGCACGTTCTTTGAGATACGAGCCATCGCTTGAATGATTTTTTTTAATTTGAAATGCAAGCTGTGGCCCAGTCTGTCTACATGTGTTTTGTGTGTGCATTTATGTGTTATGCGTGTTTGCCTATATATCTTTGTTTTTCCACATGTGTTGTAATATATTTTTATTTTTTATTTACTTTTTAAGTCTCTTCTGCTGTGTTCTTCAGTATTTTTATGAATGATATTCACTCAATGGCCTGATAGGTACATTGTGTTCAAATTTGGTGTCAATTCATCCAGTAGTTTTCGAGTTATATTAATCCCACAAACGAACATTGCATTTTGATTTATTTACTTTTATTTGAACAGCTGGCTCGAGGTGGCTCACATACCAATTGCAGTAAGACAATTAAAACATCACATTAAAACAGCATCATCGAATAAAAACCTCAACAATAAAATAGCATTTACAATAGGAGGAAAGACCAACAATTATTCAAGATCCAAAAGCCTGCCGATACAATAGCGTCTTGCAGGCTTTCCAGAATGCTAGAAGGCTCTGAAGGGCACAGGTTTTAGAGGTCAACGCTTTCCAGAGGACCAGGGCTATGATTGAAAATGCCCTTTTCCATGTCGCGGTCAGATGATATGCCTTGGAACTTGGAACAGCCAGGAGATTTTGCTCCTCAGAGTGTAAGGATCTGGTGGAAGAGTATGGGATAAGGCGGTCCCTTAAGTACACTGGCCCCAGATCATTTAAGGCCTTAAAAGTCAAAACTAACACTTTGAAGGTAATCCGGCATTCCATAGGGAGCCAATGCAGTTCGCGCAGGATCGGTGTGATGTGGCAGCTCGCCGGGACTCCCGCGAGCAGCCGAGCTGCAGCGTTCTGCACCAGCTTAAGATCACCGACAAAGGAAGATCAATGTAGAGAGCGTTACAGTAGTCTAGCCTTGAGATGACCGTAGCTTGGACCACTGTGGCCAGGTCATGCCGGGACAGATAGGGGGCCAGCCTCCTCGCCTGGTGAAGGTGGAAAAACACCACTCTGCTGACGGTGAACATAAGAACATAAGAAGAGCCATGCTGAATCGGGCCTCAGCCCATCTAGTCCAGCATTCTGTGTCACACAGTGGCCCACTAGTTGTACACAGGGATCTCTAGCAGAAAGGAGGGCAAAACCCTCACCTGCTCCCGACCCCCCACAACCAGAACCCGGGGAAAATCCTGCCTGCCTCCATCAACACAGAGGTGGCACTTGGATGTCCATTTCAGTAACTACTGATTCCCTTGGTATCCATGAATCTGTTTAATCCTGCCTTGAAGCTGTCCAGGCTGACAGCTGTCACAACCTCCTCTGGAAGTGAGTTCCATAACCCAATGACCCTCTGGGTGAAGAAATATTTCCCTTTATTAGTCCTAACTTTCCTACCTTGGAACTTTAGGGAGTGCCCCCTAGTCCTAGTGTTGTGTGACAGAGAAAATATTTTTTCTTTATTCACCTTTTCTATCCCATGCATGATTTTATACACTTCGATCAAGTCACCTCTTAAACGCCGTCTTTCAAGGCTGAAAAGACCAAGGCGTTGCAACCTGATTTCATAAGGGAGCTGCTCCATCCCTTGGATCATTTTTGTTGCCCTTCTTTCTACCTTTTCCAGTTCCGTTATATCCTTCTTGAGGTGCGGAGACCAGAATTGTACACAGTACTCCAGATGTGGCCTCACCATGGATTTGTAGAGAGGCAATACAACATTTGCCGACCTATTTTCGGTTCCCTTCCTGATCATGCCAAGCATAGAATTTGCTTTTTCACTGCTGCAGCGCACTGGGTTGACATCTTCATTGAGCTGTCCACCAAAACCCCAAGATCCCTTTCCTGGTTTGTCTCAGAAAGCTTTGATCCCATCAGTTTATAAGTGTATTTGGGGTTCTTTGCCCCGATGTGCATGACTTTACACTTGTTTAGGTTAAAATGCATTTGCCACTTTGTTGCCCATTCACTCAATTTCGAGAGATCTTTCTGGAGCTCTTTACAGTCAGTTTCATTTTTAACTACCCTGAACAGTTTAGTGTCATCTGCAAACTTTGCTACCTCACAATTTACTTCTACATCCAGATCATTTATGAATAAATTAAAAAGTAACGGTCCTAAAACTGAACCTTGGGGTACGCCACTTCTCACCTCTTTCCACCCAGAGAAGTGTCCATTTATTACCACCCTTTGTTTCCTACAGTTTAGCCAGGTTCCGATCCAGGACAAGACCTGTCCCCTGATTCCATGGCTGAAGAGCTTATTTAGGAGCCTTTGGTGAGGGACTTTGTCAAAAGCCTTTTGAAAGTCAAGGTAAACAATATCGACTGGGTCCCCTTTATCTATGTGTTTATTTACACCCTCAAAGAATTCTATCAAGTTAGTAAGACATGATTTGCCTTTGCAGAAACCATGTTGATTTTCCTTCAGCGATGCCTGTTCTTCTATGTGCTTAGTAATTTTTTCTTTAATAATGGTTTCCATCACTTTGCCTGGAACTGAGGTTAGACTGACTGGCCTATAATTTCCTGGATCACCCCTGGATCCTTTCTTGAGGATCGGAGTTACATTTGCCTCCCTCCAGTCCTCGGGTACAGTGCCTGATCTTAGAGAAAGGTTATATATTTTGGCTAGAATTTCAGCAATTTCACACTTGAGTTCCTTAAGAACTCTGGGGTGGATGCCATCTGGCCCTGGTGATTTGTTGACATTTAGTTTAGTAAGGCATGTGAGAACATCTTCCTTGTTTATCTCTATCTGGTTTAATTCATTTAATTCCGTCCCTGAAAAAACTGACTCAGCTGCAGGCATATGTTGTCTGTCCTCCTGTGTGAAAACGGAGGCAAAGAAGTCATTTAGCTGCTCAGCAATCTCCTTGTCTTCACTTATTGTCCCTTTCTTACAATTTTCGTCAAGTGGCCCAACTGCTTTTCTAGTTGGGTTTCTGCTTCTGATGTACTTAAAGAAGTTTTTGCTTTTTAAAAAAATGTTCTTAGCTATATGTGCCTCAAAATCTCTCTTGGCTTTCCTGACGGTTGCTTTGCATTTAGTTTGCCAGAGCCTGTGTTCCTTTCTGTTCTCCTCAGTAAGAAGAGCCTTCCATTTCTTAAATGAGTTTTTCTTCTTTCCAATCACATCTTTTACTTCATTTGTAAGCCATACCGATGTCCTCTTGGACTTTCCTGGCCTCTTTCTTATTTTAGGAATGCATTTTAGTTCGGTGGAGATATGGGACTCCATTGACAGCTGAGGGTCTAAAGCAGAGGTGCCCACACTTTTTCAGCATGCGAGCTACTTCTAATAAAACCTAGTCTGAAAGATCTACCAGGGCGGAGCAGGGGGAAGCGGGCGGGGCTTCATGCAGCCTGGCTCCACCCCCTTCCCCTCTGGCTTTAGCATTTCCACAGCTTCTGGAGACAAGAGGGGGGGGGGGGGAATGCCAAGCCAGTATTGGCTATCTATGCCACTACTGCCTTGGCATTCCCGTCCCTTATCTTCAGAAGCTGCGGAAGCGCTAAAGCCGGGGGGAGGGGTGGGGCTTCGCACGGCCTGGCTCCACCCCCTTCCCCTCTGGCTTTAGCATTTCCACAGCTTCTGGAGACAAGAGGGGGGGGAATGCCAAGCCAGTATTGGCTATCTATGCAACTACTGCCTTGGCATTCCCCTCCCTTCTCTTCAGAAGCTGCGGAAGCGCTAAAGCCGGGGGGGAGGGGGGGGCTTCGCATGGTCTGGCTCCGCCCCCTCAGAAGTGCCCCATCCAGCTGGGATCAACCTCCTCGGTCCTGGGATCGACCAGTCGATCGCGATCTACCTAATGAACACCCCTGATCTAAAGTAACACCAAGGATCTTTACTGACAATGACGGACATAATATCACGCCGTCCAGGGTTGGCTTGTAGCAAAGTAACTTGGAAGGCAGTTGTTTGCATAAGAGAAGAGACAGGAGATGAAAGTGCATTAAACTCTTCCTGTTCCAGTTGTTTTTCCTGTCAAACTCAACCTTTTCTAAATGTTTTACCGTGTCTGCAAGAATAACAGAGTGGGCAGTGGAGGAGCTTGGGAACATGGTTTCGCAGCTGGAGGCCACGGGGCTTCCTTCCTCTTGATGTAATCCAGTGTGCGTTTAAAAGCAACTGCTGGTGAAGAGAAATGCTATTCCTTTTATTTTTAAAAAAGGTTGTATAGGTCCTCTAGTTTCTCAGATTAAGCAGGGACTTTTAGGAAAGGAAAAGTAAGATTCTGCTGAGAATGTTCTGTTGCAGCAAAAGAATCAAATAACTACCTCATCAGACGGGATAATTTGCCCGTCTGTAGCACAGCAGTTCTCGTTTGTGCCTGGAGGGCAGGGGACAGGACCTGGGGTCCCATTAGCATTAGAACCAGCTGTGCTAGAACAGGATTCAGAGGATGAGCTAGATGACTGGGGTGAAGGGCAGCTTTCCCCGCAAGGGCCTCTTTCGCCCACAGAGAGCTTGGCCTGGGAAGAAATGTGTTTTGGTCCTAGGGATGATTCAGATAACCAGGTGCAGCTAGATAGCGACTCGTGGAGTTATGAACATCCGGGAGGGAGATCTTCCCAGGAGCCTCCCGAGGAAGATATGGAAGAAGGCGAATGGGAAACGGCTGGGGAGGAGAGCTCTCAGAGAGATAGCAACACAGCTGGGGAAAGACAAGGCCGAACCTTTGATAGGAGACGGAACATAGAGTCTAGCAGAAGGGAATGGTCAAAGAGCATAGACCGGCCGAGGTCCATGAGCAGCGATTGGAGACGCAGAAGCCTAGAGCGTCGGGGACCTCGGCCGAAGGATTAAGTATAGGATCCGTGGGAACGGATCCTCAGTGCTCCGGCCACGTCTCATCTGAATAGGTGTGAAGCGGAGTGGGACTTCAGCTAAGTTAGCTGTGGTCATCAAGCCTTGCCTTGCCTTGCCTTGTTTCCTGATTCGCATCGGCTGCGGAGCCTTGCCTTGTTTCCTGATCCGCATCGGTTGCGGAGCCTTGCCCTGGTTTCCTGGTCCGCATTGGTTTGCGGAGTGTTACCCTGTTTCCTGATCCGCATCGGCTGCGGAGTCTTGCCTTGCTTCTTGCCTATTTGCTACGTTATCTTGGACATTGATACTTCAAGCCTTTTGGATTTTACCATATTCTACTGGACTATATTCTTTGGAACTGTTTTGCTATTCAATAAAGTAGTTAGCCTTTACTTTGTCTCTGTGTGTGTGATTAAGGGGCCGGCCAAGCCCGTGCATCGTGACACCGTCCTACACCACTTCTTCCCCCCCCTTTCAAAATGGGGTCCTTCCCATGACACACACCAACTTCTGGCCAGGCTCTGTGGTGAAAGAGGAGATGAAGTGGCACATGCTACAGCAACATGTGAGGCTCCCCCCATTGCCTTAGCTGGGCGGCAACACTTCCCAGGAAACAAGAGCGGGATCTAACAAAACGCCATGTGTATAACAATAATACAAATAATACTTAAGCTTTATGATATTAATAATGTCAATAAATGCAACCGGTAATATTATATATAAGCATATATTGAATAAATATTCAACAAATAGTGAACGGTGCACTAAATACAAAGGTGGGTATAACTCAAAGGTCCACATTACAAACCAACTGTGGTCCCACCCAAATGCTCTCCAAAAGGTCGCGACTGTGTCGTCACTGGATAATCCGGATTATATTCAAACCTGGAGAGCTGACGCCGCCTTTTGGAGAGCATTCGGGTGGGACCACAGTACGTCTTTGTGTGAATGCTGAGCAACCCATACTTACTAGGGTTGGATATCTCTGGTTTAAATTTATTTGAAATTGGTTTAATTTCGTTAATAAAGTTAATTTCATAGTTTTTTGACCCATGTGGCCTAACCAGGAAGTGTAATTTCTAAACCGAACCTGGGGGCCGCCATTTTTCTTAATTTTTGTAATTAGGTCGTAATTTCCCCTTCTCCTCTCGCCAGCTCAGAGCTTCTTCTAACAGGAATATCAATCTTCTCCAAAATTGCTTTTTAGGGTGACTTACAGAATGGATCGGATCCATTGCTCTGGCAATCAATTGCTCGGGTCTGCGGTTTCTGTTTTGGGAGAAGCCTTAGCGTGCGCGTTTCCTCCTTCCTCCAAGCAGGCAGAAGGGCAGCACAGGACTGTAAGTCACCCTGAAAAGCAATTTTGGAGAAGATTGATATTCCTGTTAGAAGAAGCTCATACTGTATCTGTGAATTTATTTGCATTAATTGATTATTTGTTGATATAGCTTGCTTCTACGATGTTGTTAGTGATGTTTAGGACTGATCCAGGATTGCCCTCCATTCTTCCCTCCCAGCTGACGTCATGAATAATAACGAATATTTGTTATTAATAACGTTTTAATTACGATTTTTTGGGAAATTTTTTGTAAGTATTTCAATTACTAATAAAAAAAATCCCCCGCCCCAATAGTAGTTTGGAATCAATTTTTAATGGATCAACCAACCCTATAAAGGTTAAGAATTAATTGCATTATTGTTATACACATTGTGTTTTGTTATATCCTGCTCTTGTTTCCCTGTTTTGTAACAGCATTCCCCTTTGTTTATCCTGGCAACACTCCCCCCATGGGATGGGGGGAAAGGCAAGTCACACAATGCAGGGCATGGACCGATGGCTTGGCTTCTCTATCTCCCCCTCTGGGACCCCTATGGATTTGCCGTGATGTGTGGCAAATCTTTACCCCACTGTGGTAAGGCCATAAGTGAGCAACCCAAGCTGCTACTTGAGGTTATGGATGGAACTAGCTCTTTATTTAGGAGAAGAATGTTTCAGGATGGACAGCTCCTACAATTCTTGCGTCATTCCTTCGTTATCTATATATATAAAAAGAGAGTGGTCGTGGTACCCGGCAAATAGGCGCGAAAACTACATGTCCCACACACACAAAACTCGCAGGGCCACTGATCCATACCCCTGGGTTCCTATAGGGCCCACAAAAACACCCCAAAACACAACGCAACCCCCTCAAAAACACCCCCGAAAACCAACATTACAACGCATGCGCGAACGGCGGCGGACGCAGCGGCAGCTAAGACTCCGCGCACCTCCTCCTCCAACACACCCCCCCACCACACCTCCACGCGCCAACACATTGCCACCAACCCGGACACGACACGCCTCTCACCCGCTGCCTGAACCCAACAGCGCCGCCGCCGCCGTGCCCACCTTCTCCGCAACGTCCAAGCCACTCCTCAACCCGGGACACGCGCCAGCAACCTTTGGCCGCCTTCGCCCAGGACTGGCTGGCCAACGGACGAGGAGAGGGGCAGAAGGCCAAGGAGGCGGCACCGCGGCCCGGATCCAAAACAGGAAGGCGGCCGGCGAGAGAGAACGAGGACGCCGCGGAAAAGGCGTCCGCGCCACACGGCTCCATGCGGCACCTGGAAGGTAAGTGAACTACACCTCCCAGAAGGCTCCACGGCGGCCCGTTTCCAAGCGAGCGCGCGGGAGCCTTCTGGGAGCTGTAGTTCACTTACCTTCCAGGCGCCGCATGCAGCCGTGTGGCGGACGCCGCGAAAGGCGTCCGCCCACACGGCTCCATGCGGCACCTGGAAGGTAAGTGAACTACACCTCCCAGAAGGCTCCGCGGCGGCCCGTTTCCAAGCGAGCGGCGCGGAGCCTTCTGGGAGCTGTCGTTCACTTACCTTCCAGGCGCCGCATGGAGCCGGGTCGCGCGGGCGCCTTTCCCGCTGCGTCCTCGCCCTCTCTCGCCGGCCACCTTCCTGTTTGGGACCCGGGCCGCGGCGCCGCCTCCTTGCCCTTCTTCCCCTCTCCTCGCCCGTTCCCACGCCACTCCTGGACTGACCGTGAGCCGAAATGGACACGATCTCTTCCGCGCGGCCCGGGTCAGGGACCGGGGAAGAGGCGCCGGAGAAGCCCGGAGAGACAATGGCATGGCCAGGTGAAGCGGCGCACCACCACCCAACCACTTCCGGACGAAGAGGCCAAGGGGTGGGACACCCTCCTACCGGGGATCCCCCAAGCCCCCCCACCCCAGGGAGCTAACGACTACGGGCGACCAAGGAAAGACACGGACAGGCAAGCTACCAACACATACATTACTATTGACATCCATACAAAAACCACACAAACATTAGCACACCAACACAAAACTTACACATATACATATATACACATATATAGAGACACAAATACATATACACACACATCTATATCTACACATAAACCCACACATGGACACATACACATAGATACATACACAGAGACACACATATATATACACACATGCAAACACATACACACATAGATAGATATACACAGACAAATAAATACAAACATAACTATACACACAGACACATTTACCCAGACACAAATATACACATATACATACATGCACAAACAAACATAAATACACAACCCCACACACATATACAAATAAACATATAAACACACAGACACAAATATAGACATATACATACACAACAACCCACACATACATACACACACACACACACAAATCAACACGCACATATATACACACAAACATACACATATAAACACACACAAAACACATAATCACATCATTCCCAACAATACAATACCCAGATGCCTCATCTCCTACATAGGGCACAGCAACGCGTGCGGGTTCAACTAGTCTAATATATTAATAGTAAGAAAACAAATGGGAATCAAACAGTGGAAATACAGGGTTATAAATGTAAGACAATATTGCTTGGATCCCACAAAAAAAATCCTATTAAAAATGTAGGTTGATTGTAAACCATCACCCACCCCTGACTGAGCTGGGAAAATCCTTCATCTAACACTTAAATTGAGTCTTTTCCCGGCACTTAATCCAGAAGGTGATGGAAGAAAGACTTTTTTTTCAAGCCCAGCCAAACAGACCTTGCTCCTCAAGGACTGACTGATGACTCATTCTTTCCTTGAAATGATCCAAAAGCAGCAAAGCTGATATAACTAATGATTTCTGGAAGTATTTAGCATGCATTGTATAGAGTTTTGAAAGAAATTGGTTAGAAAATTTTAAAAAGCAATTATTTATCATTCCAAGCATGTCCCTCAGTAGCAAATTGCCTTTATAACTACAACACCTGTGTGTGTGTGTGTGGGGGGGGGTTTAAATGCAACTCTCTGTTTACTTTATTGGTACTTTTCAAGATATCTGAATGTTTTGAGTAAGCATCACAACGCACAGCATTAACAGATACCTGAGCCATGCGAGATTGCTTCTTTACTACTAGCTCTACCCGACCATGCATTGCTGTGGCTGACTGCGGTGGTTTCAAAAGTGAAATACTGAGAAAGTAGTGGTATGTAATAAGTGTGATTCCATAATGGTTGTGGATAAACAGTATTTCTTGTGAATCATTGGTGAGTGTTGATGTAGACACGTGGCTGTGGTGTAGTCTGGTGAGCTTGCAGCATTTCTCAACCTGGGGGTTGTGAGAGCACCAGAAAACACAGTATGTTTTGTTGATCATGGTGGTTCTGTGTGGGAAGTTTGGCCCAATTGTTTCCTTGGTGTGGCGGAGAATGCTCTTTGTTTGTATACGAACTTTAAATCTGAATAACTGCCCCGCATCTGAAAAAGTCTTTCCGTGCATCTGCAGTGATGCTGTACCATGGGGATCATGGGAAATGTAGTCCCATTGGTTTTTTTTTGGTGTTTTTTACCATTGTTTGGGTATTCTTTTGGAATTTTCCTGGTGCTAAACATACCTTGTTCCGTGGGGGGGGGGGGTGTAGTGCCCTAATTTGGTGTTTCTGCGTAATGTGGTTTTGCTGTCTATAAGCCCTTCACCACAACATGTCTCTTTTTATAGATATAGATAGTCTGAGTGTAAAAATTATCCCTTGTTGTATTACAAATGTAATTTAACATGGGGACACATAATTATTGGGGAAAGAAATTAATTGTAATTGTAAAGATGCTATATCTACCACCAAATTGTAAATATGTGATATATATATACACTAGCTGTACCCGGCACGCGTTGCTGTGCCCTATTTTGGAGATGCGAGGAAGTCTGAGTATGTATGGGTTGGAGTTGTTGTTAGTTATGGTGTTGTTGGGGTCATGGCTGTGTTGTTGTGGGTTGTTTTGGTGGGTGGGATGTTGGAGTCCTGTGGAGTTGTTGTTGTGTGGTGTTGCTGGCGTTCTGCATTGCTTGTGGATATACAATGTTTTTTGTCTTTCCGTCTGCTGTGTTGATGTAGAGGTTGATGTGTGTGTGGGTGGGGTACTTTGGAAGTGAGTGGAGGTACTTGAAATCCCATTATCCATGGTGTGTCCTCCTCTAATCTGCAGTCGGATGGAGTGTGGGTCTTGGGGGGCATAGTTTGCCAAGTTTGGTCTTTATCGGTCTTGGTTCCGGGACACAGTGGTCTGTGGGGAATGATGGGTTTTGAAGTACTACAAATCCCATTATCCATGGAGGTACTTCAAGTCCCATAATCCATGGTCCACCCTCCTCCAAACTGTAGTATAATGTAGCGTGGGTCATAGGGGCTCTGTGTGCCAAGGTAGGTTACTGGAAATTCAGGCCATACACAATGTCCCATGAGCTGAGGCCTAGTCAGGAACAGCAAGCCTTACTGTCAATTCAGTAGCGTTAACAGCATTCCATTAAGTGAGGCCTAGTCAGCCTTACTGATTTTGTCATTTGGAAGTTGTAGTTGCTGGGATTTATAGTTCACCTACAATCAAAGAGCATTCTGTTTCTCAACCTTCCTAATGCTGCGGCCCCTTAATACAGTTCCTCATGTTGTGGTGACCCCCCAATCATAACATTATTTTCATTGCTACTTCATAACTGTATTTGTCTCTGTGTGTGTGGATTTGATTTTGTCATTTGGAAGTTGTAGTTGCTGGGATTTATAGTTCACCTACAATCAAAGAGCATTCTGTTTCTCAGCCTTCCTAATGCTGCGGCCCCTTAATACAGTTTCTTGTGTTGTGGTGACCCCCCAATCATAACATTATTTTCATTGCTACTTCATAACTGTATTTGTCTCTGTGTGTGTGGATTTCAAGTCCAAAACACCTGGAGGGCCGGTAATTGCCCACCCCTGTCTTGGAGGCTGAAATTCCCTGATCCGGAACCGGAACTGAAATGGGAGCAGTGTCCTTGGCCAGCCCTCGCGATAGCTATGAGGTCCTCCTACGTTTCCTTCTGTGGCTCCTTCTGCACCTGCGTGGGGAGCTCAACAAGGTGGCATGGTCATCCGCCATATCCTCCGGCCAGCTCCCCGGTCTCCAACCAATTATAAAGTAGCGTCTGGCCACTCTCTTGGCTGCTCTGACAGGGTGGACTCTTAAAATCCTACAACTGCTACAAATTATGAAGAAGTATATATTAACTGCCACCAATAATAAGGATGTACCATGTAGTATGTATATTTTACTGCCACCAAATATCTGAGGTAACTAATTGGCCATCAATTTGTAGAAAGGTGTTTGGGTTAATTCCACTCTAATAACATTGCAACCAGCCATCCACCACTTTGTATTTTAAAATGAAGCTTAACTTCTTCAAAATACTGGCAAGGAGAGGTTTATAGTTAAAGAACTGTAAATAGTTTATTTTGAAGATCAGTGCATTAGTTTGACGGATTCAAAGTTACAATTCTTCTCAGAGGCACAATTCTTGGTTGTTACACTTTCTTTAAAGAAGTTACAAAGTTATTCAGTTGGTTTCCTTTCAGTGAATGTTATGAAATTATGCAGTTACACTTTCTTTCTTAAATGGTTCCTGTCAGATCAGTTTATAGTCTACTAGCTGTACCCGGCACACGTTGCTGTGCCCTTTTTAGGAGATGCGAGAAAGTCCAATCATCCACGGTGTGCCCTCCTCATGTTGTTCAGAATGTAGAGGCTGGGTGAGTCTTTGGCTGCCCTGGAGGATGCTGGTAAATGTAGTTTTATTTTTACTCGTAGTTTTGGGGGCCTTTTAGGTTTTGGGGGGGAAAGTTTCTTTGCTACAAACGTACCTTGCTTGAGGCCTATTTCTGTTGGCAAGTATTGTGTTTCTGCGTTGTATGGTTTCTTTGTTTGAGGTATACATCACATGACGTGAACCCATTTATATAATAGATTCTACTAGGATCTCACTAGTCTCAAAATATAATAATAAACTTTATTTATACCCTTATAAATATAAACTATAAAAGGTGAAAGATTTATTTATATAGAAAGGTGGGAACAGGAAGTCATCGAGAGGGAAGGGACCCCAGGGCCATCCAGCCCAACCCCCAGGGATACGCAATCAAAGCACTCCCGACTGATGGCCATCAAGCCTCTGCATAAAACTCTCCAGAGAAGGGGACTACAAGGAAGCATTATTTTATTTTAGTGGTTTTTTATTATTATTGTATAATAATGTTATAATAATAATATAACAATATAATAAATCATATAATATAATGTTATAATATATTATAATTTCAATATATTATAATGTCTCTATATATACGATAATATAATAATTATGATATTAATACTAATAATATATGAATATTTCTTGATATATTAATATGTTAATATTAATGATGTGTAATATATAGTAAATATAATAAGTGAATAAATAAATAAATAATGTAGATTAGCATGTAGTTCCGCCTTTAGGTGCGGCCCTCCACAATATTTTTTGGCTCTCATGTGGCCCCTTGGAAAAAATAATTGCCCACCCCTGCTTTAGAGAGTCCTTGGAAGTTGGGAGAAAGATCAATTGAAAAGCATGTGCTGAGGAAAAGTCTTGTCCTTGGAGGTAGAAGTGAATTACAGACCCCAAGCCATCTTGCTTTTCTGGGGTTCCTTGGGAGTAGCACAAGGCGAACCCACATGAGGCACAGACAATCTGGAATCTGGTGTCCTTGGGTTTTTTAAACTATCTTACACAGAGTCCAGAAAAGGGGGGGGTCACCCTCGATATCACCACCATCAACCAGCTATGTCAGGGCTGTCCAACTTCTACCGGGTCCAGGGCCGGAATAGAGGTCACTAATGACCTCGGGGGCCGCTCGGCCCCGCCCCCAGGCCCCGCCCCCAGGCCAGGCCCTGCCCCCAGGCCCCACCCCCAGCCCAGGCCCCGCCCTCTGCTAAAGCTGTCATTCTCCCTCCTCCTCCTCCTACTCTTTCCCGGGCACCGTGGCTGTCCCGAGCGCCACGGCACCCGGAAAGAGGAGGAGGAGAGCAGAAGTCGGCGCCAAAGGGCAGCGTCACAGGCCTGGCGTGACGCTGCTGCCCTTGGCGCCGCCTACTCCTTTTCGGCACCCCCCGCCCTTCCTAGGGTGGGGAGCCACCGAAACAGGGCAGAAGGCGGCGCCAAGGGCAGTGCGTCACAGGCCTGGCGTGAGGCGCCGCCCTTGGCGCCGCCTACTCCTTTTCGGCGCGGAGAGAGGACGGAGGGGGCGGTGCAGGAGGAGGAGCCAGCTCTCTTCCTCCTCCCTGCCCCGCCTCCCTCCCCTGGCCGCCATTTTTAAAAAAAATATTTAGAATTTTTTAAAAAAATTAAAAATGGCGGCTGAGGGCATAGGTGGGGCCGTGTCCAACAGGCTACGGGGCCCGATCCGGCCCCAGGGCCGCCAGTTGGACAGCCCTGAGCTATGTCATCCCTAAACATTTGAACATTCAAAGACATACACAGAATTATACATAACCCGTAATTAAAAATTAATACATCATCACACTAAGTAACATAAATTTATATGGAAATGTATGAAGAAGAATTCACTTCTCATGGATCAAATATGGAAACAACTTCGGCACATAAGTGGGCTACTTTGCCCATCAAGCTAAAGTGTCAGCAAAACCCATCAAGCGATGTTACGGTTCATTTGAGTGATTGAAAACAAAAGAGCATGCACTAGCCCCATGTCTCCGAAATGGATGGCTCCTTTGCTCTGCCTGTTCGTTTGAATTGCAAAAGGAGTTTGTTCAAATAAAAATTAGAATTGCCAATGAAGCTTCAGAGGTCTACGTACAATAAGTGTTTTGTTTTTCAAAGCTTTTGGCCCTGCATTTTCACAGAAGGAAAACACACAGATCCATTTTTTTAGCCACTTCGGCTGATTGCAAAGATTGTTTCTTCTCACTCCAATGATGTGATGGGCCGCTTGATGTAAATCGCCCAGAGTCAACTGGGATGGGCGATTAATAAATCCCAAAATAAAAAAATAAAAATAAAACTACCTACTTTAAATGTAGTTTCCAAGCTCAACAAGATGTTGCCTCTATGCAATTGTAAGTGGAGTTAGAGAGGAATGACATCATGTATCAGTGATAGCTAAGTACTTAGTAAAATACATTATCATTCAGGCAGGCAGGCAGACAAAATCCATAATTTGGCTGTTATTGGGTGACAGAGGACACACAGATCATGAAGGTTAAGTATGCATATAGACATATATTTCAAGATCGGCTAGCTGCTTTGCCAGATTTGACTCCCAAAATCAGTCTGAATCAATGTCCAGCAAACTCAGAATCATTATCAGAATAGCTGCATGATTTCCTACATCCTTTCTCTCTGTATATAATGGATGCAGCTATAGGTAGTTTCATGCAAGTCTTTTACCAGTGTTTCCCAACTAGTGTGCCGTGAGCCATCATCAGGTGTGCTGTGGGAAATTGGAACCTCCAATACCCTTCCCCCTCCTGCCGAACACTTTTTCTTCTTCACTTGGGCTCTGTGAGCAGTCGGGCGAGTCTGCGCAGTAGCACCTGCACGGGTCACGTCTTCCTCCCTCCCCCCTCCCCTCCTGAACACGCTCATGCTGCCCCCTCAGATCGAGCAGAGCGAGGCTGGGAAGAAGGGAGCCCGAGTGGAGAAGAAAAAGTAAGTAAAGGGGAAGAAAAAGAAAGTAAGGGGGAAGAAAAGGCGCGAAGGAGAAGGGGGAGGAAGAGGTCTCTGTCGAAAACTGGCATGGGCAAACTTGGACCTTCCAGGTGTTTTGGACTCCAACTCCCACCATTACTAGCAGCCTCAGGCCCTTTTCCTTTCCCCCCCTCAGCCACTTAAGCAGGAAAGGGCCTCAGGCCGTTGAAGTCCAAAGCACCCAGAGGGCCAAAGTTTTCCCATGCCTGTTTTAGGGACCTTAAAGTGGTGAGCCTCCTTCCAACATTGTGATTCTGAATAGAAAACAAGCAACAACATAACATAACATTGCTCTCTAGGTGTAGGTGAACTACAACTTCCAAACTTAAGGTCAATTCTCAAGCAAATCCTTTCAGTACTTTCTCTTGGTAATGAGAGTTCAATATACCAAGTTTGTTTCAATTCCATTGTTGCAAGAGTTCAGGATGCTCTTTGATTGTGTGTTAACTATAAATTGAGCAAGACCTTCGTGTGTGTCTTTCTGCCATTCCTGCCAGGATATCTATGTTGTGTTCATCGAAACAGGCCCAGGTTTCACACTGAGTGTATAAATACATTTAAAAACATATTAACTATATGTATTACTGTGTTAGAGTGTCATTTTGTGTCATTTTGGTTGGTGGTGTGCCCCAGGATTCTGTAAATGTACAAAGTGTGCCGTGGCTCAAAAAACGTTGAAAAGCACTGCTTTTACAATCGCATTTCCCTGGCACATTCCAAGGGGGCTTTAGATTGTGTCATCCTCTTAACCCTCCATTGATTTTCCAAGTGAAGAGAACGAATGGCTGCAAAGTGACTTAATGCTGCTAGCATGATAAAGGCCTCATTTCAAACCATCTGCAGAATAGAGGTTGGGAGAAGGAGGAAGAAGAAAAATCAGTATTCCACAGGTGTTCCTACTGCTATTGCTGGTGGCTAAAATTTAAAACCCAATGTAACAGAATGTTAAAGGGGAAGATTTTTGTGCCTGTAGTAGCAATCAGAGTGTCATCCGAATGGCATGGAGATGAAAAAGAGAGGAAATTGCAGAGGAATGGACAGGTGAGAGAAAGGAGGGGCAGAGCAGAGAGAAGACAGCACAAGACTGACAGGCCTATTCAGGCTTAGTGATTCCAGCCAAGAGAACAACAGGATGCTGTGTGCACTGAATACTAAGGGGCACCACTATCTTCTCTGAAAGCCCGTGACTTTGCAAGACGAATATATAGGAGTACACAGGTTGCCAAGGGGAAGAACAACAGGAAGCGTGGTGCGCATACAGAGCGAATATTTATTGGCTGACCTACCAACAGGAGTGCTGCTCATTCTGGATCAAAACATAAATCCATCCAATTCAGTGTTATTTTCACACTGGTGTTACCGAACAAAATTTGGGGGGTCTTGCCATGAAGGCAGACTAGCTAGACCCACCAAAGAGGATCCATATTAACCCTGGTGAGAAAGGAAGCCCAATCCCAATTTTCCCTAGAATTTCCCAATAAAAAGCTCACCAAGTGGAAGGAATGAGGTGTTTAATCAGGCCAGCTGGAAAGGATGGCAGCCGCAATCGTTCGTCAATGCTGACATTGGAAAAACATGCCATTTTATAAGGTCACAGATTCAAATTTCCCACTTCCCGCCCCCAGACCAGCTTTGTGTTGATTGGATGGAATCTTGCTGGCTGGCTGCATCTTCTTCCAGTTTCCAGCCAATGGGGGCGAAGAGGTGGGCGATGAGTAGAACAATGAAGGCAGAAAAGCATTTTGATGGGATTAAATATGTAGATCAGGGCTGCCTGGCCCGCCTGGCCCCGCCCCAGCTGCCGGGATGCTTTGAAGAGAGGGAGGAGCCACAGGGCACACTCCCTTCCAAGGCATCCTGGCCGCAGATGAAGCTGGTGGTTTCGCCGGCCTCAGCTGCTGCCGGGATGCCTTGGAAGGGAGAGAGGCGCCGTGGGGGACCCCCCCTCCCTTGCAAGGCATCGCGGCAGCTGCAGAAGCCGGCGAAACCGCCAGCTTCATCTGCGGCCAGGATGCCTTGGAAGGGAGGGGGTGCCCCGTGGCTCCTCCCTCTCTTCCAAAGCATCCCGGCAGCTGGGGCCGGGGGCGTGGCCGGGTGGCCCCCAGGTCATCAGTGACCTGAAATCGCCCTTGGCCGGTTAGAAGTTGGACAGCACTGATCTACATATTTAATGCCATCAAAATGTTTTTCTGCCTGATTGTTCTACTCATCGCCCACCTCTTCGCCCCCATTGGCTGGAAAAGCCGCGGAAGCCGCGGAAGCCGCGGAAGCCGGCGTCGGCTTCAGCCGCTGCCGCGATGCTTTGCAAGGGAGGGATGCGCCGCTGGGGACCCCCTCCTGCAAAGCATCGCAGCCGCGGAAGCCGACAGTGGCTTCAGCCGCTGCCGCGAGGCCTTGCAAGGGAGGGAGGCGCTACCGGAGAACCCCCTCCCTTGCAAAGCATCGCGGCAGCCGCGGAAGCCAGCGCCGGTTTCAGCCGCTGCCGCAAGGCCTTGCAAGGGAGGGAGGCGCCGCGGGGGACCCCTCCCTTCCAAGGCATCGGTGCCGGCAAGAGAGGGAAGAAGAGGGCGGTGCAGGGAGGAGGAGCTAGCTCTCTTCCTCCTCCTTGTACCACCCCTTGTCCCTTCTCACCGGCGCCCGATGCGATCCGGTTTGCATTGGCGGCGCAGAGAGAGGACAGAGGGGCGGTGCAGGGAGGAGGAGCTGGCTCACTTCCTCCTCCCTGCCCCGCCTCCCCCTCCCCCTCGGCCACCAGTTTTTTAAAAAGAATTAGATTTTTAAAAAAAAATTTTTAAAAATGGCGGCCGGGGGCATAGCGGAGGCCATGTCCAACAGGCTGGGGGCCGTGTACGGCCCCCGGGCCGCCAGTTGGACAGCCCTGATGTAGATCAAGTGGCCAAGTGTTCAGCAAGTACCCTCCTGTTCTCAGGCTTCTTGCTGGGGAATTGGTGAGATGTCGCATTACTCCAATCCTGCAGCAATTGCACTGGCTACTGATTGAGCACCGGATTACCTTCAAAGTGCTGGTTTTAACCTTTAAGTCCTTACATGGTCCAGGGCCGGCGTACCTGAGGGCCCACCTTACCCCCTACAACAGTGCTGTCCAACTTCTGCCGACCCAAGGGCCGGACTTCTGGTGAGTGATCACCTGGGGGGCCGAGTGGCCACGCCCCCTGGCCACGCCCCCTGGCCACGCCCCCAGTCACGTGGCTCCGCCCCCTCGCCCAAAGCATCACAAGGGCGAAGCTGCGGGTGCCAGGGGGAAAGGAGGGAGGGAGGACGGGGTCCTGGCAGGGAGGAGGCAGCAGATCGCTGCCCCTTCCTTTCCAGGACCCTTCAGTCCCTCCTTTCCTTCTGGCAGCGGCGTCCCACACATAACGCCGCTGCCAGGGGGAAAGGAGGGAGGGAGGACGGGGTCCTGGCAGGGAGGAGGCAGCGGATCACTGCCCCTTCCTTTCCAGGACCCCCTCAGTCCCTCCTTTCCTTCTGGCAGCGGCGTCCCAAACGGAACGCCGCTGCCAGGGGGAAAGGAGGGAGGGAGGACGGGGTCCTGGCAGGGAGGAGGCAGCGGATCGCTGCCCCTTCCTTTCCAGGACCCTTCAGTCCCTCCTTTCCTTCTGGCAGCGGCGTCCCAAACGGAACGCGCTGCCAGGGGGAAAGGAGGGAGGCAGGACAGGGAAGAGGAGGGAGAGGAGGGAGAACTCCGCGGCGCCCGGGAAAGAGCCCCGATCCCGGCGCCAGCGTGCGCGGGGGGAAAGAGGGGCGAAGGAGGAGGCAGCCAGCTGACTGCCTCCTCCTTTGTCCCTCCTCCTCCCCCGCGGACGCGCCGCGGCTCCGATCGCATGAGCCGCGGTGAGGGGGGGAAGGAGGAGGAGCTGGCTCCCTCCTCCCTGCCCCGCCCTCCCCCGGTCACCATTTTTTTTAAAAAAATCGATTTTTTAAAATAAAAAAATGGCGGCCGGGGGCATAGCAGGGGCTGTGTCCAACAGGCTGGGGGGCCGTGTACGGCCCCCGGGCCACCAGTTGGACAGCCCTGTCTTAGACCAATACCTTATGAATAACACCGCCCTGATGAAGCCATATACATTCTAAGGCGAAATGGGACTACAGGGCCCCCTATTGCGCTAATGGAACCCGTAGGTGCAACATGCAGCATAGGCCCCCCGCCAGGAGGCTGTGCCGGGCTTGTCTTTATCTGTATTGTCCGCATTGGAAATATTGGCGCTATTGTTATCAATAGCCATCACTTCCCAAGGAGTACCTTCTTGGGGAGAGAGAGAATAAAGGCAACAGGAACTGGAAACGCTCAATATAAAGGATGTAGACAAGAAACAAAGACACAGGGTGCTTGAAAAGAGGATTTTCTTCTTCCAATTAGCGAAATGTTTTCTGGCCTAATAGCATCTAATGTCCTTCTCCAGGGCCTGATAAAAAAAGAAAAGGGGGCAATATATAGAGGCAATTAAATTTTACTAGACTGAAACAAGTTGGTCTAATTACAAGAATAAAATTGTCGGTACTATTCCATTATCCAGCCAGAGACCACAAGGGGGTGCTAGAGAGAGAAGGATAGTCCATTTTTTGGGGGGGAGTTGAAGGGGGAAACATTCCCCCATTTTCACTTATTATATACCTCTTCTCCACTTCCCATATCATAAACAAGAGTTGTTTCCATAACAGCAACATGGGTGAGTGGAATCACAGGAAAACAAGAGGAAACTTTTCCCTCCTTCAACCCACCCTCCACCCCCATAAAATGGACTATCCTTCTCTCTCTAGCACCCTCTTGTGGCCTCCTCCCAGATAACGGAACAGTACAAAATTATCTTTTCAAACACTCTGAAACTTTGCTTCTTCTCTACATTCTCACTAATGTTTTCAGAGCCAGCTGAGATTAGTTTATCAATTTCTGCCTCATTAAGAGGCTTATCTATATTCCAGATAGGTCAAAATCTGGTACACTCAGCCATGACTCTATACATGATAGGCATGATAGCTTCAAAATATTTCACTTAGGGTTGGTTTTCAAGAGAGCTTGCAATCACATAGTGGCAGACAATGAGACATGTGATAGGTCTGTTGCAGCAGGATGTTTTAGCAGAGAATGATGTGCATTGTAGTCCTCTGCTCTGCTCAGCCAACGAAAATGACACAAAATGACACTCTAACACAGTAATACATATAGTTAATATGTTTTTAAATGTATTTATACACTCAGTATGAAACCTGGACCTGTTTCGATGAACAGAACATAGATATCCTGGCAGGAATGGCAGAAAGACACAAACTTCTCACACAGAACTCCCATAACCAAGAGAAAATACTATAAGAGTTTGGTGGGCATTGACCTTGGATTTTGGAGTTGTAGTTCACCTATGTCCAGAGAGCACTGTGGACTCAAACAATGTTGGATCAGGACCAAACTTGGCATGAATACTCAATATGCCCAAATGTGAACACAGATGGAGTTTGGGGAAAATAGACCTTGACATTTGGGAGTTACAGTTTCTGGGATTTATAGTTAACACACAATCAAAGAGCATCCTGAAAACTTCCAACAATGGAATTGAACCAAACTTGGCATATTGAACTCTCATTAGCAACAGAAAGTACTGAAAGGGTTTGCTTGGGAATTGACCTTGAGTTTGGAAGTTGTAGTTCACCTACACCAGGGCTGTCCAACTTCTACCGGCCCAGGGGCCTGAATTCCGGTCACTGATGACCTGGGGGGCCGTAGGGTCTGCCCCGCCCCCAGCTCTGCCCCCTCCCTGGCTCCGCCCCTCCCCACCCCTGGCTCCGCCCCTCTCCCCAGCCCCTCTCCCTTATTTTAATTTAATATTAAATATATTTAATTCCATCCTCCCCTCTCCCCTTATTTTAATGTATGCCATCTCCCCTTATTTCATCTTTAAATATATTTAATTTTATATTTAATACATGAGGGGAGATGGGGGAGGAATGAGGAGCCCCTGAGGAGCCCCTGCTTCGGCCTACCTTTTCCAAATGCGCAGGATCCAGGAGTACCCGGATGACGAGAGAGGCGACGACCGACTGAGTCAAAAAAGGTCCTAATCGCGTCTGTGGGCCTCAGAGATCCAGTAGTAGAGTAGCCGAAGAGTATCGCGAGAATACGCAATCCACACGGGATTTCGCTGTCAACGCCGGCGTGATCTCGCATTGACAGCGAAATCCCGTGTGGATTGCGTATTCTCGCAATACTTGCTCCGAACCTAGAAGTAGGTTTTTTTTAAAAAAAATTATTTATTTTATTTTTCAATTTTATTTTTTATTAAAAAGCTTAGGGGGCTGTAGGGAAGGGGCTGGGGGCCGTATACGGCCCCCGGGCCGCCGGTTGGACAGGCCTGACCTACACCTAGAGAGCACTGTGGACTCAAACAATGTTATGTTATGTTGTTGTTTGTTTTCTATCCAGAATCACAATGTTGGGAGGAGGCTCACCACTTTAAGGTCCCTAAAACACGCATGGGGAAACTTTGGCCCTCTGGGTGCTTTGGACTTCAACTCCCATCATTCCTAACAGCCTGAGGCCCTTTCCTGCTAAAATGGCTGGGGGGAGAGGAAAAGGGCCTGAGGCTGCTAGGAATGGTGGGAGTTGGTTTCTTTTTGAATAAAAACTGTGCTGGATCGGACAATTATGATAATTTGCAAGTATTACAACAACATGACCATGTTATCACGAAAAGATGTTCAGTTTTTTCAAGAGAAACTTTACTAGTCACATAGTGGGGAAATCCCCGGAAAAGGATTTTCTGGTCAACTGTCACGATGCACGGACTTGACCGGCCCCTTAATCACACACACAGAGACGGACTGAAGGCTAACTACTTTATTGCATATAAAAACAGTTCAAAAGGTAAATTGTCCATAGAAGAGATAATGCAGTCAAAAGCTCGAAGCAACAATGTCCAAAAACAGCTTGGCAAGATAATCCAAAGGCTTTTGCAAGGCTTGAGCAAGGCTCCGCAAGGCAATGCGGAAACAGGAACAAGGCAGGGTAAATGCAAGGCAAGACTTGAAGGCCACTAGCCAATCTAGCTCCGTGGACCCACTTCGCTTCACGTCTGTCCAAAAGAAACGTGGCCGAAGCACTGGGGATGCGTTCCCACGCCTGCTCTACTTAATCGTTCGGCCGAGGTCCCCGACGCTCTAGGCCCCGTCGTCTCCAATCTCTGCTGACGGACCTCGGCCTGTCTAGGCTGCGGTGCCATCCCCTTCTCCCAGACTCAATGCTACTTCTCCTATCAAAGGTTCGACCTTGTCTCTCAGCAGCTGGGTCACTATCTACATGAGAGCTCTCCTCCCTAGAATCTTCCCAGGCGCTTTCATCCATGTTTTCACTCAGAAGCTCCTGTGACCCTCTCCCCCCCCGGGTGCTCATAACTCCCACTATCGCTATCTTCCATTTGCACCTGGTTATCTATGTCTACGTCAGGGCCAAAACACATTTCTTCCCATGCCAAACTTTCTGTGGGCGAAGGAGGCCCACTGATGGGAAACTGTCCTTCCCACCCTTCCAAATCCTCTTCTGAATCTGTCTCTGCCGCTGCAGGCCCCAATGCCAATGGAACCCCGGGTCTTAGCCCCTGCTCTCCAGGCACAAATGAGAACTGCTGTGCTACATCAACAGATAGTTTGAAGACAACTGATTTTATTTACTTATTTATTATTTAGACTTGTGTACTGCCGCTCCACGAAGGCTCGGAGCGGTTTACAAAACTAGCAGAAACAATATACATAAGCGCAATTTAATTTTTTTTAGGAACAACAGAACCCCAATCAGCAGAAACCAAAAAAGGAATGTTTTACATGCCTTATTTATTTATTCATTCATTTATTTATTATTTGAACTTGTATGCCGCCACCCCCTGAGTGCTCGGAGTGGCTTACAGTTACATAAAACATACTACAATCAAACAGCATTTAAATTGACCAAAAATAGTTACACAATTTAGCAGTCAAATGCTAACCGAAAGAGATAAGTCTTGCAGGCCTTGCGGAATGATGGTAGGTCTTGCAAGGCACGGACTTCATTTGGGAAGGTGTTCCAAATTGCTGGTGCCACCACCGAAAAGGATCTACGCCGAGCGGACGCTAGGCAGATAGATTTAGCGCTGGGTATCTCAAGGAGGTTCAGGTGTTCGGAGCGGAATGATCTCCAGGGTTGATAGGGGGTAAGACGGTCCCTCAAATACAACGGCCCCAGACCATGCAAGGCCTTGAAGGTTAATACCATCACCTTGAAGGTAATCTGGTGCTTGACCGGAAGCCAATGAAGCTGCAGAAGGATGGGAGTTATGTGACCTCTCACCGGAGTCGTGCAGCGGCATTCTTCCGAAAGGACAGTAAGCTTCGGATGGCTCGTGTTTCTGCTGGTAAAGCATTCCACAAATTTGGAGCCATGATCGTGAAGGCTCTGCATCTCGTTGCCGACAAATGGAAAGTCCAGATGTTGGAGACTTCAAGCAGGTTTTGGTCTTCTGACTGAAGTGATCTCTGGGGTTGATAGGGGGTGAGCCGGGCCCTCAGGTATGCCGGCCCCAGACCATATAAGGCCTTAAAGGTCAAAACCAACACCTTGAAAGTAATCCAGTGCTCAATCGGTAGCCAATGCAATTGCTGCAAGATTGGAGTAATGCGACATCTCGTCGGCTCCAACATTTTGCACCAGCTTAAGCTTCCAGATCACTGACAAAGGAAGACCAATGTAGAGGGCATTATAGTAGTCCAATCTACTATATCACTGAATCACTGAAGCCAGGTCGTTCCTAGATAGATAAGGAGCTACAGGACACTTTTTAAATACAGGAATACTATGACTTTGGTCCCTTCCAGACAGACCCTATATCCCAGGATCTTATTATTCCATTCCATTCCATGGAGCCAATTTAGACAGTCATATTTGTACACTGGTCTTTTCTGAAACATGGTTTTCTCAATCCTTTCCCCCTGCAATTTAGTATAAATCTGAATGCCACTCATTTTCAACAGCAAAAAAAAATAATGGTAAAGACAGCACTAGATGTTGCTTCAGTTAAGTAAATGAAATGACTGGCAGAAAGTATGGTAATACTGCAATCAAAACAATTTGGGAGTGTTAAAGAAAAACTCACAGCCTTGTCAGGTGTAGTCATTTAGTAGCAGGAATAAAGCCTGGAAAGCACATATTATACATCTGCAGGGGGGGGAAGGGAGAATGGTCTCCGCGTGCTTGTAGATGGACTGAATTTGGCCCAAAATGTGGTTTTTTCCTGCACACAAATTAATTGTCCTTCTTCAGTGCTATAGCAAGCAGGCCCAGATCAACATTTTTTGGCGCCTTAGGCCACAGTTTGGAATTACGCCCCCCCCTCCCGCCTCACGCCACTGCATTAGGACCCTCCAAAGACCCCTCAGGAGGCAGGCAGCCCACCCACTCACACACACACACACCTTCCTGGGCATTTCGGGGACTCCCGTGGGGGAGGCTCGCCCCGCTCCAAAGAAGAGGGAGAAGAAAGAAAAGAGGAGGCGGGAGGCCCTGGGCGGTGGTGCCATCGTTGGGCTTGGGTTTCGGTTTGGGAGGCTGGCTGGGTGGGTGTCCGGGCAGCCCTGCTTTTATGGCTTCCGGGGTTGCGCAAAGTGAGGCTGCCCGGGGGTCTGGCCCCAGGAACTGAGCCTCTTTCTTGGAAAGAAAGGAGGAAGGACGGAGCTGCCCGCTTCGCCCAACCCGCGCCTCCTGTCTTGGAAGACCCACCCGGGATTATCCCCACGAGTGGAAACAACAACAACAACCCCACTCTGCCTCACGGGATGCTCATTGGTCCCTGGGTGGGGGGGGAGGGCCAGCCTCCGCCTCAGGAGCCAATCGCGACCAGCATGGGCTGAAGGAAGAGGCCTCCTCCTTCAGCCCATGCTGGTCACGATTGGCTCCTGAGGCTCTGCAGCCGCTGCCCTCCGTGCACCCAGCACGAGGCTGCAGAGCCGCCTTCGAGGCCACGGGGCATGCTCCTCCTCTTCCTGCTCATGCTGCTGCCTCATGGGAAGCTTTGGTCACATGGTGCGCCCTCCGCTGGGTCACATAGGAGATGGCTCCCGGCTGTATTGTCTGCAGGGCGCCGAGGAGGGAGCCCCCCCCCTTCCTCCCTCCCTCCTGCCTTCCTTCCTTCCTTTTGGGTACCAGGTGGCAGGAGCCAGTCGCGGCATGATTTTTAAATTATTTTATAACATTTTTATTTTTTACTAGCTGTACCCAGCACGCGTTGCTGTGCCCTATTTTGGAGATGCGAGGAAGTCTGAGTATGTAAGGGTTGGAGTTGTTGTTAGTTATGGTGTTGTTGGGGTCATGGCTGTGTTGTTGTGGGTTGTTTTGGTGGGTGGGATGTTGGAGTCCTGTGGAGTTGTTATTGTGTGGTGTTGCTGGCGTTCTGCATTGCTTGTGGATATACAATGTTTTTTGTCTTTCCGTCTGCTGTGTTGATGTAGAGGTTGATGCGTGTGTGGGTACTTTGGAAGTGAGTGGAGGTACTTGAAGTCCCATTATCCATGGTGTGTCCTCCTCTAATCTGCAGTCGGATGGAGTGTGGGTCATGGGGGGCATTGTTTGTCAAGTTTGGTCTTTATCGGTCTTGGTTCTGGGACACAGTGGTCTGTGGGGAATGATGGGTTTTGAAGTCCTACAAATCCCATTATCCATGGAGGTACTTCAAGTCCCATAATCCATGGTCCACCCTCCTCCAAACTGTAGTATAATGTAGCGTGGGCCATAGGAGCTCTGTGTGCCAAGGTAGGTTACTGTAAATTCAGGCCATACACAATGTCCCATGAACTGAGGCCTAGTCAGGAACAGCAAGTTAATGAAGCGTTACTGTCAATTCAGGCCATACACAATGTCCAATGAGCTGAGGGCTAGTCGGGAGAATCAAGTTAATGAAGCCTTACTGTCAATTCAGAGCGTAAACAGCATTCCATTAAGTGAGGCCTAGCCAGAGAAATTAAGTTAATGAAGCCTTTCTGTCAATTTTGGGCATGGTCTGTGATTTGTAGGGGTGTAAATTTTCTGTGGGAAGTGAATTGGGTGTTTGTGTTTTTGCCTCAGCCCTTTGCCTTATCCTCCTCTGACAGTTTATTATGGGTCGGAATGTTCATGTTGGCTGGCCAGTACAGGAGTTATGCAAATCCACCCTTATTGGCAGCCAATCATGTTGTCAGAATGTAGAGGCTGGGAGAGTCGTTGGCAGCCCCGGAGGATGCTGGGAAATGTAGTTTTTTTACTCGTTGTTTTGGGGGCCTTTTAGGTTGGGGGGGGGAAGTTTCTTTGCTACAAACGTACCTTGTCTGAGGCCTATTGCTGTTGGCAAGTTTGGTGTCTCTGCGTTGTAAGGTTTCTCTGTTTGGGACGGTCGTTCCATGACGACTCTTCCATTATATATATAGATTTTTACTTTGGGCTGTGATCTGGCACCTCATTGGTCCTATGGGTAATCCAGGCCTGATAGCAAGATAAACAGAAATACATATGTTTAATTAATATATTTTTAATGTAACAGTACATAAATAAAATTATCTTACTATGAAGTTAATAGCATTAAGTGCACGCCATTCGCCAGCAGAAATTTATATTTAATCAGACTGATAAGTTATAAAGGAAGACATCCTCAAGACTATTTAATTATTCATACATTTGCGCAGATGGTCAGGAGTGAGGAAGGGACTAGGGAATTTGGTGTGGCTGCTTCCAAGAGCATCTGATGCAGTCTAGCTGGAGGGTTTGCGTGTATTTTTGTACATGGAGTGAAGTGGCCTTATAGTAATGCAAGATGGTTGTGCAGATAATCCCGATTCACCTCAAATAGGTGTGTATGCTGTGTCAATTGTACCCCATGCTTGACTAAGCTGGCTTAGTGCTAAAAGCAAAGTTGCTCATTGAATACTTAATTCACATCTCCAGTCACCCTCTTCAAGGCAACATCCAATGTTTTAGGAAATATGTCCAATGGTATCACCCCAGGGAGGAAAAAGGATTTTCTTCCTAGCTACTTTAGCAGATGGAGCCCCTGCATCAGCTCTCTTGCTGCAGAGTGGTTTTATATAAAGCTAAGCAAACAAGGGACCAGCTGTTGCCATTTCTGTTTCCAAGAGGGCCTGGATTGTGAGCGAGAATATCAGTTTTGCAATGATTTACACATAGCCAGACCTTCCATGTCATGGTCCACTGCCACTTACCAGCTGTTCTGTGATCTGAATTATGCTGTTCTTAAAGGCCAAGGTGAGTAAGGAATCTTACTTTTTCTATAGTCAGGGGAGGCATCCGACGTGAAGAGATACAGCATCATCTGTAGAGCAAGCTCAGCATTGTAACCGCAGAGCACAAGGAAGTAACCTTTTTGGACAACTACACCCAGGCCCCTTCTACACTGCCATACTATTTATTTATTTATTCAATTTATACATTGCCACTCCCCAAGGCTCGGGGTGGTTTGCAGATATAAGAAATACAATTTAAAACAGTTTCAATTTAAAATTACATTACAATTCAAAAGCCTGCCAGAACGAGTGAGTTTTGCAAGCCTTCCGGAAGGCTCCTAGGTCGCGCAGTGCTTGGGTCTCAGGGGGGAGAGCATTCCAGAGTGTAGGGGCAATGATCATAAAAGCCCTTCACCTGGTAGCTATCAGGCGGTAGCTCTTCAGGCCAGGAATTTCTAAGAGATCTTGATCTTCAGAACATAGTGATCTCTGGGGTTTATATGGGATAAGGCGATCCCTCAAGTACACTGGCCCCAGACCATATAAGACAGGGGTGGGCAATGATTTTTTCCAAGGGGCCACACGAGAGCCAAAAAATATGATGGAGGGCCGCACCTAAAGGCTGAACTACATTCTACATAATATCAATTGAATTTCTTTAATAATAATAATAAAGGCGCTACATTGCGTTTTCGATATATTAATAAGACTGATAAGGGTATATGTTATGAGCCATGAAAAAGAGAGGTTGTCATAGGAAAAATGACATTTATTCACTCAAATTTTACAAAACAATGGTTAACAAAATGTTAACATTTGTATCATTTGTGATTCATTATATCAGGGGTCAGGAACCTTTTTGACTCAGAGAGTCATCAAAGCAAAATATTTGGAAATTTATTTCAGTGAGAGCCATATAATATATTTTAAGACTGAATTCAACTAAATGTGAGTATAATAAGCCCCTGAATTTATTCATAATAATAATGATGATGATGCTAATATTCATTCAGCCTCTGCTGCTGCTAATAATAATAATAATAATAATAATAATAGCAGGTTCCTAGAGTAGGAGGAGACCTCCAAGGTCCATCCAGTTCAACCTCCTTCTGCCATAAGGGAAAAACACAATCAAAACATTCCTCACAGATGGCCATTCAGCCATCTTGAACCAAACTTGGCACACTGAACTCTCATGAGACCAAAATACTGGAAGGGTTTGGTGGGCATTTGAACCAACAAAGAGGGGGGAAAGACAAGGAGGCACAAACACTCACCATAAACAATGGATTATATTAATTATAATGGCAAAATGCAATTATATTAAATTCATACCACTGGGAAGCAAGGAGTCCAAGGAAGGTAGTCCAAGTATAATGGTCCCAAAGAAAAGATTTAGAAAATATTAATATTAGACCCAGAACGAAGTGAAACTGGAAATCTCACCAATGCCAGATATTTGTAAATGGGAACTTTCAGCTGTGACGGCAGCCTTAGGTGTAGCCCTTTGCCTCCCTCTCCAATCTCTCCATCTCCTGTCAAGACTTAACTCCCCCCAGGATGAAGCCTGATCCTCAGAACTCCAATTCCCATCCCTGGGAACCCCCACACACTTATCACTACTTGTATTTCTGAACAACCATTGCGCATCTCCTGCACTCTATTTATTTATTTATTGTTCATTTTTATATACCGCTCCTTCCAGCGGGCTCGAGGTGGTTTACATAAAATCAATTAGTAAAATAGCAACATTTCAATTTAATAACAACAATATAAAACAGAGCATAAAAACAACAATCTACATAGGACTCAAGGATTTGGGCAACTTTCTCAGGAGCCATTTAGATTAAAGGCCTGCCTGAAAAGGGTCGTTTTACAGGCTCTCCGAAACGGGGACAGTTCCTTAATGGCACGGACTTCATCTGGCATTGAGTTCCATAGTGACGGGGCCGCTACGGAAAAGGCTCTTGATCTGGTTGTAGACAGACGGCAGGAATGAACAGATGGAACTACTAAGAGATTTTGCTCTTCCGAGGGTAGTAATCTCAGGGGGACATACGGGGTAAGGCGGTCCCTCAGATACACCGGCCCTAGACCATACAAGGCCTTAAAGGTCAACACCAACACCTTGAAAGCAATCGGGTACTCTATTGGTAGCCAGTGCAGTTGCTGCAGAATAGATATAATGTGCTCTCGTGCAGGTGCTCCCACCAGCACTCGAGCAGCAGCATTCTTCACTAGCTTGAGTTTCCGGATTGCTGACAAAGGAAGGCCAATGTAGAGGGCGTTACAGTAGTCCAGTCTTGAGATGACCATTGCCTGGATCACCGTAGCCAGGTTGCTTCTGGGCAGATAGAGAGCCAGCCGCCTAGCCTGTCGTAGATGGAAAAACGTGGTCCTGCATACCGTGGAGATTTGCATCTCCATTGATAGCAGCGGGTCCAATTGGACCCCCAGGCTTCTTACTGAAGACGACGGGCTTAAGAGCTCGCCGTCCAGGGTAGGCAGCCGGCCTCCATCCAACCCAGGGCGACCCAGCCATAGGATCTCAGTCTTTGACGGATTAACCTTCAACTGGCTGGCATGCAGCCATCCAGTCACGGCTTCTAGGCATTGATGGAAACAATCGGGTATGGTATCCGGCCTGCCATCCATTCTCAGCACCAGCTGGGTGTCATCAGCGTACTGATGGCACTCCAGAACAAAGTCGCAAACCAGTCGGGCCAGTGGACGCACATAGATATTAAACAATAAAGGGGATAGTCCAGTCCATCCCACTAGAACCATCCTCAGAATTCCCAACCACACTTCCCATAGTTGACTCCTCACTGACAGACCCATCATCCCCAGAGAAACCCTCAAAAGTGTCTTAATCAGTAGATTAAGTACTTGCCGGATCCTTTTCCTTTGTTGCTCTTCCACTGATTCCTGCTCACGAGGAACTCGCTCTTCCTTCCTAGCTTCCAATTCCATACTCTCAGTGCTACTCAAAGGCTCATCTACCACAAGGGGCTTCAGACTCCATCAGCCAACCCAACTACTGACCACAGTAGCTGATAGAGTCTGTTGGTTAATCTTAAAAATATATTGTTATTTGTCTTTCATTTACAGTAAATGGCGACATTCCCCTTTAAATTTTAAAAAGACAATTCCAGTGATGACCTCAAAGTGCATCACCATCAGCCATACAAAGTATATACAACATGAGTCGCAACTGATTTACTTCAGTGAGCACACAAGAGGAGATAGCAAAGGCAGATTTCCTGCCAGAAGCCTCCTACCCTCAACCTTTAAATATCATGCAGCCAGTGCCAGTTTGCAGTGAATCAGATTATTATTTTTATCTAGATAAAAATTCACAGAGCTTCGGCTTCCAGAAACTGTTGTGTTACTTTCTTCCACTATTATGTTACGTTCAGCTATCAACAGTGAAAGATATTAACATCTAACTACCTTGTCACATAGACACCAGAAATGTTGTACATCATTAGGGCATGTGGGGAACTTGGCGCCCCACGCCCTGCATTGCCTGGCTCCAAAAGATGGTGATCCCATTTGGGGGGGGGGGGGAAGCATCAATCACACTGCTTCTCCCCATGGATTCCAATGGCAACACAGGAAGCCTCCCATGTTGCTGCAGTGGTGGCATGCACCAGCTCTGCCCTATTTCACCCACAGAAACTCATTGGCATTGTTTTATGGGAGCTGGCGGACGGTGGGTGACATAGGGCGGAGCCGGCACATGCCACCGAAATCTGCCCTTTGTGACGAGGTCCTTAAAGCTGGATCTACATTGCCCTATATTTCAGAATCTGATCCCAGATTATCTGTTTTGAGTTGGATTATATGAGTCTCCACTGCCAGATAATCTGGGATAAGATCCTGTTATATAGAGCCGTGTTTATTAATTTATTTCATGCATTTCTACCCCACCATTCTCCCCCCTCCCCGAAGGGGGACTCAGGGCGGCCTCACATAAGCATCATGTGATGCTGTCAGCATATAACAACAAAGATTACAGTTAAAACAGTAAAAGATCATTAAAAACATTATACAAATTCATTCACAGTTCATTAAACAATAAACAGGCCAATTAAAACCAAGACCAAGTTGGGTAAATCCAATGTCGCTGATGTCCTAAATTTCCTATCCAATTTCTGCTGTCCACTAGTCATATACGCTGGAAACCGCCTTGAGTCCCTTCGGGGGGATAGTGTGGTCTACAAATAAAGTGTTGTTGTTGTTGTTATCTTTGTCGTTGTCATTGTCATTGTTATTAATACATTCCATATTGGCTGCTGATTTGTTTTTGACCCAGATGAAAAATGACAGTTATAACCTTTAATGTCCCAAATGGCGCAGGTGCAACAGATCTAAAGGACAATTCACTCCTACTTTATTACATCTGCCTGCTGAAATTGGTGAGGGAGCCTTCTCTGGGCCCTAGCACTGTTGTGGGGTTGAGCCTTGGAGCTGCTTCTCCCAGAAATCCTGGCTTTTTCTTGTCAGGTTTGAGAAAGGGCAAACTGTCTCAACAGGCATTTGACATTTGGTTCATGATTCACTTTTAAAATAATGCTTATAAAATATGCACAAAACTGACCCCATCTATATATATAAATTGAGAGCTGTCGTGGTGAGTAGCCTATAGACAGAAAAACGTTGAACCCACAAACACCAAATCAGGCCACAAAAATCCCCACGCGACGAGGTATGTTTACCACCAGCGCCCCCAAAATTAAAAAGGTTAAAAGGCAAAAAAACCAAGGGGACTACAACACCCAGAATCCCCCGTGGCAAACACAGATTCTTAGTTACTACTTCTCCTAGGTATTATATATTTTCTTTTATCTCCCTCTGATTTTTGAAATCTTCCTCTCCTTGTTTTGTATAGTTAAACAAAATCATTTCTGATTTTTTCTAATTTATTTTCAGCCCTGTTATTTCTCCAAATTTCTTTATATGTTTACCTATTGTCTTCATTTTATCTGTTATGCCTTTTAAAGTCAAAATGGTGTCATCTGCAAACAGGCTAATGTTCTGTTTCTTGTCCTATCCCTATTAATTTATAATCATTTCTAATTACATTTCCTAATATTTCTATTATGGTTGCAAATAGCATTGGTGACATAGGACATCCCTGCCTAGTCCCTCTCGTTACTTTAATTCTACATTCACCGGGAGTGTGGCGCAGCTAGCTGGGAGTCAGCTGCATAAGGTCTCTACTAGGGTTGGTTTAGAACCCAAAAATCGTGGTTCTAAAAACAAATGGGGGGGGTGTTGATGCTTAACGTAATGACTTACAAAAAAATTTCAAAAAAATCCTTATTTGATATGTTATTACTTACAAAATTTTGTAATTAGTTCTAAAATGTCCAAAGCAGGGAAACAGGACTGAAACTGTTTTAAGCACAGGCAAATCAAGGGGCAACATTTCCCTTCTCTGGAGTGCAATTTACTGGGACCTATTATTATTATTATTATAAAATGCCTGGGCCTGCTTGGAGGAAAATATAATGAATTATTATTATTATTATTAAATTCCTGGGGAACCCTTGCAGAGAAATATAATGAATTATTATTATAATAATAAAATGCCTGGGGAACCCTTGCAGGGAAATATAATGAATTAATATTATTATTATTATAAAATGCCTGGGGAACCCTTGCAGGGAAATATAATTATTTATTATTATTATTATTATTATAAAATAGTTGCCCACCTCTGGTCTAGGACTTGCTTCTCTAGTGCTCTTCTCACTCCCTCACTCCAGCTTTTCCCCCTTCAGTTTTCCAAACCACTCTAGGACCTCCGTTTTTCCTCTATGGTTTTTCTTGCTTCTCTTTACTTTTCCTTCTCCTCTCTGTGCTCTTCTCGCTCCCTCCTGCCCTTCTTTCAGCCTTCCTTATGTCCTTCTCCTCTTTCCTTCTATCTAACCTAATTCCCTGGGGTTTAAACGCCTTTTTTCCTCTCAGTCTTCCAAGCCACTCTAGACTAGCGCTGTGGTTCTCTATGGTTCCAGTTGCTTTTTCACTTCCTAGAGGAAGGCCTTTCACTTAATTTAGGCTCCGACCATGCAAAGGCCCTGATCTGACTGTGAGTATGTCTGGAAAGCTATTTTGGAGGAGATAATATTCCTGTTAGAGGGACACCCGAAATAGTTACAATAATAACGAAAATTTGGGCCCACGAAGTGCGGTAAACAAAGTCCACTTCCGGTTTGGCGGGAGAAGTGCGGTAAAGCTCAAAATTAGCATTTTGAACAGATCTAATACGAACTAATTTAATGTCTTCATCCGAAAACCCAACCCTAGTCTCTACTGACCAGAAGGTCATGAGTTTGAGGCCTGCCCGGGTCGGGGTGAGCTCTCGACCAATTGTGTAGCTCGTTGTCTGTCTATATAAGTTGTATGTCTATGGCATTGAATGTTTGCCTGTATATGTGCATTGTGATCCGCTCTGAGTCCCCTGCGGGGTGAGAAGGGCAGAATATAAATTATGTAAATAAATAGACAAAATTAGTTACACCATCATTTACTAACACTTGTATATAACTATCTGAATAAAGTTGATTCACTAGTCCCATTATTCTGCTTCCCAATCCAAATTAATTCATTATACATTTTAGTGTTGGCCACTCCACGCAATCAAATGCTTTGAATATGTCTAGCGCTATGATCCCTGCCTTTATCTTTTGATTTTTTAATTATCTGAATTTTGTTAATTAGTTTCCCTACTAAATTTGACATTTGCCTTCCTTTTATGAAACCACATCGATCCTTTTAAATATATTTGTGTATCCGATTATTCATTATGTTTGCTATAATTGCTGACAATATTTTGGCGTCCTGATTAATTAATGAAATTGGTCTGTAAGACCCTGGGTCTGTTTCATCTCTATTTAGATTTGGGGATTAATATCACTAGCGCCTGTTTTCAGGATTCTGGAATTTTTTCTCCATTTAATATTGCATTATATAACTATAACTCTAGTAGTTTTGGGATTAGCCCCCCCCCCCCAAATTAATTTATAATTTTCTGGACCGAATCCATCCCATCCTGGGGCCTTTTCATTCTTCACACTACGTGCTGGCAATATACACACATATGAACATGCACAAGGTCTGCAACCTATGGAAAGATGGAACACAGGGGCTATATCCCGTGGGGTCGGGAAACCCCTGTAGGGGGCGGGAAGGGCGATACCCTCACCTCCCACCGGGTCCTTTGTATCACCACCCGGTGTTTCCCCAGACATTATCTTCCGGCCTGCCCACGCCTTGTTGGGACACGCATGTCGGCCTCCTTTGTTGCAAACTGGGATTGGGCCTAGCCCGGGCCAGCCTTGCCACAGGAGACGATTGGGATTTCCCTATCATTGTTCTTTCTCCCCGTTGTGCATGCTTGCGTCCATCCCTTGACTTATATTGTTGGGCCCCGGGGGGACCTTGCCTCCACCCTGGGTGGCTGGGCCCACCTGGGTTTCCGGGTGGGAGGTGAGGGTATCGCCCTTCCCACCCCCTACAGGGGTTTCCCGGCCCCACGGGATATAGCCCCTGTGTTCCATCTTTCCATAGGTTGCAGACCTTGTGCATGTTCATATGTGTGTATATTGCCAGCACGTAGTGTGATTTTTTAGGGACAAATCCCTGGTGTGTTTTGAGCCTTTTCATTCTTCCCATGGCTTTCAGTTTTACAATATTTTGAACCACACATACCTTCTTGTCCTACCCCACTCGTTTGAGTTATCATTTTGAAAATTATGAAGACTTGCCATTCTCCCTTTTGGCTGCTTTTTTATGCAATCGCTTTGTAAAACACATTTGATGTTTCCAGCTGAGTTTTTATTAGACACCATCTCCATCTTCATTTAATGGTGCAGGTCTGTATAAAAGCATCATGGATGCTATGAAGCAAAAAAAGGGTGGTCCATTTTACTAAGTTAATTTCACATAGTTAAATACATATAGATACACTTGTCCTCTTTTTTAATCACGTGGAAGAGATGAAAAGGAAGCACAACAGTAACCTCAACACAGCAGCTAGTCTCTCTCGGCATTATTTCGCGAATGAAGATTCTTAGGAAGGACTCATCCCACACTTTTTACAAGCCCATTGTTGACTAAAAAGGCCAATCTGAGATAGGCAAGTTCAGTTGCAGAAAGCACAACAGAAAGTCTCCTTGGGGGATGTTGTTTCCAAGTTGCGGTTCTTTCTGCGTTGTCGTTTCTCTTCGAGACCCATTTGGCGTGTCTTCTCGAAAGAGGCCGCAGCATTGTGGATAGTGCATCTCTGTGCCTCCCGATGTGAGGTCAGGATGGACCATTGTTGGTGATCAATCTGGCTGAGCCTGAGGAGTTGTTTCAGGGAGTCCTTATATCTCTTTTTGGGGGCGCCTCTCTTACGCTGACCCATGGCGAGTTCACCATAGAGTAGTATCTTTGGGAGGCGGTGGTCCTCCATCCTAGAGACGTGCCCTGCCCAGCGCAGCTGTGTTCTCAATAGCATGGCCTCAATGCTGGTGATCCCTGCTTGCTCAAGGACAGCAACATTCGTCACATAGTCGGTCCAGTGTATATTTAGGATTGTGGGAAGACAGCGCTGATGAAAGCGTTCGAGGAGTCGTAGGTGTTGGCAATAAGTGACTCATGTTTCAGACCCACATACAGTAGGAGAATAGACAGTATGATAGCTCTGTACACACTGATTTTGGTGCTTTGCCTCAGGTGCTTGTTGCTCCAGACTCTTTTGTGAAGCCTTCCAAATGCACTCTATGCCTTTGCTAATCTGTGATCTATCTCTTTATCAATCTTGGCATCTGAAGAGCTGATGCTTCCCAGGTAGGTGAACTGCTGAACGGGCTTAAGCATAAATTTGCCTATGCTGATGTGGGGGTGATGGTGTTCTTCCTGTGGTGCGGGCTGGTAGAGGACTTCCATTTTCTTCAGGCTGACTTCCAGCCCACTCTTAAATTAATAGTAGTGACCTAAAAACCTGGCTTTCCCGCTGTGCCTTTGGAGCGTAATTATTTAATTTCTACCATTGCTCTCTTCAATGCCCCATTCTTGGAGTGTATCCCCCTCCCCCATGTAAAGGATACTATTCTGCTTATCTCACCCTGAGTTTTTAACACTTTATATTTGTGCCTGCAGCCCACCCTGTCCTTGTGGATTTAAGATAGCTAGTTGTATACTGTTTTTTTAATTTATATGTATGTATTTTTATTGTGTTTATTGTTGATGTTCTTGATTTTATTTTGTTGTAATTTGCTGTTTGGGCTTGGCCTCATGTGAGTCGCCCCGAGTCCCCATTGGGAAGATGGGTGCGGGGTACGAATAAAGATTATTATTATTATTATTATTATTATTAAAAGAAACAATATTCTCATCGCTCCTTGCCATGTTCGGCTAGCAAACATGCCAATAGAAAATGCAAGCTTAAAGTATATGTTCAATATATGGGTTGACAAATGCTTATTACAAATGCTTTAGTTTTGAATGAAAAATCTTCAATCATGCAAATGCACACAGAACCCCAAGAAAGAAATGATTACGAAGGAGTGCTGTTCTTGATTTTGTGGGGGAGGAGTTGTGGTGACAAAAGTTTTGTTTGTATGGTTTAGACTCACTGTGCCTTTCCACCTCCGCAGGGTGGTGGACCTATTAGAATGGTCCACCCCAGGAGACTTATGGATCCGAATGGATTCCTGACGGCTCTTGGGGATTTTCCCGCCTCCTCGGTAAGTGACCCTGTTGAGGCTCTTGTATCTCTCTGGGATAGGGAGATGACAAGGGCTATTGACACGATCGCTCCAGAACGCCCCCTCTTGAGTAACCGAGCTAAACCAGCTCCTTGGTTTACTGAGGAGCTGGCAGCAATGAAGCGAAAAAAAGAGGAGGCTAGAGTGCGTGTGGCGTCGGAAGCGGAGCAGATCAGCTCGTGCGCGCCTGGTCCCCTTTTTGAGGACTTATGACGCAGCAACAAAAGCCGCACAAAAACATCTATCGCGGCCAAGGTGGCCGCGCAAGAACCGTCAGCGGAACTGTTCCGAGTCGTTAGGGGTCTTTTAAACCCGCCACAGAGTGAGATCACTGACGGCTCGGAGGCACGTTGTCTAGAATTTGCTAAGGCCTTCGCGGATAAAGTGGCGCTGATCCGTTCCGATTTCGATACCACTTTAACGGCAGTCTCTGAGGATGTGACACGAGCATCTGCTTGTCCGGTTTTAATGGATTCGTTTCAATTGGTTCAGCTCGAGGATGTGGACAAGATCCTTGGAGAGGCGAGGCCCACTACATGCATCCTAGACCCCTGCCCATCCTGGCTGATAAAGGAAGCCAGAGGGGGTTTGGCAGAGTGGGTCAAGGTGGTGGTTAATGCCTCCTTACAGGAGGGCAAAATTCCAGCAAGCTTAAAGCAAGCTGTGATAAAACCGCTGTTGAAAAACCATCACTGGACCCCACTCAATTAGTGAACTATCGGCCAGTTTCCAATCTCCCCTATTTGGGCAAAGTCATGGAACGTGTGGTGGCTTCGCAACTCAGGGGTTCTTGGTAGACACTGATTATCTTGATCCGGCACAGTCTGGCTTTAGGCCGGGACATGGTACTGAAACAGCCTTGGTCGCCTTGGTAGATGATCTACGCCGGGAACTCGACAGGGGAGTGTGTCCCTGTTGGTTCTGCTGGACCTCTCAGCGGCTTTCGATACCGTTGACCACGGTATCCTTCTGGGTCGCCTTGCAGACATGGGGCTTGGGGGTACTGCTCTGCAGTGGCTCCAATCCTTCCTGGAAGGTCGTACCCAGAAGGTGTCATTGGGTGACACCTGTTCGGCTCCACAGCCGTTGTCCTGTGGAGTCCCTCAGGGTTCAGTTCTGTCCCCGATGTTATTCAACATCTACATGAAACCGCTGGGAGAGATCATTCGGAGTTTCGGAGTAAGGTGTTATCTGTACGCAGTTGACGTCCAGATCTGTCACTCCTTCCCACCTGTCACCAAGGAGGCTGTCCAGACCTTGAACCGGTGCCTGGCCGCTGTGTCGGACTGGATGAGGGCTCGCAACGTGAAACTAGATCCAGACAAGACAGAGGTCCTCCTGGTCAGTCGAAAGGCCGAACAGGGCATAGGGTTACAGCCTGTGTTGGATGGGGTTACACTCCCCTGAAGACGCAGGTTCGCAGCTTGGGAGTGATCCTGGATTCATCGCTGAGCCTGGAACCCCAGGTCTCAGCGGTGGCCGGGGAGCTTTTGCACAGTTAAGACTCGTGCGCCAGCTGCGCCCGTACCTTGGGAAGTCTGATCTGGCTACGGTCGTCACGCTCTGGTCACATCCCGAATAGATTACTACAACGCACTCTACGTGGGGCTGCCTTTGAAGACAGTTCGGAAATTGCAATTAGTTCAGCGGGCGGCAGCCAGATTGCTAACGGGAGCTACATACAGGGAGCATACCACCCCCCTGTTGTGTCAGCTCCACTGGCTGCCGGTCAATTCCGGCACAATTCAAAGTGCTGGTTTTGACCTTTAAAGATCTAAACGGTTCTGGCCCAGCCTACTTGTCCGAACGCATCAGCCAGAATGTCCCACCTCGTAATCTAAGATCATCCGGAGAGGCCCTGCTCTCGCTCCCGCCTACGTCTCAGATGAGGCTGGTGGGGACGAGGGATAGGGCCTTCTCGGTGGTGGCTCCCCGCCTGTGGAATGCGCTTCCTATGGATGTACGATCCACCACATCCCTCCTGGCCTTCAGGAAAAAAGTAAAATCCTGGCTGTGGGACCAGGCATTCGTACACCAGCACAAGGCAGCATTTTAGATTGGTTTTTAATGAAAGTGGGTGATTATGGCCAATGTTTTTATGGACTGAACATTGTTTTAATCCAGAGTGAATGTGTATGGTGCTAATGTAGTTGTATTTTAATGTATTTTTAATGTATTTTAATTGTTGAAGGGTTTTGGGGTTTTATATTGTGATTATGTGGGCATCGAATTGTGCCGTTCTGTAAGCCGCTCTGAGTCCCCCCTTGGGGGTTGAGAAGAGCGGGGTAAAATCCCGAAATAAATAAATAAATATGGCTCACAGCAAAGCAGCAGTCAGACTTTTCTTTCGGAATATGAACAATTAGGAAAAGGACTATGGAAAGTTAGAAAAATCTATGCAGATACATTAATCATATGATTCTGCCTTCCTAGAACTGCATACCTTCAATCGTAGCTACGGATCCTAGCTAAATGCACCTGATACACAATCATTCCAGCAGACAAGAAAGCCGTCAGATCAGAGAGAAGGTTATGTTCTCTCATTCAAGGGATGCTACTAAAGTTTCCCCGACGCAAATGCAAAAAAGTGAGCACCAGTCTACTTCAGTTTGCCTTGAAAGGGAAATATAGCACCGGGAATGTGGCGCAGCTGGCTGGGAGTCAGCTGCATAAGAGCTCTACTGACCACAAGTTTGAGGCCTGCCCGGGTCGGGGTGAGCGCTCGGCCAATTTGTGTAGCTCGTTGTCGACCTTTGCAACCCGAAAGACAGTTGCATTTGTCAAGTAGGGTCGGTGTATCTGGAGGACCGTCTCACTCCCTACCAACCCCAGAGACCACTCCATTTGGAAGATCTAAACCTACTAGCTTTAAAGCCGTTCGCCTAACATCGACAAGGCACAGAGCCTTCTCCATTGTGGCACCATCTCTTTGGAATACCTTGCCAACTGAAGTTCGTGCCCTGCGAGACCTATCGGCCTTTCACAGGGCTTGTAAGACTCATCTGTTTCGGTTGGCATTCGGACTTTGAATTTTAATCTGGTATTAATTAATGTTAAGTTGCTTTTATGGTGTTTCCATTCTGTGTTTCTATACTGTGTTGTGAGCCGCTCCGAGCCCTCGGGGAGTGGCGGCATACAAGATCAAATAATAAATAAATAAATAAATAAATAAGGAAATTTAGGTACCACTTTGTGGGGAGGCTAAATTTAACTGATTTACAAGGCCATAAAATTCTCCAGGAAAAAGGGAATGAAGGAATGTGACAGCTCCCCCTGGTGGCCAGAGGCTGGAATGTTAAATTGCCTCTATGTCTGTCATATATGTTGTATGTCGATGGCATTGAATGTTTGCCATGTATATGTGCATTGTGATCCACCCTGAGGCCCCTGGCAGAGTTCTCATGCTGAGAGACAAGATTACATGTGCCCATTCAGTGATAGTATATTGTTTGGAGTGCACATGTGGCCTCCATTATGTGGGACAGAGTTCGAGACCCCTGAAAGTGAGAGTGGGAGAACATAAATCGAAAATTCGCACTTCATCTCAAGAATCCACTCTTTACAGACATTTTTTACAGCACAACCACCCTCCAGATAGCTTCAGTATCTATGGCTTACAAAGGGTTAGTCCCTTACCACACACTGATCTGACAGAGCAATTACTTAAAGCTGAAAAGAAATGGGCCCTCTTGTTAACCAGCGAAACGCCCTGCGGATTGAATGACTCTCTTTCCCTGCAACAGCTATTACTCTAATCCCATACACCTGCATCACCCCTATATCTTTAACCTGCTCTCCTCTCCTCTTGCTGCATTCAGCCGAATGGATGATCTTCAGTGATACCCTTAGAACTTCTCGCCCTGGTATGTGTACCCTTCATCCTTTCGCTGCTCTGTTGCTCTTTATCGTGTAACCTTTATCGGCCAGCTTGGCATTAGCATCTCATTATGACCATATTGTATTATTGTAGATTTTTTTGAATGAGCGACGCGCCCCGAAGAAGCGTCTGTTGACGCGAAAATGGCAGACCAACCTTGGCGCCAGGAGAACATTTAGCCGTTCGGCCCTGTCCCGGCTCTCCTTTTCATTGGTGGGTCCAATTGTGCTCTTACCAGAGGCCCCACAGCACGACAGGTCGCTTACGACAACTCTTCTTGCCTTGCGGTTTCCTTTCCGGTGTCCCCGGCAGGCTCCCCCCCCCCCCCCGAACGCAGCTGCTTCACCTCAGCACCGCGGCTTGAGTCTCCTCGCCGCGCAACATTGCGGGGGGACTTTTCTCGACAGTGCCGCCTCAGAGAACATTTTGGGACTATTATTTACAGTGGAATCACCTCCCTTTACACAGACCTTCATCGTTTCAGGTTTATTATCTGTTTATGTGATATAAACTGTGTTATTTACTGCAAGGTTTATTACTGCCAAGTTTTTTTCATTTGTATCAGAGGCGTGCATACCTATGTTATTGTGTAATGCAAATATTGATACATAACTAAACGGATATTTCCATGCTTTTGTAAGAGAGTTTATTGTTGCTACTTATTGAACATTATATTCACTTGTATCCACTCATGCCACTTTGTACCATTTTTGCATGTTATATTTGAGCCTGTAGCATTGCTCTTGTGGTTCTCCTTTGTTTGTTGCTAGTTACGAGGAAACCCCACCTTTTCAGGGAGGGAATTAAATGAATTAAACCAGATAGAGATAAACAAGGAAGATGTTCTCACATGCCTTACCAAACTAAATGTCAACAAATCACCAGGGCCAGATGGCATCCACCCCAGAGTTCTTAAGGAACTCAAGTGTGAAATTGCTGAAATTCTAGCCAAAATATATAACCTTTCTCTAAGATCAGGCACCGCACCGAGGACTGGAGGGAGGCAAATGTAACCCGATCTTCAAGAAAGGATCAGGGGTGATCCAGGAAATTATAGGCCAGTTAGTCTAACCTCAGTTCCAGGCAAAGTGATGGAAACCATTATTAAAGAAAAAATTACCAAGCACATAGAAGAACAGGCATTGCTGAAGGAAAATCAACATGGTTTCTGCAAAGGCAAATCATGTCTTACTAACTTGTTAGAATTCTTTGAGGGTGTAAATAAACACATCGATAAAGGGGACCCAGTCGATATTGTTTACCTTGACTTTCAAAAGGCTTTTGACAAAGTCCCTCACCAAAGGCTCCTAAATAAGCTCTTCAGCCATGGAATCAGAGGACAGGTCTTGTCCTGGATTGGAACCTGGCTAAACTGTAGGAAACAAAGGGTGGTAATAAACGGACATTTCTCTGGGTGGAAAGAGGTGAGAAGTGGCGTACCCCAAGGTTCAGTTTTGGGTCCGTTACTTTTAATTTATTCATTAATGATCTGGATGTAGGAGTAAATTGTGAGGTAGCAAAGTTTGCAGACGACACTAAATTGTTCAGGGTAGTTAAAAATGAAACTGATTGTAAAGAGCTCCAGAAAGATCTCTCGAAATTGAGTGAATGGGCAACAAAGTGGCAAATGCATTTTAACCTAAACAAGTGTAAAGTCATGCACATCGGGGCAAAGAACCCCAAATACACTTATCAACTGATGGGATCAAAGCTTTCTGAGACAAACCAGGAAAGGGATCTTGGGGTTTTGGTGGACAGCTCAATGAAGATGTCAACCCAGTGCGCAGCAGCAGTGAAAAAGCAAATTCTATGCTTGGCATGATCAGGAAGGGAATCGAAAATAGGTCGGCAAAATGTTGTATTGCCTCTCTACAAATCTATGGTGAGGCCACATCTGGAGTACTGTGTACAATTCTGGTCTCCGCACCTCAAGAAGGATATAACGGAACTGGAAAAGGTACAAAGAAGGGCAACAAAAATGATCCAAGGGATGGAGCAGCTCCCTTATGAAATCAGGTTGCAACGCCTTGGTCTTTTCAGCCTTGAAAGACGGCGTTTAAGAGGTGACTTGACCGAAGTGTATAAAATCATGCATGGGATAGAAAAGGTGAATAAAGAAAAAATATTTTCTTTGTCACACAACACTAGGACTAGGGGCACTCCCTAAAGCTCAAGGTAGGAAAGTTAGGACTAACAAAGGGAAATATTTCTTCACCCAGAGGGTCATCGGGTTATGGAACTCACTTCCAGAGGAGGTTGTGACAGCTGTCAGCCTGGACAGCTTCAAGGCAGGATTAGACAGATTCATGGATACCAAGGGAATCAGTAGCTACTGAAATGGACATCCAAGTGCCACCTCTGTGTTGATGGAGGCAGGCAGGATTTTCCCCGGGTACTGGTTGTGGGGGTCGGGAGCAGGTGAGGGTTTTGCCCTCCTTTCTGCTAGAGATCCCTGTGTACAACTAGTGGGCCACTGTGTGACACAGAATGCTGGACTAGATGAGCTGAGGCCCGATTCAGCATGGCTCTTCTTATGTTCTTATGTTCTTATGTTTCTTTTATACTCATTGATTTTACAAGTGCCTCATTTGAGGAGCGGAGGGGTTTACCTCTCCTTTCTGCCTGCTGTGGTGGCGTCTCTGGGACTAACGCTACCGCTTATTGCAGATTATATTGATCACGCCCAGCAGCAGTGTAAGTACTGACTCCTTTTGTGTCGAACGCTTGAACTCTTATGTGTTGAACTCGAAGTGTGTTGAACTAACTTTGTGCTGAACTCTTATTGTGTAGAACTCTTTATGTGTTGAACATCGCCTAACTATTGTTGTGTAGAACTTTTTATGTGTTGGTTATTGGAGATATGGAGTGTCATTTCTATGGTTAGAGATTTTGTGATAGATAAATAGACATACTATTGGTAATGATCTTTGAGTAATGTGCTCTTTAGATTTATCCCTGGCTTGTTGTTTACAAGCTACAATGTTCACTACAGTGTTCCCTACAGTGTTCCCTCACTACTCGCAGTTCACTTTTAGCACACTCACTGTTTCGCAGTTTTCAAAAAATATTAATTTAAAATATATATCGCTGTATTTTTGCTGCTTCACAGGTTTTTGCCGCTGCCGCTCTCCGAGGCACTTTTCCTCCTCAGTCCTCCCTCCCTCCAGCCTTGAAGGGCCTTTCCTTCCTTTCCTTCACTTTAAGTTTATAAAGACTTAAAATGGTGTATAACTACTAAAATAATGCATAAATATTAAAATAAAGAGAGCATCCCTACATTGTGGTTTTTCACTTATTGTGGGAGGTGCGGAAGGTCCTGGAATGTAACCCCTACAATTAGTGAGGGAACACTGTATTCCAGGGCTGTCCAACTTCTACCGGCCCAGGGGCCTGAATTCCAGTCACTGATGACCTGGGGGGCCGTAGGGTCTGCCCCCGCCCCCACCCCCGGCTCCGCCCCTGGCTCCGCCCCTCCCCCGGCTCCAATTTACTTACAATTCCTAGTTGCATTATTAATTATAAAATAAATATAATATTTTACTAACATTAAATGCAGGGGAACATTCAAATACACAATTACATAATAATAACATAAAGGTTAGCCTACCTTCCCAAACGCGCGGGATCCAGGAGCAGAGGCGACGACCGAGTGAGGCAGCAGCCGGGAAGGTACAAATCATGTCTGCGTGGGCCGCAGGGATTAAGTAGCTGAGATTTCGGCAACAGGAGTATCGCGAGACTACAGAAGCCACACGGGATTTCGCTCTCAACGCCAGCGTGATCTCGCGTTGAGAGCGAAAATCCCGTGTGGCTTCCGTAGTCTCGCGATACTTGCCCGAACCCGGAAGTGGGTAATTTTTAAAATATTATTATTTTTTATATTTTTTTATTTTTATTTTTTATTAAAAAGCTTAGGGGGCCACAGGGAAGGGGCCGGACGGACTCTGTACCCGATTATTTCCATCAGTGCCTGGAAGCCGTGACTGGGTGGCTATGGGCCAGCAGGTTGAAGGTGAACCCGTCGAAGACTGAGGTCCTGTGGCTGGGTCGCCCCGGGGTGGGGGTGGGGGGCTGCTCCGGCTGCCAATAATGGATGGTGAGGTGGTTAGCCCGTCACCTCTGGTTAAAAGCCTGGGGGGTCCAACTGGACCCTCTGCTGACGATGGAGGCTCAGGTCTCCACCAAAAGCAGAGCAGCGTTTTTCCACCTGCACCAGGCAAGGCGACTGGCGCCCTACCTTTCCTGTGACGACCTGGCCACGGTAATCCAGGCCACGGTCATCTCGAGACTGGACTACTGTAACACCCTTTACATTGGCCTTCCTTTGTCGGTAATCCGGAAACTGAAGATGGTGCAAAACGCTGCAGCTCGACTGCTGGCTGGAGTGACACTATCATGCCACATCACGCCAGTCCTACAGCGCTTGCACTGGCTCCCTATCGAGCACCGGATTGCCTTCCAAGTGCTGGTGCTAACCTTTAAAGCCTTGCATGGTCTGGAGCCACTACGGTCCATGGATCAAAACCTACTAGAGGTTCCATCACTTAAGATCTGCTGCTTGTCATCGACGCGGCAGCACACCTTTTCTGTAGCAGCGCCTACCCTTTGGAACGCCCTCCCGGAGGAGACACGAGCAATAACTGATCTACAGGCTTTTCGGAGGGCCTGTAAGACCAACCTGTTCCGTCAGGCATTCAATCTCTAAGCTGTAACCCCTACTCTGGTCTTCATCTGTTTTTATTATGTTTTCAAGTATGTTGTGTTTTGTTGTTCATTGCTGTGAACCACCCTGAGCCTTTTCGGGAAGGGTGGTATAGAAGTCGAAATAATAAATAAATAAATAAATAAATAAATCTCTAGTGTCTTAATGTTTTGATTTTATATTGCTGTGTTGTTTGTGGGGACACCTGATGGCGATATACTGTATCTTCAACTGTTCTTGGAAGAGACTGTTGGAGAAGACGCAAGGGTTTTTAGTTTAGAAGCATCTGTAAGGGAGGGTTATTAGGATGAGAAAGCAGTATTCAAGGAGAAATACTTGTTGTTAATACATCCTCCAGGAGACAGAATGCTGGGTTGTTTAATCCTCAAAATAGAGGAAAATTTTGTTGGGTAAGTTAATGTAGGAAGAGGTAGAGGTAATGCTATTGTATCACATTATATTGTATTGTGCTGTATTTAAAATGTTTTTCCTTTTTCAGGAATTATATTTGGTGTATTCAATGTTTTAACATTATTGAGTGTATTGCTGATGTGCCCCATATTTACGCTGATTCTGTTTACTGGATTCGGTAAACATGACTGATGATTTGTATATGATTAGAGTAAATATGTACAATGGTGTAAAGTGTATAAGTTTTATGTAATGTCTTCCATACGGAATTATTTTTAATTCACTCTGGATAGAGAGAATTAAAAATAATTTCGGGAGGAAGGAAGGTGTGTGATGAGGTGGTTATTTGTGTTATATTAAGTGGTCATGTTATGGACAGACCACAAAGGGTAAACTGTGATAATGGAGGTAGTTCCCTCCTGGGGGAATGTGTTGCCATGGTGATGGTGGGCGGAGCCAACCAGAAGGCTAGCTCGGAATTCTTAGAGAGAGAGTCAGTGGGTGCCTGGCTGTCAAGCCAGAAGGTTCGGTTAGATTCTGCTCTGAGGAGAGGAGTAGGAATCACGTTATTGAAACTGCAGAGAGAGCAGTTAGAGTTTTCCTGTCAGCGAAGCGGAGTGCTAGCCGGCTGGGGAATCTGTTTTGTGTAAAAGCTGAGGGCTAGATAGAGGCAAGGTGCCTTTAGAAGACAAAAGTGCCTGTATGTTTGAGATTGTTAGACGCTGATCTAACTAAGTAATAGCACTAGTTAAACTTTGTAACCTTTTTAAGTCGTGCCTCTTCGGAAGAGTTATATAAAGTATCAAACCAAGCTTTGTGCCCAGTTGTGTGAAATAAACTATTTAAGTTTTGATTCAAAACTCTCTCTTCGTGACTTCATTTGGATTGCCAGTCTCCTCACCACTCTTTACAAGTCAATGGTCAAGCCTAAATAAATTAATGGTGGCAGCGAAATACAAGTTAACGTCGAATCTCCACACAGGTCGCTTACGACAATGGTTGTTGCCTTGCGGTTTCCTTTCCGGCGTCCCCGGCAGGCTCCCCTGAACGCGGCTGCTTCACCTCAGCGCCGCGGCTTGAGTCTCCTCGCCGCACAACATTGCGGGGGAACTTTTCTCGACAGTGCCGCCTCAGAGAACATTTTGGGTCTATTATTTACGGTGGAATCACCTCCCCTTTACATAGACCTTCATCGTTTCAGGTTTATTATCTGTTTATGTGATATAAACTGTGTTATTTGCTGCAAGGTTTATTACTGCCAAGTTTTTTTCATTTGTATCAGAGGCGTGCATACCTATGTTATTGTGTAATGCAAATATTGATACATAACTAAACGGATATTTCCATGCTTTTGTAAGAGAGTTTTATTGTTGCTACTTATTGAACATTATATTCAATTGTATCCACTCGTGCCACTTTGTACCATTTTTGCATGTTATATTTGAGCCTGTAGCATTGCTCTTGTGGTTCTCCTTTGTTTGTTGCTAGTTACGAGCAAACCCCACCTTTTCTTTTATACTCATTGATTTTACAAGTGCCTCATTTGAGGAGCGGAGGGGTTTACCTCTCCTTTCTGCCTGCTGTGGTGGCGTCTCCGGGACTAACGCTACCGCTTATTGCAGATTATATTGATCACGCCCAGCAGCAGTGTGAGTACTGACTCCTTTTGTGTCGAACGCTTGAGCTCTTATGTGTTGAACTCGAAGTGTGCTGAACTCTTATTGTGTAGAACTCTTTATGTGTTGAACATCGCCTAACTATTGTTGTGTAGAACTTTTTATGTGTTGGTTATTGGAGATATGGAGTGTCATTTCTATTGTTAGAGATTTTGTGATAGATAAATAGACATACTATTGGTAATGATCTTTGAGTATTGTGCTCTTTAGATTTATCCTTGGCTTGTTGTTTACAAGCTACAATGTTCACTACAGTGTTCCCTCACTACTTCGCAGTTCACTTTTAGCAAACTCACTGTTTCGCAGTTTTCAAAAAATATTAATTTAAAATATATATCGCTGTATTTTTGCTGCTTCACAGGTTTTTGCTGCTGCCGCTCTCCGAGGCACTTTTCCTCCTCAGTCCTCCCTCCCTCCAGCCTTGAAGGGCCTTTCCTTCCTTTCCTTCACTTTAAGTTTATAAAGACTTAAAATGGTGTATAACTACTAAAATAATGTATAAATATTAAAATAAAGAGAGCATCCCTACATTGTGGTTTTTCACTTATTGTGGGAGGTGCGGAAGGTCCTGGAATGTAACCCCTACAATTAGTGAGGGAACACTGTATTCCAGGGCTGTCCAACTTCTACCGGCCCAGGGGCCTGAATTCCGGTCACGGATGACCTGGGGGGCCGTAGGGTCTGCCCCCGCCCCCACCCCCGGCTCCGCCCCTCCCCCCGGCTCCAATTTACTTACAATTCCTAGTTGCATTATTAATTATAAAAATTATAATATTTTACTAACATTAAATGCAGGGGGACATTCAAATACACAATTACATAATAATAACATAAACGTTAGCCTACCTTCCCAAACGCGCGGCATCCAGGAGCAGAGGCGACGACCGAGTGAGGCAGCAGCCGGGAAGGTACAAATCATGTCTGCGTGGGCCGCAGGGATTAAGTAGCTGAGATTTCGGCAACAGGAGTATCGCGAGACTACAGAAGCCACACGGGATTTCGCCCTCAACGCAAGCGTGATCTCGCGTTGAGAGCGAAATCCCGTGTGGCTTCCGTAGTCTTGCGATACTTGCTCCGGAACCCGGAAGTGGGTAATTTTTTAAAATATTATTATTTTATTTATTTTTTATTTTTATTTTTTATTAAAAAGCTTAGGGGGCCGCAGGGAAGGGGCTGGGGGGCCGTATGTGGACCCCGGGCCACCAGTTGGGCAGCCCTGCTGTATTCCATAGGATTCAGACAAGGCCATTAAATAGAATCCGAATGCAACATTTGTGAAGCATGAAGGAGCCCTTGATCTTTCAAACAAATAGGGGTCTAAAACAATGACTGAACGTATGGTAATGCATGACAATCCCTGACCAAACTCTGCATAAAATGCCCTCAGAAGCACTTTATATTCTGGTTGTGCAATTGAATCCTACCTCATCCCCTGGATCCCCTTCATGATACTTTACGTAGTGCTATCTCTCCGTGTTTTTATTTTTTTTAAAAAAAATTATCTTTGATTTTGGCCCTGCCCACGGTGATTATCCTTAGTGCCTTAATGTTTTGATTTTATATTGCTGTGTTGTTTTATTTACATTGGTTTGTATTTTAAGTTATTTTATTTTTAATTTTCTGTTGTTCTCTTGTGTTATATTATGTTTATTGTATTTTTATTAGTTTTTATTGTGGTTTTTAGTAATAAGACATTATTACTAAAAACCAGCGAAAGAGGGTGAAAGCATATAAAGAAGATAGTAAGTAGGAAAATATTTCTAAAAGAGAGGAAAAAAATAGAAAGAAAAAAGGATGATACAAAACAACACTTTGACTTCCCAAGGTCCACAGATATTGATTTTTTTAGAAATATCCATTCTTGATTTTTAAAGCTAGTTTGGATACTAGTAAGTATTTTCATGAACCGGAGATGTCCATTAACAATTATCTTGTTATCCTCTCCCCTTTATTATTTAACACCTATATGCGTCCACTTGCCCAACTGTTGCGTAGTTTTGGTCTGGAGTGTCATCAGTATGCTGATGACACCCAGCTGGTGCTGAGGATGGAAGGCCGGCCGGACTCTGTGCCCGATTATTTCCATCAGTGCCTGGAAGCCGTGACTGGGTGGCTACGGGCCAGCAGGTTGAAGGTGAACCCGTCGAAGACGGAGGTCCTGTGGCTGGGTCGCCCCGGGGTGGGGGTCTGCTCCGGCTGCCAATAATGGATGGTGAGGTGGTTAGCCTCTGATTAAAAGCCTGGGGGGTCCAACTGGACCCTCTGCTGACAATGGAGGCTCAGGTCTCCACCGAAAGCAGAGCAGCGTTTTTCCACCTGCACCAGGCAAGGCGACTGGCACCCTACCTTTCCTGTGACGACCTGGCCACGGTAATCCAGGCCACGGTCATCTCGAGACTGGACTACTGTAACGCCCTTTACATTGGCCTTCCTTTGTCGGTAATCCGGAAACTGAAGATGGTGCAAAACGCTGCAGCTCGACTGCTGGCTGGAGTGACACTATCATGCCACATCACACCAGTCCTACAGCGCTTGCACTTGCTCCCTATCGAGCACCGGATTGCCTTCCAAGTGCTGGTGCTAACCTTTAAAGCCTTGCATGGTCTGGGGCCACTACGGTCCATGGATCAAAACCTACTAGAGGTTCCATCACTTAAGATCTGCTGCTTGTCATCGACGCGGCAGCACACCTTTTCTGTAGCAGCGCCTACCCTTTGGAACGCCCTCCCAGAGGAGACACAAGCAATAACTGATCTACAGGCTTTTCGGAGGGCCTGTAAGACCAACCTGTTCCGTCAGGCATTCAATCTCTAAGGTGTAACCCCTACTCTGGTCTTAATCTGTTTTTATTATGTTTTCAAGTATGTTGTGTTTTGTTGTTCATTGCTGTGAACCACCCTGAGCCTTTTCGGGAAGGGTGGTATATAAGTTGAAATAATAAATAAATAAATAAATCTCTAGTGTCTTAATGTTTTGATTTTATATTGCTGTGTTGTTTTATTTACATTGGTTTTTATTTATTTTTTAATTTTCTGTTGTGCTCTTGTGTCATATTGTGTTTATTGTATTGATGGGCGTGGACTCATGTAAGCCGCCCCGAGTCCCCTTGGTGACGGGGTACAAATAAATTAAATAATAGTTAATAATAACAATGGTACCACTTGAGCCACAGTCCATAGTTCCATACCATAGTTGCCTCTCTAATGACCATAAGGCAGTGGGGAGCAACAGACAAAGGAATAACACAACCCCCGCAGGTAAGAAAATAGTAAATCTATTGGTGCATTAAAAAGTTCTAGTCACAAAGTAACATGGATAGTACAGATACAATGTGGGAAAGCAAGACGCATACAATCAGCCCCCCAATGTACTTGCATGTAGATATAAGTAGTGCTGAACGGCGTTCACAGTATGATGGAAAGGCAGGCGTGAGCTGCTCGGGTTCGGCGTAGGCCGGTCCGGCAAGGCGGGCGGCGCTCCCTGATGACGTGTGTGGGCGCCCGCACTGGACGTCGTCGACGTGATGAAGGATAGACGTCAGCACGTAAGGGGCGTGGGGAGGCCTGGACGGGTGCGGTGACATCGAGGGGGAAATCCCCAATGGGAAATCCCAGGCGCTCCCTTGCGTCTTCTCGCGAGGAAACCCAAAGCTCTCTTCCCCTCTGGCAAAGTAGACCAGGCGTGTCAAAGGCGGCCCACAGGTTGGAATCCCGGGAGCCAAGACACGGAAGGGGATGGTGGGATATCAAGTGGTGTGGGTTGGATTCACAAACATACAAATAGCAGTCTAATAAACGGCATCAATGCCCATTGAGGGAAAATTCCCCCAAGACTCGTGTGTGGGAGGAGGCGGTGTGGCTCCCTCTCAACACATAGGCTTGGTGTATAGCAGAGCCGACAGCCAGCTAAATGCTAATTCCAGCGCGGCCACATTCAGACCGTTTTGGGCAACATGTGTAGGCTCCTTTCTCAAGGCTCTATGGCTAGGCCAAGCAGTAGTCACATATCAGGTGTATGGATACACATAACCCCGCTCAGTGATGAGCTCACGCCTGCCTTTCCATCATACTGTGAACGCCGTTCAGCACTACTTATATCTACATGCAAGTACATTGGGGGGCTGATTGTATGCGTCTTGCTTTCCCACATTGTATCTGTACTATCCATGTTACTTTGTGACTAGAACTTTTTGATGCACCAATAGATTTACTATTTTCTTACCTGCGGGGGTTGTGTTATTCCTTACATGCACTAGCATATATAGTCTAATACCATCTGGTATATACACACTGTTGTTTTGTGCCTACTGTGACCAGCCTGCTCGTTTACTCTGTATCTGAGCAACAGACAAAGCTCATGTCAATGTTTGGACCACTTTGGATAAATACTCCTTTTTCCACGGGATCTCACGATGCCCACTCTTCCCTTTCTTCTTATTTGGAAAACGTATTAGAGTCAGAATGGGTATTAAAGTTTTATTATTTACTTTTCAACAAAATGGTGCTCACTCTCATATAAATCCATTCAGCAGAAGAAAATAGCATTTTATTCTTCCAGTCACATAGTGCTATCGTTCATGTGATACACAAAATGGCACACACCTAGGAGTATGACATTTTTAAATTCAGGGTTGGACAATTTCCCCCCCTGGAATATGTCACCAATATCAAAGCATGCATGAAATGGTTGCAGGAAGAAGGGAAGGAGAAGATTCATTGTACTTCTGTGCACTTTACAAGCCTGTCCCAAGAGCCCCTCCGTGAGACTTACATCTAGCTGCATAGCCTTTGGAGGTGACTCCGAAGACTATGGGGGGCACTCGGTATGAAAAAAGCTGTAGGCATTTGGCAGGAGGAAGAGCATTGAAGCCATGTGTTTGCCAGTGTGACATTGGAGCAGAGCTGCAGCGGCAAGGGAGGAGAGGCACTGAGGGATTGGCATAAGGTATGTCTTGATATTGCTCTATTAAGTTGTAAACATTTTATTTTATTTTACTTAACTATATTAAGGAATACTCAGTCCAGTGTGCTCGATTATGCTGCTTGTAGTAACAGGAAGCCTAAGAGAACTTGACCACTTCCACTACCAAATAGTGCACGCAAAAATGCAACATAACACCACACTGGCATATTTTATATGTTATTCTACCATAATACATATATAATACACACACAAATGCTTTATACCAGAGAACACATGTTTAGCAAGGAAGGTACATCTATCCAATCATGAAGGGACGCAACTAAACTGTATCCTAAAAAGTTGCAACGCTTAGAGAGACCTCACACTTTGCAGCCCCTTTCTGTTGCCTCCATTTTGCTTATTTACTGTATGGCAGAGGTCGGGAACCTTTTTGACTGAGAGAGCCATAAAAGCAAAATATTTGGAAATTTATTTCAGCGAGAGCCATATAATATACAGGTCCTTCTCAAAAAATTAGCATATAGTACTAAAGTTCATTATTTTCCATAATGTAATGATAAAAATTAAACTTTCATATATGTTAGATTCATTGCACACCAAATGAAATATTTCAGGTCTTTTTTTTTTGTTTTAATACTGATGATTTTGGCATACAGCTCCTGAAAACCCCAAAATCCTATCTCAAAAAATTAGTATATAATACATTTTAAGATTGAATTCAACGAAATGTGAGTATATACGTGCATACTATGAGAAAAGGATTCCCCCGGCAGAATGATGGGACACTTCAGACCTGGCTCTGCAAAAGGCATGCTCAGGACTCTGGGAAGGAAGAGAAGATGAAGTAAGGGGGAAAGAAAGAAAGAAAGAAAGAAAGAAAGAGGAAATAAAGGAAGGAGAGGGAGAGGAAGAAATAAAAGAAGAACGAACTATGGAAAAGGAAGAAAAGAAAAGCAGGAGAGAGACAAGGAGGGAAAAAGAAAGAAGGAAATGGGAAGGGAGGAAAGGGAAGGGTGGGAAAAAGAAAGGAAAGAGTGAGAAAAAAGTAAAACAATGAAGGGAAAAGAAGAAAAGAAAGAAGGGGAGAGAGAGGGAAGTGAAAAGAAAGGAGGGAGAAGGAAAGGAAGACTTGGGGGAAGAATAGAAGAGAGAAAGGGAAGGAAGGAAGGAAGGAAGGAAGGAAGGAAGGAAGGAAGGAAGGAAGGAAGGAAGGAAGGAAGGGAGATTGGAGGAAAGAAGGAAGGGGAGAGAGGGAGAGAAAAGGAAGGAGAGAAAAAGAAGGAAATGGTGAAGGGGAGAAAGGAAGGAGTGAAGAGGGAAGAAGGAAGAGGGAGAATGGAGGAAAGGAGGAAGGGGAGAGAGGGATGGAGGAAAGGAGGAAGGAGAGAGAGGGAGGGAAAAGGAAGGAGAGCAGGGGAAGGAAAGGGTGAAGGGGAGAAAGGGGGAGGGAAGAAGGAAGAGGGAGAATGGAGGAAGAAGGAAGGGGAGAGAGGGAGGGTAAAGGAAGGAAAGCAGGAGAAGGAAAGGGTGAAGGGGGAGCAGGGGCAGATTTACCATTAAGCAAAGTAAGCACCCGCACAGGGCACCACGTAGTCAGGGGCGCATCTGGCTGCCAGGTTCCATGCATGTGCCATTGCTGCAAAGGGACTCCAGCTGGACTGAGACGCCAATCGCCCAAAAACCTCCGGCTCCGTCCCGGCTGCAAAAAGTTCCTCCTTTTCAGCCTCACTTAGGGCGATTGGTATCTCGGTCCATCTGGAGTCCCTCCGCAGCAATGGCGCACGCGCAGAACTACCTGGCCCAGCGCATGTGCGCCCGGCGTGCATGTGCACGCTCCACGAGGCCGGAGAGCGAGGGGGCGCCAAAATAATGTTCGCTTACCATTTTAAATTACCTTAGTCCGGCCCTGAGGGGGAGAAAGAAAGGAAGGAAGGAAGAGGAAGGAAGGAAGAGGGAGAATGGAGGAAAGAAGGGGAGAGAGGGAGCTGCATGCTGGGAAACTGAGGCCCGGGCTGCTCTGTAGAGCCAGATGCAAGCACGAAAAGAGCCACACCTGGCTCCCGAGCCATAGGTTCCCTACCCTGTTTTTTTCCAAGGATTTTTTTTGTTCTCTATGAGAGCAAGCACCTATATTTAAAGGTTTATATATTACAGAACTAGACTATATAAAGAAGGGTCGCATGCACGAATCTGTTTTCATTCTCTCGCATACATCATGTTTCTGCTATCCCATCTCTACATCGATTTTTGTGTATATTTTAAAGCATGAAAATGTTCAACTTTTATTTCCTCTTAAACTACACACACAGTTCTAAACTATTTCCTCTCAAAACATGCATTTGAAAGTTTATTTTTTTTCCTATGATGAAAAACAAGTGTTGCAGCATTGAGAAAGTGCAAAAGCAACTGGAAAGCTTTGTTCTTATCTGCCAGGCAAGTAAATTCCATTTATATTGGAATTCGGAATGTAAAAAAATACAAATTTCCTCATACCACAAGAGGAAAATTTCCTCAGCCACTGGGGGGAAGGGGGGAAGGGGGATGCAGCAGAATCTCCTCCCTTTTGATTGTGTTTTGCACTAAACGCACAATAATTCTGTATCAGATTCTACTTAACTAAGAAAGAAAAGCATGCCATGGATGGGATCCAAGTAACTTCTCCTGGCCTGACCTTTTCAAGCCTGATCTCCTTTTCGCCTAGTAAAGTAAGTTGGGAAAGGGGGTTACCATTGTGACAATAGTGTCAAAATTGTGAATAAGTAGTGACCGTGAATTTCATTAGCTGTATGACAAGAAAGAGATCTATTCTGCTGGTCAGACCAGGAAAAGTTATTAAGTACAGCAGTGTTTCCCAACCAGTGTGCCATGGCACACTAGTGTGCTGTGAGCGATCATCAGGTGTGCCGTGGAAAATTGGCACTCTTCCCCCTCCTAGCAGCCCCCTCACAGGTTTCGAAGAAAGAAATTGAGCCTCTCGCTTGGAAATGTTTGGGTTTTTTTTTTACTATTTTACTGGATTTTTCTAGAGTTGCCCCCCCTCCCCCCAAGGAACTGTTAACTGGAAGTTAACTGGAAGCAAGTTTCACTCAGGGTGAAATTTCACAACGGTCTGGAGAACAAGCTCTATGAGGAGCGGCTTGAAGAGCTGGGCATGTTTAGCCTGAAGAAGAGAAGGCTGAGAGAAGACATGATTGCCATGTGTAAATATGTGAGAGGAAGTCATATATATATATGTTTTGTTCATCGAAATAGACCCAGGTTTCACACTGAGTGTATAAATACATTTAAAAACATATTAACTATATGTATTACTGTGTTAGAGTGTCATTTTGTGCATTTTGGTTGGTGGTGTGCCCCAGGATTTTGTAAATGTAAAAAACGTGCCGCGGCTCAAAAAAGGTTGAAAAACACTGAAGTACAGTTTAAACTGATACAGGATCCCACAAAGGTGGAATTCACACAAAGGTTTTATTTTTGTACAATTTTCGCAAAAGATGTAACAGAACACAAACAAAATCAAGTCTCACTCTCTGGGGACAGAAATTTGAAGTTTTTGATGTCCATTCTCCCAACTAAGAAGAAGACGAGTAAAGATTTACAGCCCAACCTGAAATGCCAAGACGGAATTTCTCAATCCTCCATGATTAAAAATATTAATGAAATTATGTACGATGGGAGAGCCTATAAATGACTGTGTGTATCATCTCAATCATTGTGTGCAGAGAAATGCCACAAATGTGTACAGGTGTATGAGATCTCAGGCGGTTCCAGCCCAGCTTACCTGTCTGAACATATCTCTCCTTATGGACCATCTAGGACTCTAAAATCACCTGGGGAGGCCCTGCTCTTGGTCCCGTGTTCTTCGCAGATGCGTTTGGAGAGGACAAGAGACAGGGCCTTCTCAGTAGTGGACCCTCGGCTGTGGAACGCCCTTCCTAGGGATATTAGATTGGGTCCCCTGCCTAATAACATATCATAAAAAAAGTTAAAACCTGGATTTTTGAGCAAGCATTTGCAAGTGCAGTGTAACAGACAAATATAAATCTATGGAACGACTGGACGACGTGAATTGGAAAATGATTTTAGTAAGGAGACACTGAGGATTTTTATCGGTTTTGTATGGTTTTTATATTATTTGTTAAATGTTTTTAAATTGTATTTTATGTTGTTGGGGGCATCGAATTGTGCCGATTGTAAACTGCTTCGAGTCGCCTTCGGGCTGAGAAAGGCGGTCTAGAAATACGGTAAGTAAATAAATAAATCTCTATTGATAAAGAAGGCTGGATTACCCTTTGTTGACAGTGCCAGATTTCTGCTCTCCTGGACCACTCCACTCTTGATTGAAAACTATTCACTTACATGGGATAAAGTAAAGTGAATATACAATATTATACAGTAAGGAGAATGCAGAGCTTCAGAAAGTTATGTTTTTGGACTATACTTTCGAAATGGCCGGGGGAGCCTGGGGAGTTTTCCAAGCATTTTGGGTACTAGTTACGTCTTCTCTCTATGGATTCAACGGGAGCCATCAAGAACAAGCCTACCTAATTGTGAAGAATTAATATTCTGAGTGAAATGTAAATTCATATATCAGTGAATGTGTTTGATTATTTGTTCTCACTGCTTGTGTGTATTATATGTATAGTACTGTAATTCTGGTTATGAAGGAGTTAAAATGTACAACACTGAGAATGATGAGGAATGCATCAGCTCCCCCTGGTGGCAAGAAAGTTTGCCTCTGTCTATATGTCAAAATGTATGTACTGTACTGTGTTGTGATAAATGTCACATGTTTATATGTCATATGTTGAACTGCAGGGATTGTCTGCAAAGTATGTGTACTGTAATCCGCTCTGAGTCCCCTTCGGGGTGAGAAGAGCAGAATATAAATAAAGTAAATAAAGTAAATAAAGTAAATAAAGTAAATAAACATCTGGCAGGACCCATGATGCAAGACACTGATGACCTGTTGAAGGAGGGACTTATGAGTCAGCGTCTCTCTCTCCAGTGCTGTGTGCTTTTGGTGTCGGATGTATGTTTGGTCTGTCTGTAAAATAAATCTATTCTCACCAACTCTGAGATTACAGAAGCATTTGTTGCTGAAGCAGGAGCTGCAACTATTTCCTGACAATTGGTTATGGGCCCAGCATGCTCCCGCTGCCAGGCATTAGAGGCACAGCCACATTCTGGGTTCTGTTTCTTGAGTCAATTATATGAAACATAAGACACATAAAAGTGCACGTCTGCCGAATTCTACTTAGCATGTCATCTCATTTAAAGGACTCAACTGTTTAGCTTTATTGTGACCAAGTAAACTGTGGCCTGGCTGCAAACACTGCTAGAAGAGGGAGCAGCATGTCAAGGATGCGAATCTTCTGACCCCACAGATATTTTGAACTATAGACCCTGCAATACCTGACCATGCCACTAGGGCTTCCAAAACTGAGACAGCTGGAGATACAAAGTGTGATGAAGTCATATTTATTTGTTACAGGTTTTAAATGTGTTTGATGTTTTTATATATGTATGTATATGTTAAGGGTAGATCTTAGCTAACCTTAAAGGGTTAAAAGGAATATTAGCGGACAGAACCTCCAGGGAGATTCCGTTACCGTGGAAACAGGAGGTGGAGCCTGTGGGTGGCTCTGGAATCTTGAGATTCAAAATTATGTCAGTTGGTGGTTAATTGCGAAGCAGAAGGGTGTGTGGAGAAGTTAGGGAGTCTGTTTTTAACCAGCTATCAGCAAGTGTTTAAAGACTCTGGTTCTACTCTGGGAGAGAGTAGCAATGCAGCTGTGTTTAACTGCTAGGGAAGCAGGTTGATTTAAAGAACCAGCAGAGTGTAGAAAACTGCTGAGTTATTGTTTGTAGGAGAGCAATGAGATAGTAGCAGACTGTACCTTCATAGTTAGATATTGTAACCTTAAGAAAGTGCATCTGAGTAGATATTGTAACCACCCAAGCTCTTGAACTCTGAAACCTTTACCCTTAAACCTCTGTTTGAATAAACTTCATAGTTCTTTGATTAAAAACATCTCTTCTGGTGATTATTTCTCCCACAAGCTTTGAAAACAACTCTCTCCTAGTGGGTAGCTAAGCACAGTAAATTATATAGTGGCAGCAAGAGAGAATTTAAAAGAGTCCTTACATATTGTGGTGGCATTGGTAGGACATTTTGCCCTGTCACAGCCCTGAGTTCGAATCCTCACATTCTCTCCACACTTAAAACACAGATTCGAATTCAGATCATCACAAAGTTTGAGCCTTCACATAATTGGTGGCAGTGAATACAAAGGAAAATTTTATAGATCAAAAGATAAGATCTTTACATTATTGGCTGTAGTTAGAGCCTTCACAAATTGGTGGCAGCGGTGGGATTCTAAGGGAAGGTCCACCCTGTCCAGTTAGTCAAACGGTCAATGTGTCTTCACACAAAGGTTTTCCACTCTTGAGTTGCATGAGATGTTGAACCCCAAGGGACCCTGAATGAGCCCTACATTGCGCATAAATTGACCATCAGTCATAAATAATTCTAGTAATAGTGGAGTCTGACGCACACAAAATGTGAAGTGGATAATGCAGTAAATAATGCAATGGCTTTTAATATCTTCGGGCTATGGGAGATAATATTTGTTGGTAAAAGCCAAATGAAAGGAAAGATACTTATCTTTGAGAAGCTATGGGATAATGGAGGCTGTTACAATAATTGAGGTCCCATTTCGATTCCTTGGATTTATTAATATGGGAAGAAAGCATTAATCACAGGCCTGTTTTAGTGCACATGAAGCTGTGATGTTCGCATTACAGTCCACAACGGATGCCAGTTCCCCCCCATTAAAACGTGACTCTAAATGGGTTAGGTTATTTTTGTCCCCCTGTGTGAGTGTGTGCATGCGACCTCCTTACAAAAACATTAATACTTTCAGATGAGACACTTCCTTTCATAATAACTTTATAAACATTTTGAATCCCTTTCCTGTTAGCTGAGTAGTTGGACTAAAAGGAAAGCATGACACTGATGCAGAAAGCTTGTGCTAATATCCCACAATTTCCACAGGCGGGTGAGGATGGTATTTTTTTGTAGCATAGACACAGCATTAATCCTGCTATCTTCAATGATAAACATCCTAAGATGATACATATAAACTCAGAAGTATGTCCCATAGTGTTTGTGGGTCTCGGTTCCATGGCTGGGAGTCAGCTGCATAAGATCTCTACTGACCAGAAGGTCATGAGTTCAAGGCCTTCCCGGGTCGGGGTGAGCGCTCGACCATTTGTGTAGCTCGTTGTCGACCTTTGCAACCCAAAAGACAGTTGCATCTGTCAAGTAGGAAATTTAGGTACCACGTTGTGGGGAGGCTAATTTAACTAATTTACGAGGCCACAAATCTCCAGGAAGTGTGTAAAAGGAGTGAAGGAGTGCGACAGCTCCCCCTGGTGGCCATAAGCTGAAATGTTAAATTGCCTCTGAGTGTCTTGTCTTACATGTTTGTATGTCAAAGGGCATTGAATGTTTGCCTGTAAATAAATAAATAAACAAACAAACAGGAAATTTAGGTACCGCTTTGTGGGGAGGCTAAATTTAACTGATTTACGAGGCCATAAAAAATCTCCAGGAAAAAGGGAATGAAGGAATGCGACAGCTCCCCCTGGTGGCCAGAAACTGGAATGTTAAATTGCCTCTATGTCTGTCATATATGTTGTATGTCGATGGCATTGAATGTTTGCCTGTACATGTGCATTGTGATCCGCCCTGAGTCCCCTGCGGGGTGAGAAGGGTGGAATATAAAGGATGTAAATAAATAAATAAATAAATAAATAAATAAATAAATAGGTCTTGTAAGACTATAGGCTGAAGAGCAGCAAGAAGGATGTTAATAGTGTCCGTGAAACAGCTTTCCTGTCTATTGAACCCATTGCTCCAAATCCTAGTCTCCAAGCCTGTTCCTTCTTCCTTATAACATCCTTTCCATGTATTTTATACATGGCAATCATGTCTCCTCTCACTCTTCTCTTCTGCAGGCTAAACAGACCCATCCCTTTGAGCCACTCCTCATAGAGCATGATAAAGATTCTATTATTTTTTAAGTCATTAAAATTTTTCACCTTTGTCATCCATATTTGGTGCTAACTTAGTTACTAGGCCTGGTTAGGATTTTCGTAATGCTATGAAAATCAGAATAAATTTGGAATTAATTCACTTTAAAAGCATTTTTGAAGCGATTTAAGGAACCTGGAAGTGAATTTGTCAATTCGAAGCGGCGGCCGCCATTTTTGGAAAGGAATTGGAATCCACTGAGGCGGGAGGGAAGAAATCACCTTCATCAGTCTGAAATCATCAGTCTGACCTAAACATGGGGCAGGAGCCAAGTTTAACCCGGCTGGGAAGCTGATTGCTTCCCTCCCACATCAGTCTGACGTGGACGTGGACCAGGAACCCAGTTTAACCCAGTTGGGAAGCTGATTGCTTCCCTCCCGCGTCAGTCTGACGTGGACGTGGGGCAGGAGCCCAGTTTAACCCGGTTGGAAAGCTGATTGCTTCCCTCCCGCGTCAGTCTGACTTGGACGTGGGGCAGGAGCCCAGTTTAACCCAGTTGGGAAGCTGATTGCTTCCCTCCCGTGTCAGTCTGATGTAGACGTGGGGCAGGAGCCCAGTTTAACCCGGTTGGGAAGCTGATTGCTTCCCTCCCGCGTCAGTCTGACTTGGACGTGGGGCAGGAGCCCAGCTTAACCCGACTGGGAAGCTGATTGCTTCCCTCCCACCTCACTCTGACGTGGATGTGGGGCAGGAGCCAAGTTTAACCCGGTTGGAAAGCTGTTTGCTTCCCTCCCGCGTCAGTCTGACATGGATGTGGGGCAGGAGCCCAGTTTAACCCGGTTGGAAAGCTGATTGCTTCCCTCCCGTCTGATGTGGGCGTGGGGCAGGAGCCAGTCTGACTGATGGACGTGGGGCAGGAGCCCAGTTTAACCCGGTTGGGCAGCTGATTGCTTCCTCCCGCATCAGTCTGACATGGATGTGGAGCAGGAGCCCAGTTTAACCCAGTTGGGAAGCTGATTGCTTCCCTCCCGCGTCAGTCTGACGTGGACGTGGGGCAGGAGCCCAGTTTAACCCGGTTGGGAAGCTGATTGCTTCCCTCCCGCGTCAGTCTGACATGGATGTGGGGCAGGAGCCCAGCTTAACCCGGCTGGGAAGCTGATTGCTTCCCTCCCACCTCACTCTGACGTGGATGTGGGGCAGGAGCCAAGTTTAACCCGGTTGGAAAGCTGTTTGCTTCCCCGTCAGTCTGATGTGGACGTGGGGCGGGAGCCCAGTTTAACCTGGTTGGTAAGCTGATTGCTTCCCTCCCGTGTCAGTCTGACCTGGGGCGTGGGGCAGCTGATTGCTTCCTCCCGCGTCAGTCTGACGTGGATGTGGGGCAGGAGCCCAGTCCCGGTTGGAAAGCTGATTGCTGGTCTGACGTGGGACGGGGGCAGGAGCCCAGCTGATGATTGCTTCCCTCCCGCGTCAGTCTGACATGGACGTGGGGCAGGAGCCCAGTTTAGCCCAGTTGACGTGGGAGGGAAGCAATCAGTTTCCCAACCAGGTTAAACAGGGCTCCTGCCCCACGTCCTTCTCGGGGGAGAGAAGGACCTGGGAGGGTTTTTTGCAGGTTTTCCCGCATTGCGCAATTGTGGACACCATGAACGAAGCCATTCCAAAATTTTGGAAGTTTTCCAAATCAATTTTGAAATTTTTAGGGAAAATTTCCGTATTCATTCAGAATCGAAGCGCCAGCGCCCCTTAAATCTGAAACGGGTTTTGAACCATTTTTTAATGGATCAACCAGGCCTATTAGTTACTATCTTGCTTAGTTACAAGCTTGCTTCAGTATATTTCATTAAAAGTATAGGCCTAGGCGACTTGCGAATTGGAGACCCCTGAAATAAATATATCTGGCAACCACAAAAAAAAGCATCCATACAGGAATCAAAGATGATCAGGATTCGCCAAGATGGCTAGAAAGGTGGCAATGACTTTATAAATACCGTGTTTCCCCGAAAGTAAGACACCCCCGATTGTAAGACGTATCGGGGGTGTCAGGGGGTCGGCTAATGTAAGCCGTACCCAGAAAATAAGACGTACCCCCGGCCGCCGCGTCACTCAGTCCCGCCTCCTACTCGGTCCCGCCTCCTCCGCCGCCTCCTCCTCCTCCGCTTCCCCCCGCTGCCGCCTCCCCCCGCCACCGCCTCCCCGCCCGCTTCCGCCGCCGCCGCTTCCGCTACTGCCGCCGCTTCCCGCCCACGCCTGCTTCCGGAGCGCGCTACTTCCCACGCCAGGAGCTTCCTGCCGCTGCCGCCAGGACGCCTGCGCCAGGGCGCCTCGGGTCCTACTGCCCAGGAGCGCCTGGGCAGCGCGCCAGGAGCGCCTGACGTCAGCGCGCCAGGCGCTGCGTCAGGCGCGGCTGGCGCAGTCCTACTGCCCATGCGCATGGGCAGAAGGACCGGCGCGGCGGCGTAAGCGCTCCTGGCGCGGGTGAGGCGCGGCGGGAAGCGCGGCGGAAGCGGCGGCGGGAAGCGGCGGCGGCAAGCGGCGGCGGGGGAAAAGCGGCGGCGGAGGGAGGCAGCGGCGGAGGGAGGAGGAGGGAGGAGGAGGAGGAGGCGGGACCGAGGAGGAGGCGGCCAAGGGGAAAGGGTTACTTTCGGGGTACGGCAGGTACCGTCGGCTCATGTAAGCCGTACCCGAAAGTAAGCCGTAGTGGGATTTTGGGGTCAAAAGAAAGTAAGACACTGTCTTACTTTCGGGAAACACGGTAGAAGCCGTTTTCTGCCTTATGATTCAACCACTTCCTGTTTTCACTCCTGCCTCTTACGTCTCATCAATGCTTCTCAACCATAGGGATTTGTACATGACATATTGCACAAAAGTCTACGACAGACAAAGAAACAAACATGCATTTCTCCTTTCCTGTGAAAGGTAGTTTAAGAACCCTGTTTCCTTGTTCTCTCTTTATTGCATAATATCTCAACAACATCCCCCGCCACCCCCCAATCCCAGCACAAAGTCTATTCTAAAATATTTATTTTCTGCAGAGTTTGGAGCATCAGCAAACAGCGGATGTCTACATAACATCTATTTTACGTTGTGTATCTTAGGTACTAAAATATAACATATGCATAATACGTACATAATTGGGCATGCTCCCGTATTGTGAGGAGATAGGTGTAAATGCTGCACAATATCTAGTAACGATATTCACATACTCAAACAGCTTCAAGATTTGGATTTTCATCTGCGAAAGATGGTTGTTTTCTAAGCAAGTACCATTTGAGCAGGAATTACATATGCGCGCATGTCTGCAGAGCACCAGCATGAGTTTGTGAACAATAAATAACAGTCAATGATGATTATCAATAAAATAACGATAGAATTCAGTGCCGCCTTTGTCCATTGGTGCAGGAAAGCAGAAGAATGGAAGTTTTCATTAATCTCTAATGAATTATGGAAGGAATTTGCGGACTTCGGGGCAACTCCTCCTTCTTTAAGACAGCTCTCTCCAATACGGTACCCTCTGATGACAGGCCCGGATCATGGCCTTTTGGCGCCCTAGGCCAAAGGCTCTGCCCCCGCCCCCGGCTCCGCCCCACCCCAGCTCCGCCCCCACCCCCTCGCCGCTCCGCCCCTCCCCACCCACCTCCTAAAGCCACCATGCGGCCTCAGTAGGAAGAAAGGCTGGCATGGGGGGGAGGGGGAGCCTCCCCACGGCTCCTCCCTTCCTCCTAAAGCCACCATGCAGGCCTGAAAAGGGCGATTTCGGCCGCTTCTGAGGCCGGCATGACAGCTCCCCACGGGATCGGCTCCGGGGGTGGGGCTTTCCTTCCTCCTCCTCGCGCCGACGAAGAGCCGGGGGCGGAGCTGGGGGTGAGGCTGAGCCAGGGGTGGGGGCAGAGACTTTTAGTCAAGGAGAGCAAAGGGAGGGGCAGGGCGGGCGTGGATGGCGCTTCCGCCACTGCACACATGCACTTTTTTTGGAATTTTTTTGGAATTTTTTTTGGAATTTTAAAAAAACTTTTTTGGGGGGAGTCCAGATCTGCTGCCCTCCCCCATGGCTGCCGCCATAGGCCATGGCCTAGGGTGGCCTTATGGGTAATCCGGGCCTGTCTGATGAGTTTGACAATTCCTACCAGCCTGGCCTGCAAAGGGCAATGATGGCAATGAGGAGTCTTGCGATCTGAAAGGCTTCTGAAGGTTGTTCCTATCACCTGGGAAATCAAATCTTTTCTCCAATAGCCAAATTGGCCACAATTAATCAGGTGAGAATCCATTATAGATCTTTTGGTACTGTCTCATTATCTGGGTGGAAGCCAAAAGGGGGCGCTAGACAGAAAAGAATAGTCCATTTTATGGGGGTCGGATTGAAGGAGGAAAACCATTTTCCCTGTTTTCGCTGGTTATTCCAATCTCTTTTCCCGTATCATAAATGACGGTTGTTTCCACGATAGCGACATGGGTAGGGGGAGTAACAGGGAAACAAGAGGAAATAATTTTACTCCTTCAAATCCCTGTAAAATAGACTATCCTTCTCTGTCTTGTGCCCACTGCCGGCCCGAAGTAATTTTCAAGTGTAGGCAAACAGTATTTTGCCCCCCCCCCCCCAAATAAATCACTGAGGCTGTGAGATCATAAGAGTTGTAGTTTGGTGCAGGCTAAGTATTGTGTAAAACTACAACTCCCAAGCTCCCATAACAGTTGACATGGCCTCAAACTGGGCTGATTTCATAGGGTAGATGTACCTTACGGCCAACAGAGCCCAGGCTACGAAGGCTTCATCCTTTTTCTTGCGAAGATGAGGGAAAGGTGGCGCCTCGCTCCCCGCAGGTATGTGTCAGCCGAAGCTCGCAAAGGCGGGCGAGAACAAGGTGCCCTGTGGCCAGCACCAGGAGCAGCACCACGACCATCGCATGGGAAGTTATCATGGCTCTGGTGGCAGCCTCGTGGTTCTCAGCACCTCTCTCAACTCTTCTCAGTCGCGAGAGGAGCCCGCCCGCATGCCCAAATGCGCATGCATTTCCAGCAGGCGCGGAGGTGGAGTTTCCAGCATGCGTGGAGCCTCCGAGCCTGCGGGAAACTCTGCCTCTGCGCCTGTTGGAAACTCCGCCTCCGCGCCGGCTGGAAACACTGCAGGTGCGGAGGCGGAGTTTCCAGCAGGTACAGAGGCGGAGTCTCCAGCCATCCATGGAGGCGGAGTTTCCTGTGGATTTAGCGCTCTCGGCGGCCGCCTACACTGCCGAGTGCGTTGAGCCGCCTCTGCTTGTGCCCCCTTTTGGCCTCCGCTCAGATAATGGAACAGTACTGATCTGTTCAGATTTTGGCTTATTTCTTAGAGGAAACCCTTTTGCCCTGTAATTTTTAAAAACGTATTTAAAATTCCATTCCAGGGCCAGCATTTCAGGAAGGAGATACCAGAGCGAGTGCCATTTTGGTTCTTTGCATCAGTTTCCGTTCCATTTTGAATGAAGTAGCGAAAGGAACTGAGTTCATGTTTGGTTTGAAATGCAAAACTATTTGCAATGGCTGTTGAATTTCTGTTCTGTAGAAATGAATAAGGGACAGCATTTTCAAGAGGAAGAGAACGCTTCAGGGTCATATTAAGACCAAACCATAGAAAACTGAGCTTTTGACCTAGGAGTGAGTTCATGCACTGCCTAGATTTTATATTCTCATGTGCCCAGGTCCTTCAGCCTGCGACATAGTTGTCCAAATTGACAGCAATTCTTATCTTAGCCTTACTTTATCAGTAGGTTTAAATTGATCAAAGTGTATGGCTGTTATCCAGCTTGAGTCCCCTTGGGGAGAAATGCGGGTTATACACAAATAAATAAATAAATAAATAAATAAATAAATAAATAAAATATGTTGGTGAATATCCAAATATTCAGAGAAATAATGCTGTGGAACCTCTGAATTTCTTACCCGCATGTGATGATATACCTGCCAAATTGTCTATATGTCTATATGTGTAATACAGTGTTTCTCAACCTGGGGGTCGGGACCCCTGGAGGGGTCACGAGGGGGTGTCAGAGGGGTCGCCAAAGATCATCACAAAACACAGCATTTTCTGTTGATCATGGGGTGTGTGTGTGTGGGGGGGGAGTTTGGCCCAATTCTATCTTTGGTGGAGTTCAAAAGGCTCTTTGATTGTAGGTGAACTATAAATCCCAGCAACCACAACTCCCAAATGTCAAGTCTATTTTCCCCAAACTCCCCCAGTGTTCACATTTGGGCATATTAATATTCATGCCAAGTTTAGTCCAGATCCATTATTGTTTTGAGTTGACAGTGCTCTTGGGATGTTGGTGAACTACAATTCCAAAACTTAAGGTCAATGCTCACCAAACCCTTCCAGTATTTTCTGTTGGTCATGGGAATTCTGTGTCCCAAGTTTGGTTCAATTCCTCCATTGGTCGGGTTCAGAATGCTCTTTGATTGTAGATGAACTATAAATCCCAGCAACTACAACCCCCAAATGACAATCTCTCCCTCCAATCCCACCAGTATTCAAATGTGGGCATATTGGGTATATGTGCCAAATTTGGTCCAGTGAATGAAAATACCTCCTGCATATCAGATATTTACATCACACTTCATAACAATAGCAAAACCACAGTTGTGAAGTAGCATTGAAATGATTATATGATTGGGGGTCACTACAACATGAGGAACTGCATTAAGGGGTCACAGCATTAGGAAGGTAGAGAACCACTGGTGTAATATGTCAAAATGTATGTACTGTACTGTGATAAATGTCACATGTTTATATGTCATATGTTGAAATGCAGGGATTGTCTGCAAGTATGTGTACCTGTAATCCGCTCTGAGTCCCCTTCGGGGTGAGAAGAGCGGAATATAAATAAAATAAATAAATAAATAAATAAATGAATATAGAACATTATTTGCACTAAAATAATATTTGCACTAAAATGTGCAACCAAAAGCCAGAAAGTTATTTTTGTACTTTGTGGCATGTTCTGTCTACTTGATCTTTGTGAAAGAAATTGGAAAATCTGAACTTACTGCCGAGTCGCAAGCGTCTGTCCAGCAGCAATAGCTTGCTGCCACACGATGCTGTCACAGTCTTAAAATGTTTTGTTAATAATATTTAATACTGTTTTAACTATCATACTTAATACTGTTTCTTAACTCCGATATGTTTTATTTACCGTTTACCATTTGATTTAATGCTCATCGTTAATCGAAAATAAAATATTTGAATACAAAGATATAAAGCAAAGGGGAATTGATTGTAGGTTTCTTATCTCCTCAAACTCCAGTTGGGATCCATCCCAAGACTGGCTGTTGACTAAGCCTGGCCCTACCATCAGGCAGAGTGAGACATCTGCCTAAGGCAGTGTTTCCCAACCTTTTTGAGCCGCGGCACACTTTTAACATTAAAAAAAAATCACCACCAACCAAAATAAAAAATGACACTCTAACACAGTGTTTCCCAACCTTTTTTGAGCCGCGGCACACTTTTAACATTAAAAAAAATCCGGGGGCACACCACCAACCAAAATGACACAAAATGACACTCTAACACAGTGTTTCCCAACCTTTTTTGAGATGCGGCACACTTTTTACGTTTACAAAACCCTGGGGCACACCACCAACCAAAATGACACAAAATGACACTCTAACACAGTAAAGAACGGCTGGGGGATGGTGGCCTGCTGGGAGCAGCTGCTGGGAGTGCCAAAGCCAGGGGAAGGGGTGGAGCCAGGCCATGCCATGCCCCTCCCCCTGTCTTCACCTCTCCCAGCAGCTGCTCCAGCCTTGAGGGGGCAGTGCCAAGCCGGCGGTGCCAGAGCCAGGACAATGCTGGCTTCGCACTGTCCCCTCAAGGCTGGAGCAGCAGCTGCTGGGAGTGCCAAAGCCGGGGAGGGGGCGGAGCCAAACCGCACCATGCCCCGCCCCCTCCCCCAGCTTCAGCTCTCCCACGGGGGAGCATGAGCGGTGGATGGGCTTCAGTGGGCGGGGCTCCTCCACGCGGCTTCAGCGAGCGAGGGGTGAGAGTCATGGCGGATTGGGGGCTGGCTGGAAAAATGGCCGAAGGAGGCGGCGCCCTGGCCCCTTTTTTTTCTTCGCCACCACCCAGCCCTTCCTCCTCTTCCCCCAAGCAGCAGGAGTTTGGCAGGAGGAGGGGGGAAGGAAGGGGGGCAGAGAGCTTTTCTCGCGGCACAGCAGGAGGTCCGTCACGGCACACTAGTGTGCCACGGCACACTGGTTGAGAAACACTGGCCTAAGGGAGTCAATTGTTGATGTCTCCAAGGGACATTCAGTTGCTTAATTGGTGTTTTGGGGAGTTTCTGCTTCATGTGCCAAAATAATGTATCTGGCTTTATTTATTTATTTTATTTATTATTTCGATTTGTATACTGTCCTTTCCAAACTGGCTCAGGAAGTTATTTATTTAGTTATTCTGTACTTTGATTTGAATTGGGAAGTGTCACTGTTTGCATCTAAATCTGACCCAACAAAATGTCTTGGGTCAGGTCTCCCATTCTTTCCAAAATGGCAATAAACAACCAAAGGAACATATAAGCTTTGGTCTCGCTTGGCGTTTTTCATCTGCTACATGACTGCTTGTTTGTTGCCTGCCACTATCCTATATCCTAATGTATGTACGAGGGCGGGTCAATAAGTCCGTGACTTTTTGAATTTCCTGCCTCTTAACTGAAAGGGCAACACTGCTCCTGTCAACAGGCATCTGTCAGTTGACTCCTGTCAAAATTGGAACAAGCTCCGTCATTTAGTTTGTGTTTGACAGCCATTGATAGCAGACTACCACGTGATTTTAGGAGAAAATGGAAAAAAAGTGAATTTAGTGTGCTCATTAAGTATTATTTTTTGCGGGGAAAAAAACCATCACTCAAACCAAGGCTAAGCTTGATAAATACTATGGGGACTCTGCACCATCAATTTCAATGGTAAAAAAGTGGTTTACTGAATTTCGTTGTGGCCGTACAAGCACAAAAGATGTCGAACCTTTTGGACGCCCAGTTGAGGTCTCTACACCCGAAACAATTGAAAAAAATCATGTTACGGTGTTGGCCAATCGGAGATTGAAATTGCGAGAGATTGTAGAAGCCATAGGCATCTCACGTGACGCAGTGGTTTCAATTTTAAATGATCACTTGGGTATGAGAAAGCTCTCTGCAAGATGGGTGCCGCGTTTGCTCACAATCGACCACAAACACAATCGTGTGACAATTTCGCAGGAGTGTTCGGCATTGCTCAACCACAATACGGATGGTTTTTTGCGGTGTTTCGTAATCGTGGACGGAACGTGGATCAACCACAACACACCAGAGGCCAAACTGCAGTCAAAACAGTGGGTTTCTTGTGGTGAATTGGCACCAAAGAAGACCAAGGTGGGTTTGTCAGCCAATAAAGTCATGGCGACTATTTTTTGGGATGCACGCAGTATAATCCACATTGACTACCTTCAAAAGGGTAAAACAATCAATGGCGAATATTATGCCAACTTATTGGGTCGATTTAATGAGGATTTATTTGGGGGAAACCGACCGCATTTGGCCAAGAAAAAAGTTCTTTTGCAACAGGACAATGCAAGGGTGCACACATGTGCAGTTGCCACGGCAACAATCCATGAATTGGGATACGAATTGCTCCCTCATCCGCCCTATTCTCCGGATTTAGCCCCGAGTGACTATTTCTTGTTTCCAAACCTGAAGAAATGGCTCGGCGGAAAGAGATTTGACTCCAACAATGAAATCATCTCACAAGCAAATACCTATTTTGATGACCTCGACAAATCTTATTTTTTGGAAGGGACAAAAAAATTGGAGAAACGTTGGACAAAGTGTATAGAGTTCAAAGGAGACGCGTTGAAAAATAAAATGATTTTTTTATATCCTGTGTTTCATTCAAAAAGTTGCGGACTTATTGACCCGCCCTCGTATGACTAACTACAATTCTGGCTAAAGATAAAATGTGTAATCTGTATTGTTCTTTCTACATTGTGTCTTGAGCTTCCTGCCAATGATCTCTGGACCTTACTAACAAGGGCAACCTCTTCCTACAGGTACTCACTCTGTGATCACTTTTTGATGCCTCTTGCCCATTGCTGCTCATTATTTACAGACAGACCTGATGTACAGTAGTAACATTTTTAGCAAGCTCCACTTTGTTACTGGTGAGTTCAGCGTATAGTATAGGCCAGATGTTACAATCCCAAAAAGAGCATCGGCTGCAAATGGTTTCATTGCTGTGTGTGTGTACATGTGCTTCAGTTAAAAACAAGACATGCCTGTGCACACAAATGAGGACCACAAAGAGACCATTGGACTTACATTGTGAAATGTTTTTACACATATACACAGCCCGGTTTCTCCATTTTCTTCCATTCCTCCTCTCATTCTACTGCTGTTGCAACACCAATGAACTTGAATTCACGTATGGAAATGGATTTGGCCCAGTGCAGGAAGCTCATGGTGACTAAGGAGGCACAGCTCCCCGGCTCCGGCCCTGCTTTAGCTGAGCCTCCTCTGGGTTTGCGATAGCAGATCTGTGTAAATTTTGGACCTCAGGAACCTGGGATAAGAGTCTTTTTCCATAAGGCTGTGGATTTTCCCCTGAGCCTGGTCGAAGCATGAAGATGAAGGCTCTTGTATGTTCCTTCTCGTCACCTCCCGTGTCTGGAAGTCTATGTTCACCTTAAGAAAAAAAAAAGTAAAAGAAGGTACTTTAGGAGGGAAAAAGGGAATCTCTTTTTCAACAAAATATAGCAATTTTGTCTCTCTTGTCCAAGTCAATCTATTTCTTTTCAACTGAAAACTGGATGGGAAGCACATTTAGCACCAGGAATGTGGTGCAGCTGGCAGACCTGATGTACACTTACTGACCAGTAGGTCATGAGTTCGAGGCCTGCCCGGGTCGAGGTGGCTGCTCGACCTTTAAGTGTAGCCTGCTGTCGACCTTTGCAGCCTGAAAGACAGTTGCATCTGTCAAGTAGGAGATAAAAGTACCACATTAAGTAGGGAGGCAAATTTTGACTGAATTATGAGGCCATTAAGGAACTCCAGGAACGCTGAGGGATGCGGAAGGAACAACAAGGGACGCTGGGAACGCTGAGAGATGAGGAGTGTGTCAGCTCCCCCTGGTGGCCAGAGTTTGCCTCTGTTCGTCTATATGCCAATGTAAAGGGCGTTACAGTAGTCTAATCTTGAGATGACCGTAGCTTGGATCACTGTAGCCAGGTCGTTCCTAGACAAGTAGGGAGCCAGTCACCTAGCTTGGCACTAGGGGTGGTTGATCCATAAAAAAAATTGATTCTAAACTCGTGGGGGGGGGGGGATTTCCCTTGCTGGGTTGTTATAGAAATTATTCCGAAAGTTTTTAAAATAAATTTCGTAATTGAAACGTAATTACTAACGAATTTTCATTTTTATTCGTTACGCCAGCTGGGAGGCTAGAATGGAGGGCTTGCTCTCCACTCTTCTCTCTCCCCCCCCCCCCAGGTCAAAAGCATCTCGGATTAAATTTAATCCAAGATGCCTTCAGCAGGGAAGGCAGGGAGGCTAGAATGGAGGGCTTGCTCTCTTCTCCCCCCCGAGCTCAGAAGCATCGCGCATTATTTAATGCGCAATGCCTCTCAGCTGGGGGGGGGCAGGGAGGGAAGAAGGGAGAGCAAGCACTCCACTCCTCCCTCATCCCCCCCCCGAGCTCAGAAGCATCGCACATTATATTTAATGTGCGATGCCATTCAGCTATGGGGTAGGGAGGGAAGAAGGGAGAGCAAGCACTCCACTCCCCCCTCCCTCCCCCCCCCCGAGTGCAGAAGCATCGCACACTATATTTAATGCGCGATGCCTCTCAGCTGGGGGGGGGCAGGGAGGGAAGAAGGGAGAGCAGGCACTCCACTCCTCCCTCCCCCCCCGAGCTCAGAAGCATCGTGCATTATATTTAATGTGCGATGCCTCTCACTTTGGGGGGGGCAGGGAGGGAAGAAGGGAGAGCAAGCACTCCCTCCTCCCTTCTCCCCCCCAGGCTCAGAAGCATCACGCATTATATTTAATGCGCGGTGCCTCTCAGCTGGGGGGGCGGGCAGGGAGGAAAGAAGGGAGAGCAAGTACTCCCTTCTTCCTCCTGCCCCGAGCTCAAGCATTGCACATTAAATTTAATGTGCAATGCCTCTCAGCTGGGGGCAGGGAGGGAAGAAGGGAGAGCAACCACTCCACTCCTCCCGGGTTGGATTCTGAGCTGGCAGGGGCGAAGGGAGGTGCCTCCCTTCCCCTCTGCCAGCCCGGTAACCAACCCGTGTTTCCTTTAACCCACGTGTCGGATGGTGACAGGAGGGTTGAGGGGGCAGCCTGGCACCTTCCTCTCACCAGCCGAGACCCAAACGGGGGTTATTTTTAACCCGTGTTTGGGTGTCATCTGGCGAGAGGAGATGCTGCCTTCCACTCCCCTCTCGCCAGCTGACAACCAACGCCGGGTTAAAGATAAGAAAGGGCGGAAACGACCTAATAAAGCGCCCTTTACGTAAATGGCTGACTCGGTTTCGATTTAGAAAGGTCACTTCCGGGTTGGATGACGAGGGTCGATATAGGGTCAAAATAATTTCAAATACCAAATATTAACGGGTTTCAAAGTATTTAAATTGGAGATATCCACCCCAACTTGGCACAGATGGAAGAAAGCAATTTTGTTCACAGCGGAGACCTGAGTCTCCATTGTGAGTAGAAGGTTCAAAAGGACTTCCAAGCTCTTTACTGATGATGACGGACATAATGTCTCACCATCTAGCATAGGCAACCGGACATCCCCACTGCCTGGCCGGCCTAGCCACAAGATCTCTGTCTTTGCTGGATTCACCCTCATCCCACAGGAGGAAGCATCTGCTGCCCAACTCTCCCCCCCCCATTGTTGCTGGTGCAACATGGGAAGTCTCCCGTGTTAAAACGCTGAGGGGGGGGGCAAACTAGCCACAAACAATAGCACAAGACCAGTCCTGTAACCAGCCGATGGACTTACCCTCTGTGATGTAATTGATATTCATGAAATTGCTGCTCAGTGCCCTGAGGAAGTGCCCGTGAGGCACAAAAACGGCCACATTTGGCGCCTGAAACCTCCTCCCAAGCCGTTGGCACGGTACTAGCCCGGACCGGACTAGTCCCAACTTTGCAGCTTTGCTTTTTGGCCTTTAGTGCCCTATGATGCCCAGCTCTCCAGCTACACAAAGCCCATTGGGGCCGAGGATCACATTCCTTTAAGCGGCATTGGTTTCCACACGGATCTGTTAGCCGGTTGCACCACGACGCTCTTATGCAGCGGGGAGATCCCCAGCAGCTCGCCTCCTCCTAAGCTCCCTCACCACGCTGGGACAAGCAGCATGGATGCCCAGGACGCCCCCCCTTAACAGTGTCTTCCCAGTAAGGGCATTGTAGCCCGGATTAAAGTGCGCACCCTTCCAAGAACGGGAGCGCCTTCACGTAAAGTGCGTCAACACACTGGGGCGCGTGTCTCCGTCGAGCACATCTTAAGGAACTTCCACCAGGAACTGTGCATTAATCGAACCCTCCATATGGGACGCTCAGAAGCATCGCGCATTATATTTAATCCGCAATGCCTCTCAGCTGGGGGGGGGGCAGGGAGGGAAGAAGGGAGAGCAAGCACTCCACTCCTCCCTCATCCACTCCTCCCTCATCCCCCCCCTGAGCTCAGAAGCATCGCACATTATATTTAATGTGCGATGCCATTCAGCTATGGGGGTAGGAGGAAGAAGGGAGAGCAAGCACTCCACCCCCTCCCTCCCCCGAGTGCAGAAGCATCGCACACTATATTTAATGCGCGATGCCTCTCAGCTGGGGGCAGGGAGGAAGAAGGAGAGCAGGCACTCCTCCTCCTCCCTCCCCCAAGCTCAGAAGCATCGTGCATTATATTTAATGTGTGATGCCTCTCACTTTGGGGGGGGGGGGGCAGTGAGTGTATTGTTGCTATTGTGTAGACCGGATTTTATGTGTATAGACCTTAACATTGTGTAGACCGAAATTTTTGTATATTGATCCTTTGTGTGTAGTTCTCTATATATTTGTGCTGACCTGAATATATTGTTGTGTAGACCGTGAGCTCATCTGGCACTCTTTTGGCTTTTTGCATCTAGTCCCTAGAGGACTGGTCTTGTGATATTGTTTGTGGCAAGTCTCCCGTGTTGCCAACCCGGTGGCATATGCTGGTTCCTCTTTAGTTTTGCAATGGAACCCTGCCAAAAGTAACAGCGTGTTGTAGAATGGAAGCTGATGAGCTCCGTCACAAAACTAAAGTGGAACCAGCATTGCCACGGAAATTTACCCCGTCTGATGAGGTCGTAACTCAGCTCTCTTCCACCAAACTTTTCCCAAGACTACAACATGGAACAGTCATTCATTTGAATTACAGTTCCTAGAATTCACCAGCCAGTATACCTTAGTTACTAGTCAAATGGGCTTGGGGATGCTAGTAGCTGTAGTCTAAAATAATAATAATAATATGTCCAGTCTCTCCCCAAGCCACTGTTCAAAACTCAACCAGTGAGCATAACTATGCTTCCTATCTGCCAACCTCTCGTGGTGCTTGCACATCAATAAATTCTTCAAAAATCCGCTGGGCCTTGGAAGCCAGCTTAGCAGTAGACCTTGTCTTTTTGAACTCCTCGCAGGCCAGCCAGAATTCTAGGTTTTCCTCGCTGAATTCTGTCTTCAAAAAGGCACGAAATGCAGCCACTCCATCTGAGAAAAGATAGAAAATAAATTTATTCAGAGTTAAAATTTTCTATCATTTTCTATTTGGACATCTATTCTGTACATCACTCACCGTTAGTCCTCCTTTGGGGAAAAAAAGTCAGCATATAAATTAAATATCGAATAAATGCAGAGGACACTGATTTTGCAATATTTTCCCAAAATGGTGTATTCATTCTTTCAATATTTTACTGTATTTGATGTATTTTTAGAATTTTTTAAAAAATTATTGATTTGTGGTTTTTTTTCTTTCTACTTTTCTCTTTTCTTTATATAACCACTGTATATTTTAATGTTTGCTTTTTTCCTTTATGTTCTATATATGTTATGTTGTCATTTTAATATGAAAATTTTAATAATTTTTTAAAAGAAATTATAGAAGAGGAGGTATTTCATAGAAGAGATTGGAATTTTGAGAAAGAATGTCTATCTCACCCTTTTTGGCCAGATACTACAGCTACAGCCCTCACCTATCCCCAAAGCAGCCCCCCACCATTCTACTAGGGCTCTTCTACTGACCCTGAGTGAAGTTAACTCATGTTGTAAGAACAATAAAGCCTGTTTGAGTTAACTAGAGCAGTGTTTTTCAACCTTTTTTGAGCCGCGGCACATTTTTTACATTTACAAAATCCTGGGGCACACCACCAACCAAAATGACACAAAGTTACACTCTAACACAGTAATACATATAGTTAATATGTTTTTAAATGTGTTTATACACTCAATGTGAAACCTGGGCCTGTTTCAATGAACACAACAAAGATATGACTTCCTCTCACATATTTATACATGGCTATCATGTCTTCTCTCAGCTTTCTCTTCTTCAGGCTAAACATGCCCAGCTCTTCAAGTTGCTCCTCATTGAGCTTGTTCTCCAGACCCTTGTGAATTTTCACCCTGAGTGAAACTTGCTTCCAGTTAACTATGGATGTCATGAAGCTGTTATAAACAGTTCCTTGGGGGGGGACTCTTGAAAATCCAATAAAATAGTAAAAAAAACCAAACATTTCCAAGCGGAGAGGCTCAATTTGTTTCTTTAAAACCTGTGAGGGGGCTGCTAGGAGGGAGAGTGCCAATTTCCCATGGCACACCTGACGATCGCTCACGGCACACTGGTTGGGAAACACTGAACTAGAGTGTCCAGCTTGGTCCTTGGGAGCCCCAAGCCTCTAAAGCAGTGGTTCTCAACCTGTGGGTCCCCAGATGTTTTGGCATTCAGCTCCCAGAACTCCTAACAGCTGGTATACTGGCTGGGATTTCTGGGAATTATAGACCAAAACACCCGGGGACCCAGGTTGAGAACCACTGCTCTAAAGGAAGGCAAGAAGCAATCCCCCGGTATAGAGAGACCACGTCCTGCCCTTCACTGAGTATTTATTTATTTATTGTTCACTTTTATATACCGCTCCTCCCTGCAGGCTCGGGGCGGTTTACATAAAACAAAGAAATTCTTATTTACATTATCACAGCCACCACACCTACCCGCTTAAAAACAACTTGCCATATACACAACTATTGTGATTGAAGAGAAACTCTACGGATCATCAACTTTTCTTAGAAGAATCCAGAAAAATGTTACACAACTTCTCTTTAAGAGGCTACCCTAAACATATTTTAGACAGTGTGATGAGAAGAGCCACCAGTCTCTCAAGAAAAGATCTTTTACATCATCCCAAGAAATCCACTCCAAAGAAATTAGTGTGGCCTATCACTTTCAATCCACACCATAAACAGATTGTGCAAATAGCACAGAGATATTGGCTTCTGGTATTGAACATACAAGGTTTGGAGCAGTTCCCAATAATAGCATACAAAAGGACCACCAACATTGGTAATTTCCTTACACACACAGAGGTACGCACACCCAAGATCAAAAGTTCAATGACTGTTGGTACCTATCCATGCTATGGGTGTTCTATTTGTTGCAACATCAATAAACAAAAAAACCATTGTCAGTACATCAAAGCAAAGGTACTTTAAGATGAATTTCTTTGCCAACTGCAATACCAGATCCGTCATTTATTTACTCCAATGCCCGTGTTATAAACAATATGTTGGATTTACGAAGAGAATGTTGAAAGAGAGAGTGATTGAACACAGCAGTAGAATCTGGAATAAAGCCGAAGATTCAACACTCTATCAACACTGTATAAAGTACAGCCACTCTCCTAAAGATATCTTGGTGCAAGTACTTGAAATAGTTAAACCTCGCCCACACTCAGATGAAACACAGTGCCTTAAACTTAGAGAAACGTCTTGGATAATTAAACTAGGAACATAGATTGGATCACACAAAGGAGGCCCTAATGATCCATTACCTCTTAACGCTTTGTTAGGGAGATAAGATCTTAATTGAAGCTTTCACTCTGACCCTTTAAAACCTGGGCGCTAAGGCTATTACTCACCTTTTTCCATCTGGAAGCCAAGACGACCCCTCTATGCTATATACGATTTCGCAATGGTGACTACATTACTTCCTTGTTTACTACTTGGTTACCGTAATAACAGGGTTATATTATGATGTTAATATAATATTATTATTACCACTTTCTTCTTCTTCTTCTTATTTAAGAACCTGAATATTTGAAGACATCTTTACAACGATTATACAGAGCCCCGAGGAAGGCTTTTTTCGAAAGGGCCCGATCAGCTGACTTTGGTGATTGAGCTAGCAGCCGTCGGCCTGGCGACATGCTGTGACAACGCCCCAGCGCTTGCTGCCCAGGCAACGGGCTCCGGTTGCATCCCAGCGTTTGCCTACTTTCAGCAGTTTGAGTCCCGCTAGCCTGCTATTCGCGGTTTGAACTACTATTGCTGCCCATCTGTTTAAGTCAACAAAGACTATATATTCTTTTGGCTGTTCGTCGTGACCATTACATGTTGTTATTGATTGTCTGATTTCTAGTCCCTATTCAGGGCTACTTATGAGCCAGTGCACTTGCTGAATATAATTTTATTTATGCTCCTTATCTGTGCACCTGTGTTATTATGCCTATTGTTGATTGAAAATTCATTGAAAATTGATGGTTATATACCTATAATACCCAGAGTTATACTGGAGTGATATTATCTATATATATAAAACTAGAACCCCCAGAACCACAACAACCACCAAACACATTCCCACATACCACGAGGTACATCCGGAGCACAAAAACCCTGACCTACATACCTCGCAAGACCCCTAAATACGACCCCCAAAAAACCGCCATTCACACCAAGCATTGCGGCGCTTGGTGAATGGCAATGCCCAACGGAGCCAGCAAGGAGAAAGAGGACAAGGCAGAGGAGGAGGAATGAGCAGCAAGGGGGGCAGGATCGTAGCCTTACCTCCTCCTCCGCATCCCTTTGCCTCCATCGCTGACGGCACCACCAGCCAATCCCCGCTGCTTCGGTCGCTTCTACGACTCTCCAGGGAGGCAGCACTGGACCACGGGGAAAAAACCCTAAAATACTACAACAAAAATGGCCGCCGACCTACTTCCGACCCGGCCGAAAAGGCTCCGCCAAAAGACAATCCGCCAGGAAAAGGGTCCGGGCGGCAACTGCCACCCAAACACTAGCAACCGGAAGTCACGCCCACCTCCCGGCCAGAAGTGACGCCATAAAAGATGGTGCCTGCCACGGAGCAGCAGCGGCAACGGGCTCCCGCCCACCGCTGCACTCCCCTGGGGGAGAGAGCCTTCCCCGCCGCTGAGGCTGCCCTCCGGAGGACGGAGGGTCAAGAAGGAGGAGGCGTAGGGGCGCTGGCCTCACCTCTACTACCCTCCGGATGGCACAGGGTGAAGACAGAAGGAACGGGGTCATTTCTGCCGCCTTGCCGCTCCCTTCGGCCCAGCCAAACACACCCACAACAACATACACTAACTTAACAACGACCAAACCCACAACATTAAAACCAAACAACTCGCGATACTTACCTCTACAGACCCACAACACAACAGACACACACACAATGCATACATAACACTGCTAAAAAGAAAAAAACACAGTACAACCAAACAATACACCCCACATACACACCGTATATCCACAACACACTACCACTACACACTCACAACAACAACCTACACACTCAACGCCACACACTCTTCTGCAACCACCATCCCAAACACACCACAAATCTTCCACTTGACAAATACCACCCCACAACATGACAGCCACAACACTTCTACATACCACCCATCACAAGAACCCACAACGACACATCCATGACCCCACCAAGAACGTAAGTCACATCATTTCAAACCCTTACGTACACAAACTTTCTCTCATCTCCTGAATAGGGCACAGCAACGCGTGCCGGGTACAGCTAGTATTATATAAATTTGATACAGTGATATTATTCCTGTTTCTTTGTTGTTATTGCATGAATTACATAAAACAACAGTTTAAAAATGCAGATAAAACAATTTGTTATATAAAACACAAGGGCATGGTCAGAATTGTCAGGAGGCGCTTAAATTGAAGGCCTGCTTAAAAAGGGTCGTCTTGCAGGCCCTCCGGAAAGGGGCTTTTACAGACCGGGTGTGATGGCACATAGGCTGAGAACACCATGACCTCTGCACACAAAGTGAAGGCAGGAGAGAAGAGTGCTTTGTTATCACAACTAGTCAAAGGTATTTTGTCGGTTTTATAAAGCATATCTTTTATGAGAGATTAAAAGGGCTCTTTGATATGATTTATACCTTTCCTTTCTCCTAAATGGCACTTAAGAAGATTAACAGTTCTAAAATAAGATAAAACATACACACTTGAAACAGTAAAACAGATTGGAAACACAATTGAAACAAATTAGTAAAGGGAAGAATAGAACTCAGTTGGTTAAAGCCTTCCAAAGCCGCCTGTTTAATTGCCAAAGACCTGTCTAAATGGAAAGGCCTTCCTCTGTCAACAGAAAGATAACAGGGGAAGAGGCTGCCTCGCTTCCTTAAGAAGGGAGGTTCATAGCTTGGAAAACGAAATGCCATTAGTGTCTGTGGTGCAATGTGATCTGCAAGGGATAGAAAAAAATATATATCCACGAGGCATGGTTTCGAACCCAAAAATGGCGATTCTAAAATCAAATGGGGGGGTTGATTAGTAAAAGAAAGACTTACAAAAAAATTTTCCAAAAATTTCTAAAATGTAACTTAATTACTAACGAAATTAGTTAGTAGTTCGTTAGTTAGCGCAAATTTGGCCTATGCCAAAGCAACAGCTGGTAAATTGGCTGGGATTTTCAGATGAGTTTGGCCAAAAACTTGAATAACTCCCTACAAATCCTAACAGCCACCCCTGGTTTAAACTGTTGTACATTGTTCACTGGGATTTCTGGGAGTTGTGGAGGCCAAAACTTGAATAAATTATTAAATCACACTGAATTCTAGATGGGACTCTCCAAATAGGGGGGGGTGGAGGAGGGGTATTCTATTCTTGGAAGCAGCAAAGAAAAGGAGGAGGAGCCCCCCTGGCTCCTGCTGCCTCTCTCTCACCCCGATCCTGAGGGAGCGAGGGCCCAAGTTTGCCCAGGCTGGTCATATACCTACATTCCATGCACATGCAATAATACAGCAGTAATAACAATGGGTATAAGAAGAGGTAAATTCAAACCGAAGTATTCTGACTGGTCCCTCCTCATGATGCAAACGGGCTCTTCTCTGTGAGCCTGGGAAATTAGCCCGAAAAAGCCAGCATTTTCTGCTTGGGTGCACACACATACATATTCTTTGGGGGATTTGCTGCAGAATCTTCTCTATGAGCCCTGGATTCTGCAGCAAATCCCCCCTCCCAAGAATATGTATGTGTGTGCTCCCAAGCAGCAAACGCTGGCTTTTCCCCGGGCTAATTTCCCGGGCTAATAAGAGAAGAGCCCGTTTTGCACCGCATGAGGAGAGACCAGTCAGAATACTCGTTTGAATTTTACCTCTTGTTATTGTTATTACTGCTGTATTATTGCATGTGCATGGAATGTAGGTATGACCAGTGGATTACTTATAATATTAGGCACTTACAGTAGCATTCATTCTATTATACATTAGGTTGGTTTCTCACCCCAATACTCTTTGATGCTTTAGATCCTGGCAGGGCAGGAGAGGCAGGGAAGCCTGGAAAATGTAAACAGAGAGGTTTACTCAGAAGTAAAATCCACAAAGGAGGGCCCTTCATCCAAAGTGCCCTCCTTTGCAGATTTACTTGAGTAATCCTCTCTGTTTACATTTTTCCAGGCTTCCAGCCAAAGAAGGAGCAAGTTTAGGGCTTGCCTTGCCATAATACTTATTGGCAAGGGAGGCGGAAGGGTGGTGAGAGAGAAGGTGGGTGCCCCCCCTTACGACCTAATAACGACACTTAAGAAAATCTTGGCCCCGGTTAAAAAAGAAAGTCCACTTCCTGGTTGGTGTTCCAGGTGCGGAAATACTCGAAAGTAGCATTTCTTACGAATTTCTTATGAAACGAATCATTTTCATAACTTTTTTCTCATGCTTAATATCCACTGTTTACTGAAATGCAGTCTTAAATGATGAAGCCAAGAAGTCAATAATGGTGCAAATAATATTCTGTTTAATAGCTTAATAGCTGATGGGTAAATCCCCAAGTAGTAATCAATAAATCATAAAAAACAAATATGTTACTGATGTTGGATATCGTCTCCTGTGGTTAATTCATCAAAAACAAATATGTTACTGAGGTGGATCAGTGCGCTGTCTCTTTAAGAGTCCAACATGCTCGGGATCGTGTTCCGATCTCAGGCGTGAATGGCTCTCTCCCCAAACTGTAAGCGTTCAAAGCTAATGCCACCTCAGTGCAAAATAATCCAGAAGCCAATGCTTCGCATTAAAAACAACCACACGAGTTGTAATCCGCTTTTAGTCCAAATGGTAGAGGTTCTGGTCCCGCCAACGGGTGAACATATATGGATCCTGGCCACAACTGCATGTAATTGGCCTTATCAAACCTCATCCTTCAGCTGCTTGAGTTTAGCCATTTCTAATATATACCACTCCCTGTAACTCATTTTTTACCGCATACACGGTCTACAACATTGGGATTTACCCTGAGACGGCTGGTAAGCGATTGACTCAGCTTCACCTCTTTCCACTCTTACTGCTACCCGTTTGGGTTTTAAGCCTATATTTTATATTACAGATAACTTGATATTTACTATTTCGGCGCCGCCCTGAGGAAGCATCGAAACCGGCCAGGATCCATATATGTTCACCCGTTGGCGGGACCAGAACATTTGGACCAAAAGCAGATTACAACTCGTGTGGTTGTTTTTGATGCGAAGCATTGGCTTCTGGATTATTTTGCACTGAGGTGGCATTCTGACGCAAGCATTTCTTCTTTGGGGCTATCAGCCTCCCCTTTCCCATCTGCCTCACCCCCGGAGAGAGCCTAGTTTATTTTGTTTACCTGATTCAAGGACGGAACACGATTCCTTTTCATTGGTCTGTTTAGAGCATCGGCTCTGGGAATACAATTTGTTTTGATTTGGGCTATCGCACCAAAGGAACGATTTGGCGTGGTGATTTCCAGTCTCACTCCGAGGTACTTTATGGTTATTTAGAGCATCGGCTCTGGGACTACAATTCCCACTCATTTGATTCAGTATTAGCTTTGAACGCTTACAGTTTGGGGAGAGAGCCATTCATGCCTGGGATCAAGCGAGCATGTGCAATGTGATCTGTCAGAGGCCATGGGTTCATGGAAGATCTCATCTAGAATGGTGTTGTTGTGTGGCAACACCAAAACAACCCTATCTCTGTTATATTTTTTTAGCAGATTCATTCAGAAGAGGTTTGCCTTTTTTTACCTCTGTGGCTGAGAGAGGTGACTTGCCTAGTCACCAAGTGGGCTTGACGGCTGAATGGGGATTCAAATCCTGGTTTCCAGAGTCATCGTACAATGATCAAACCATTACACCACTCTTAATCATGTAGCTATTGTGAAAGACCTCATCAGAAAGCCCTGGAGAAGTGTCATGCTTCACCGGACTTTTGCAAGAAAAGAGGGAACAGTAGCATGAATCTGTCACTTCCTCTCAGCAATGCTTTCCCCTTCACATGGGGAAAGTGTCACCATTGCAGGGAGGCCCCATGCTGGCTCCATTGGAGCCAACACAACACAAAAAGCCTCCCATGTTGGGGTGGAAGCGTCCGCCAATGCTTTCACCCAGCTTGAAACATTGTGTGATGTCTGGCACCATTCTCTGTCCCCCGGGTGGGGTGAAAGCATCTTAGTAGAACCCTTATTTGACCACTGCCTACTCCCAATAAAGTTCTATGTTCTAAAGGGCATGAAGTGGCAATCCCCAGGTTGTGAATTGCGCTGTCTCCACAAATGCAATAGGTGGATAAATTGTTTTCATTTACCATCTGGTATCTACTTAGTATCTAGACAGCAAATTGTAAATCTTTAGAACATAAGAACATAAGAAGAGCCATGCTGAATCGGACCTCAGCCCATCTAGTCCAGCATTCTGTATCACACAGTCGCCCACCAGTTGTACACGGGGATCTCGAGCAGAAGGGAGGGCAAAACCCTGACCTGCTCCCGACCCCCCACAACCAATACCCAGGGAAATCCTGCCTACCTCAACCAACTCCGAGGTGGCACTTGAATGTCCTTTTCAGTAACTACCGATACACTTGGTATCCATGAATCTGTCTAATCCTGCCTTGAAGTTGTTCAGGCTGACATCTGTCACAACCTCTTCTGGAAGTAAATTCCATAACCCAATGACCCTCTGGGTGAAGAAATATTTCCCTTTATTAGTCCTAATTTTCCTACCTTGGAGCTTCAGGGAGTGCCTTCTAGTCCTAGTGTTTTGTGACAAAGAAAATTATTTTCTTTATTCACCTTTTCTATCCCATGCATGATTTTATACACTTCGATCAAGTCACCTCTTAACGCCATCTTTCAAGGCTGAAAAAGACCAAGGCGTTGCAACCTGGTTTCATAAGGGAGCCGCTCCATCCCTTGGATCATTCTTGTTGCCCTTTTCTGTACCTTTTTCCAGTTCCGTTATATCCTTCTTGAGGTGCGGAGACCAGAATTGTACACAGTACTCCAAATGTGGCCTTACCATAGATTTGTAGAGAGTAATACAACATTTGCTGACCTATTTTCGATTCCCTTCCTGATCATGCCAAGCATAGAATTTGCTTTTTCACTGCTGCTGCTGCACTGGGTTGACATCTTCATTGAGCTGTCCACCAAGACCCCAAGATCCCTTTCTGGTTTGTCTCGGAAAGCTTTGACCCCATCAATTTGTAGGTGTAGTTGGGGTTCTTTGCCCGATGTGCATGACTTTACACTTGTTTAGGTTAAAATGCATTTGCCACTTTGTTGCCCATTCACTCAATTTCGAGAGATCTTTCTGGAGCTCTTTACAATCAGTTTCATTTTTAACTACCCTGAACAATTTAGTGTCGTCTGCAAACTTTGCTACCTCAGAATTCACTCCTACATCCAGATCATTAATGAATAAATTAAAAGTAACGGACCCAAAAACTGAACCTTGGGTACGCCACTTCTCACCTCTTTCCACCCAGAGAAATGTCTGTTTATTACCACCCTTTGTTTCCTACAGTTTAGCCAGGTTCCAATCAGGACAAGACCTGTCCTCTGATTCCATGGCTGAAGAGCTTTTAGGAGCCTTTGGTGAGGGACTTTGTCAAAAGCCTTTTGAAAGTCAAGGTAAACAATATCGACTGGGTCCCCTTTATCTATGTGTTAATCTTTCTTATTACAGCAAGACCGACTACCTGTTCCTTGGCTCCTTGTCCTTCTTGGTTGGTCAGGATCGCCCAAAGGGGCTCCGGGTCCCTCTGATGCACATAATAAATAATTCCTTGAGCAGGGAATTTTTCCAGATACCTTGGCAGATTGGGGGCTGGCTGGGGAAATGGCCGAAGGAGGCGGCGCCCCGGCCCCTTCTTCTGTTTCTCCGCCGCCGCCCGGCCCTTCCTCCTCCTCCCCCAAGCAGAAGAGGAGTTTGGCAGGAGGAGGGTGAAGGAAGGAGGGCAGAGAGCTTTTCTCGCGGCACAGCAGGAGGTCTGTCATGGCACACTACTGTGCCGCGTCACAGTGGTTGGGAAACACTGCCTTGGAAGATAGGGGCAATACAGGACTGCACCATGGACGGAGTTAAGGAGAGGAAGGCATTGCGCGCAGCGGTTTCCAGGCAACGCCTGCCCAGGGACTCCAATTGGCAGGCTGAGACAGTCGCGCACTTGCGAGTGTGTGCGTGCCAGTTGGTCCAGTGGAGAAGGAAAGCTTCCGCGTCTGCAAACGCCCCCTGAGTCGCTGCAGCGTTTGTAGGCGCCTCCTGGGAGATGGCCGTGGCACGAAGGAAAATGCAAGCAGCTCCCAATTTCCAAGTTCCAGTATTCTCTATTGCTCAAGTTTAGTTCAATTCTATTGCTGTTGGGAACTACAACACCCAGCAGCTACAACTCCCAAATGATAAAATCAATCCCCCACAATTCCACCAGTATTCAACTAAAAGTAATAGAAATAGGTTGGTCATGGGGGTTCTGTGTGCCAAGTTTGGTCCAGGTCTGTCATTCATAAGGTCTCGGCTGTGGAAGTCAGAGCTGAATTGGTCGAAGGTACCACAAATCCCATCATCCGTTGGCCATACTCCCCCAAACATATTGTTTTTGTGATTAATCACTATGCTTTAATTATGTTCAATTTGTAACAATGAAAAGACATCCTGCATATTAGATATTTGCATTAGAATTCGTAAGAGTAGCAAAATTATTTATGAAGTAGCAACGAAAATATGGATGGGGGTCATCACAAAATGAGGAACCTTATTTAGGGGTCACAACATTAGAAAGGTTGAGAACCACTGCATTAATACATATATCTTTCTGTATAATTGCTATTACATTTTTTTAAAAAAATTAATTTCTAGGGGGGCGCTGAGTAATTTTTTTTCTGGAAAGGGGGCGGTAGACCAAAAAAGTTTGGGAACCACTGCTCTAGGGCAGTGTTTTCCAACCTTTTTTGAGCTGTGGGACATTTTTTACATTTACAAAATCCTGGGGCACACCACCAACCAAAATGACACACTAACACAGTAATACATATAGTTAATATATTTTTAAATGTATTTATACACTCAGTGTGAAACCTGGGCCTGTTTCGATGAACACAACATCTAGTGCAGGGGTGCTCACACTTTTTCAGCATGAAAGCTATATTAAATATATATTAAATATATTCGCTGGCACGCGGCTCCTTTCCAGGACACGTGTTCGCGGAGGCTGGCCACGCATCGTGGCGGTGGCAGAGGAGGAGGGAGCCGCGCGCCAGCAAAGAGAGAATCCAAAGGGAGGAGGCAGAGACCTTTGGAACCTTCTTGTGGAACCCAGCCAGGCAAGGGAGGCTGGAGGGGAGGGAGCCTGGTTCCTAGAGGGGCAGGAAAGGCGGGTCTGAGGAGGAGGCCCACTCCCTCCCTCTCTCTCTGAGAAGAGCCATTGTGACTCTGGAAGGAAGGAAGGAGGGGGAAAGGGTCTCTCTCGCTCTCCCTCGCTTGCCCCCTGCTCTCTCACCCTGTGCAAGCCATCCGCGGGGGGGGGGGCGGTTCCAATTTCCCACGGCACACCGGATGATCGCTCATGGCACACTAGTGTGCCACGACACACTGGTTGGGAAACACTGCTCTATAGCAACTCGCTCAAGGGGCCTTTTGGGTGAAATCAGCTCAAAAGGTGTTTGCCTTTGCTTTCCTCGGTGACTGAGAGAATGTGACTTGCCCTAAGTCCGTGTTTTTCAACCTTTTTTGAGCCGCGGCACATTTTTTACATTTCCCAAATCCTGGGGCACACCACCAACCAAAATGACACAAAATGACACTCTAACGCAGTAATACATATAGTTAATATGTTTTTTTATGTATTTATACACTCAGTGTGAAACCTAGACCTGTTTCGATGAGCACAACATAGATATCCTGGCAGAAATGGCAGAATGACACACACGAAGGTCTTGCTGAACAGCTGGGAGTTATAGTTCACCCGCAACCAAAGAGCATTCTGAACTCCTCCAATGATGGAATGGAATCAAACTTCCCACACAGAACTACCATAACCAAGAGAAAATACTATAAGAGTTTGGTGGGCATTGACCTTGAGTTTTGGAGTCGTAGTTCACCTATATCCAGAGAGCACTGTGGACTCAAAAAATGTTGGATCAGGACCCAACTTGGCATGAATACTCAATATGCCCAAATGTGAACACAGATGGAGTTTGGGAAAAATAGACCTTGACATTTGGGAGTTACAGTTTCTGGGATTTATAGTTAACACACAATAAAGAGCATCCTGAACTCTTGCAACAATGGAATTGAACCAAACTTGGCATATTGAACTCTCAATTTCCCACGGCACACCTGATGATCGCTCACGGCACACTAGTGTGCCACGGCACACTTGTTGAGAAACACTGCCCTTAGTCACCCAGTAAGTTTCCATGGCTAAGTAGTCATAATTCAACCCTCATTGGCTGGCATGGTCCGTCTCCCCCCCGACACATGATAGTTGCTATCAGGCTGAGGATTTAAGGACAGACTGTCCTATTAGATATTGGGCAAATGATGAGCTACGTGTCCTTCTCTGTGAGCGATGAAATGTGAGATAGCCTTGTTTTCTGTCTCTTCCAGCATCCTGTCAAAATGAATCTTCATCCGTCTGGCCAAACAGTCACTCCTAGGCATTAAATCTACAGGGATATCAAGCCCTCCCTCCTTCCCCTCTCCCTCCCTATCTCTCATATGGTTGTTGTGTGCCTTCAAGTCATTTCTGACCTTATAGCAACAATAAAGGGAACCTATCACAAAGTTTCCTTGACAAGATTTGTTCAAAAGAGAATTGTCTTCATCTTATACCAAGAGAGTGTGTGAGTTGCCGAAAGTCATCCAGTCATTTTCATGGCAGAGTGAGGATTCGAATCCTGGCCTCCAGAGTCATAGGACCTCATCCCACACATCCTGAGCTCCATTTCCATACACCTCAGAATCAGAGTCCCATGGAGGACATCACATGTTTTCCAAACAGGCCCGTGGCACACTAGTGTGCCACCTGAGCATGGGCCTCAGGCGGTGCCGTGGGGGCAGCGGATCCGAACCCCAATTTTTTTAAAAATCCCATTAAAAAATTCCCCCTCCTGCCGCCCACTTTTTCTTCTGCACTCGGGTGTAGGTGAACTACAGGATCGGCCAAACCAAAGTCATTTCCCACCTCAAACCCTTTAAGTACTTTCTGTTGGTAATGAGGAGAAAGAGGCGCAAGTTTGGTTCAATTTCCTTGTTGCACAAGGGTTCAGGATGTTCTTTGATTGTGTGCCTAACTGGCGTAAATCCCAGGCAGGAGGAGAACTCCCAAATGTCAAGGTCTATTTTTCCCAAACTCCGTCTGCGTTCAGAGCGGTGGCGGCATATTGAGTATTCATCTCCGCCTTTGGCTTGGATCCAACATTGAAGTCGAGTCCGGCCCTCCTGGATGCAGCTGAACTCACGCCACAACTCAAGGAATGGTGGCAAACTCTTATAGCATTTTCTTTGGTTATCCCTGCCTGGCGTGCCACGCCAGGGAGGAGACAGAGAGGAGTCTATGTTGTGTTCAAAAAACATGGGCGGCAGGATTCATACTGTGTGTATAAATACATTTAAAAACATCCTTCCTTCAATCCGTGTAGTAGGGGCATTTGTGCCGGGGTTGGGGCGCCAGGGGCGGGGAAATGTAAAAGGCAGACCCTTTGGCCTAGGGTGGCAAAAGGGCCTGATCCGGGCCTGAGGGCAATTCTGGTGGGATTCAGTGGGACTTTGGAAACAGAACCCAGAATGCATTTTGAGGAGTTGGGTGCTACCTGACCCCAATTAGGGGGAAATGAAGTCAACAGGGAAAGGATGTGGGATTGCTGGCCATCTCACAAGGTGGACCTCAATGGGAGGGAATGGAAAAAAGATGGTTCCCTCTGCTTTCCCCCTTCTTTCCTGTTGCTCATGGGCTGAGATTCATAGTCCAATGCTCAGACCACAAGAACATGCTGGCTCCTTTGTTCCCATCCACTGCCCCATTACCCTGACTTTGCCGTCAGAGGTATGAATTAAGAAAAATAACCAATCAGACCAAAGGTGAGTACATCGGCGGATCGGCGCTGCTTGTGTTATTGGACCTCACAGCAGCGTTTGATACAGTCGATTACGATCTTTTGACTCACTGCCTTGCTGTTGGCTAGGGTGAGTGGGACTGCCCTAAAATGGCTGTCCTCCTTCCTCCGGAACCGGTCACAGCGAGTGAGGAGGGGTGAGGTTGTCTCCGGGGGTTCCCCCTTGCATTGTGGGGTCTCTCAGGGGGCAATCCTCTCCCCCTTGTTATTTAACATCTATATGCGACCACTCGCTCAACTGGTACGTAGCTTTGGGCTTGAGTGTCATCAGTACGCTGACGACACTCAGCTCATTCTGAGGATGGAGGGCCGGCCAGACTCCGTACCCAATAATTTCTATCTATGCCTTGAGGCCGTTACTGGATGGCTGCGAGCCAACAGTTTGAAGGTGAATCCGGCGAAGACAGAGATCCTCTGGCTGGGTTGCCCAGGCGATAGGGATATCCAACTGCCGACCCTGGATGGCGAGGCATTAGGTCCGTCATCATCTGTAAAAAGCCTTGGTGTCCATTTGGACCTTCTGCTGTCAATGGAGACCCAAATCTCCAGTCAGCAGAATTGCGTTTTTCCATCTGCGACAGGCGAAGCGTCTGGCCCTCTATCTGTCCCGGAACGACCTAGCCACAGTAATCCAAGCCACGGTCATCTCAAGACTTGACTACTGTAACGCTCTCTACATTGGCCTTCCCTTGACCGTGATCCGGAAACTTAAGCTTGTGAAGCATGCTGCAGACCAGCTACTTGCAGGGAAGCCTGCAATGTGCCGTATTACACCAATTCTGCAGGATCTGCATTGGCTTCCAATTGAATGCCGGATCGCCTTCAAGGTGTTAGTTCTTACTTTTAAGGCCTTGTATGGTCTGGGGCCAGTGTACTTACGGGATCGCCTGATTCCATATAACCCCCGAGATCACTTCGTTCAGAAGACTTGAATCTTCTAAACATCCCCAGTGTGAAATCCTTTTGGCTAACTTCAACTAGATGGTGAGCTTTTTCTTTTTAAAAAAATAAATCTTTATTAAGTTTTCAAAAGTCATAATAAAAACAGATGATAGCATTACAGTGTTAGAGCAGAAACAAAGAATCAAGTGGGACACACCGGGTGGTTTGAGTTGACCATCCTCGGTGTGTACAGAGTAGAAGAAAGTAAAAGGAACAGATGTGCACTTGAAAAAGAAAAAACAGAATTGGAGATCTGACAAAGTCATAGTCATCATTGAGTAATTATCGTTTCCATTTACAAATTCGGGAAAACATTATCCGCGGCCGCTGTTTTTCCCGACCTATCCTTCACCGACCTATAATTAAAGATTAACATGTATAAGTTAATTTTCACTTTACATTATACTTTGACCTGTGATCACGCTTACATTTCTATTTCTACCTTACATTCCTTTTTGCAATACTCTTGAGAAGGGACCAATTCCAGTTGGCATTGTATTTCTGGTTGGTGTTTCTTTCTCTGATAGCTTCTGTTAATTTCTCCATTGTACAAATCTCAAGGAGTTTTTGCCTCCAGTCCTCCTTTGTGGGGGTATAGTCTGATCTCCAGTGGGTAGCCAGGAGGGTCTTTGCGGCTGTCATCGCTAGCATAAATGTTCTGCTCTCATTTGTCTCCGGGGGTTCCCCCTTACATTCTGGCGTCCCTCAGGGGGCAATCCTCTCCCCTCTGTTATTTAACATCTACATGCGACCACTTGCTCGGCTGGTACATAGCTTTGGGCTTGAGTGTCACCAGCACGCTGATGACACTCAGCTCATCCTGAGGATGGAGGGCCAGCCCGAATCCGTACCCGATAATTTCCATCGCTGCCTTGAGGCCGTTACTGGATGGCTGCGAGCCAGCAGGTTGAAGGTGAATCCGGCAAAGACGGAGATCCTGTGGCTAGGCCGTCCGGGTGGTAGGGATGTTCAGCTTCCAACCCTGGATGGTGTGATGTTATGTCCATCATCGTCAGTAAAAAGCCTTGGTGTTACTTTAGACCCTCAGCTATTGATGGAGTCTCACATCTCCACCGACAGCAGAGTGGCGTTTTTCCATCTTCGCCAGGCAAGGAGGCTGGCCCCCTATCTGTCCCGGCATGATCTGGCCACAGTGGTCCAAGCTACGGTCATCTCAAGGCTAGACTACTGTAATGCTCTTTACATTGGCCTTCCTTTGTCGGTGATCCAGAAACTTAAGCTGGGGCAGAACGCTGCCGCCGCTGCCGCGCTCGCACCAGTGCCCCTCCTCCCTTCACTGCAGGAAGGAGTGGTGCCCGCCCACGCGAGCGCGGCGGCAGCGGGGGAAGCTGCGTGAGTCGCCCTAGGGGCGGGACTTCCAGCGACGCCTTGTCCGTCACGGCGGCAGCGGCTCCGCCCCTCCTCCCTTCAGTGAAAGGAGGGGGCGGAACCGGGCGTGAGGAGAAGGCGCCGCTGGAAGTCCCGCCCCTATTTGGGGCACGGGCGAGGGGCGGCGGCGGCGGCCGCGTGAGCTGCCCTAGGGGCGGAACTTCCAGCGTCGCCTTGTCCATCACGCCAGTTCCGCCTCCCGTCAGCGAAGGGAGGAGGGGCGGCGCCGCTGCCGGCATGACGGACAAGGCGCCACCGGAAGTCTCGCCCCTAGGGCGACTCACGCGGCTTCCCGCTGCCGCCGCCGCACCCGCGACCCTCCTCCCTTCACTGCAGAAAGGAGTGGTGCCCGCCCACGCGGCGGGCGGCAGCGGGGAAGGCGTGAGTCGCCCTAGGGCGGGACTTCCAGCGACGCCTTGTCCGTCACGGCGGCAGCGGCTCCGCCCCTCCTCCCTTCAGTGAAAGGAGGGGGCGGAACCGGCATGAGGGAGAAGGCGCCGCTGGAAGTCCCGCCCCTATTTGGGGCACGGGCGAGCGGGGCGGCGGCGAAAGCCGCGTGAGTTGCCCTAGGGGCGGAACTTCCAGCGGCGCCTTGTCCATCACGCCAGTTCCACCCCCCTCCCGTCAGCGAAGGGAGGAGGGGCGGAGCCGCTGCCGGCATGACGGACAAGGCGCCACCGGAAGTCTCGCCCCTAGGGCGACTCACGCGGCTTCCCCCGCTGCCGCCGCGCTCGCACCGGCGCCCCTCCTCCCTTCACTGAGGGAAGGAGCGGCGCCCGCCGCGCGAGCGGGCGGTGGCGGGGGAAGCCGCGTCACTCGCCCTAGGGGCGGCAGGACTTCCCTCCGGCTCCTTGTTGTCCCTCGCGCAGGCGGGCGCCACTCCTTCCTTCACCCCTTCCTTCAGGCCCGGAAATGCCGCCACCCAAATCCACCGCCCGAGGCCATGGCCTCGGGTGGCCTTATGGGTAATCCGGGCCTGGTGTGCTGAGGTAATTACCTGAGACAGAGCTTTGTCTATTTCAAACTCAGAACATCATAACAACCCATGCTATTCGGTCATACTAAGCAAGAGAACGCTTTCATTTTAGGCACACACTGGTCCCTTCCTGCATTGTCCTCTTCTGTTCAGTCACATTGTGCAAAGCACCCTGGTCCTGTTGGTGTCGGCCTACTGCATCCCTTTGTTGCGGTCTTTCCTTGCTTGTTTTTTCAAATTTAATTTGTAGCAATTGGAGGTAATAAAACATAATTGAAATTGTCAGCTACTCTAGTTTGTAGAGGTAAGGTACCACTGAGACTTTCTGGAGGGATGTTGTCTTTAATTAATTGATTACTTTCTATCTTCATGGTTGCTCATTAGTGCCCCTTTTAGCGGTTCTAGAACACAAATAGCCTTCTTGCTACTGTAATGTCAGTGTGACGCCCCAACAGGGGCTTGTTTTATATCTGTACTAGCTTGGGGACCCGGCGGTGCCCGGATTATTTGAGGAAGGCATTGTGTGCCATAGTTCGTCATTGGTGTGGGCCACAGTGCTCTAAGGAATTGAATTAAAGTACTGCAAGTCCCATCATCCATGGTCCATCCTTCCTCAAACTGCACCAGGATGTAGGGTGCATCTTGGGGGGGTCTGTGTGTCAAGTTTGGTCTTGTTCTGTCATTGTTGGGGGCCTAGTCAGGAAAATCAATTGAGGAAGCCTAACAATATCCCATGAGCTGAGGCCTAGTCAGGAAAATCAAGTTAAGGAAGCCTTGTTGTCAATTTTGGGCCTGGTCTGTGATTTATAGGGGCTGCAGTGTTGTTTGGGAAATGAATGAGGTGAAGGTACTGCAAATCCCATCATTTGTGGCCCGTCCTGCCCTAAACCACACCAGGTTGTGAAGTGGGCCATTGGTCCCTTGTTTGCTATGTTTGGTCCTGATCCGTCATTGCCTGAGGCCTTTTGCTTTCCCTCTGAGTCAGCTTAGAAGTGTATTGGGTGAAGGTACTGAACATTCCATTTCCAACAGAAAAAACTGTCAACTGGCTAACTTCAGCTCCAGCCATTTATGCCTGCCTGTGCTGTGTTGGAATGTTGGGAGGCTGGCCAGTCACAGCCATTTATGCAAATAATCCCACATTTCCAGCCAATCGAAACGCTGGCACATATTCGCTCAGTCCAACCACCCACCCACTGCCCGCAAACACTGACTTTTATTATATGTAATAGATAGATAGATAGATAGATAATGTACCTGTTTGCATTTACCTGCATGGGCCTTTGTTCCATTGATGTGGCCATGAGGGAGGGGCTGTGCCTGGCTCCATACCTGGCATCACCGCCCTGAACTCCTCCTCTTCCAGAGGTCACATGAGAGGCAGGATTTCCTCTCTGGCCTCATTCCAGAGAACTCATGGACACAGCAAGGTGGAACCAGGCCCGGATTACCCATAAAGCCACCCTAGGCCATGGCCTAGGGGCGCAAGCCGAGGGGGGCGCAGTTCACGGACCAAAAACAATTGTTGAAACAAAACCATAACACGTGGCATGGAGATGACTCTCTCTCTCTCTCTCTCTCTCTCTCTCTCTCAGGGGAGGGCGGGGGGAGAGCGCTGCAAGGGGGGGGGGAGGTGGGAATGGCGCCCCCCCTCGCCATCGCCCCCGCCCCCTTGTCAAGGAAGGAGGGCGCGAGGAGGTGGGGGGAACCCCCAGGCAGGGGCGGTCTAAGGTTATTTTATATGGTAAGCGAACATTACTTTGGTGCCCCCCTTTGTCTCCGCCCCCTTTCCCTTTGCCTCTGCCCCCTCTCCCTTTGCCACCGCCCCCTGCGTGCCGAATATGGACGGAGTGCTAACATGACGTGTTTACAGGCTTCGGCTTCAGCGCCTGCAGGAGCTTGGCATGCGAGTGGCTCGAGCTCAATTTCAGCTCCGGAGCCACTGCACATGCGCGAAAATCTCCGCACATGCCCAGAAGCTCCTGCAGGCTAGGCGCTGAAGCCGACGCAGCAGCAGGGAGGTTTGCTATGGCGGTGCGGCCGGCGTGGCGGCGCCCTTCCCAGAAGATGGCACCCTTCCCAGAAGTTGGAGGCCTAAGCGGCCGCTTACTTTGCGTATACGTCGGACCGCCCCTGCCCCCGGGGCCGCTGCCGGGCATGCACAGCACTCAGGAACATGGCAGAGGAGGCAGAGGCGGCTTGAATCCCAGCACAGTTGCCGCCCCACAGCAGCCTTCATGCTGAACGGTCAGGTGAGAGCGGGAAGAAGGGCTCAGCGCTTGCGGGGGGGAAAGAAGGACAAGCAGGGTTGGAATTAGGCCAGTCCTTGCTTTTTTTTTCTTTGGGGGGGGCAAAGCGTGGGCAGTGGAAAGAAGGAATGTGGGGGGGGGGCGGTAGAGGTTGGTTTGAGGGCGTAATTCCAAAGTGTGGCCTAGGGCGCCAAAAGGGGTTAATCCGGGCCTGGGTGGAACCTAAGCTTCTGCTGTGAAAAAGCATCTAAGTTCACCTACTAAGCCTACCTTCGCTCTCAACCAAGTCAGCAGTGCATAGGGGGACCTGTCCTCAACAGAGACTGCGGATTTTGGGTTTTTTTACGGAACTTAGTGCGTCTACAAAGGCCAGAGAGCAACAGATGAACCTGGGATCCAAGAGAGACACCATCACTCTGCAAAGTTAAAAGGAAAGGACTTTTTTTGCAACCAACTAAGCATTTTTGGCCACCAGCATTTTTTACTGGTTGTTATTCAATAAATCTTGTTTGGTTCACTATTTTTGAGTCCAGCACTCATCCTTATAGATATCCTGGGTCTCCCTGTATGTGGGACGGCTTTTCTCTACCTTCAGAGCTCCATAGCTTGCATGTCCATCCTTTTAAAGCAGTGGTTCTCAACCTGGGGGTCGGGACCCCCAGGGGGGTCGCAAGAGAGTTTCAGAGGGGTTGCCAAAGACCATCAGAAAAGACCATTTATGATGGTCTTAGAAAGCCCTTTGGCAGAGAAGATTGAAGATCTCTCCACTTGCCCTTCTCTTTCTTTTTGGAAACAGATTGGCAGACCTCCCAGCCAAGAGGAGGGCTGTTTCTGAGACTCCAAGCGGGAGAGCAGGCGTGCTTGGCGCATGGCAACATGATGCGCATGTGTGGGGTGAGGGTATGAGGTGGGACGGAGGATCACGCCAGCTAGTCCCTTCAAGGCATGAGGGTTCTGTGTAGGAAGTTTGACCCAATTCTATCATTGGTGGGGTGCAGGGGGCTCTTTGATTGTAGGTGAACTATAAATCCCAGCAACTACAACTCCCCAATGTCAAGATCTATTTCCCCCAAACTCCATCAGTGTTCACATTTGGGTATATTGAGGATTAGTGTCAAGTGTGGCCCAGATCCATCATTGTTGAGTCTATAGTCCTCTCTGGATGTAGGTGAACTACAACTCCCAAACTCAAGGTCAATGCCCACCAAACACTTCCAGTATTTGCTGTTGGCCATGGGAGTTTTTTGCGCCAAGTTTGGTTCAATTCCATTGTTAGTGAGTTCAGAATGTTCTTTGATTGTGGGTGAACTATAAATCCCAGCAACTACAACTTCCAAATGAAAAAAATCAAACCCCCCTCAAAAATACAGGTATGAAGTAGCAATGAAAATAATGGTTAGGGGTCACCACAACATGAGGAACTGTATTAAGGGGTCGCAGCATTACGAAGGTTGAGAAACAATGTTTTAAAGCCTATTTTTGGCCCTGAAGGCAGAAGAGTCAGTTTTTGTCCCCATAGAGGTGTACTTGGCTTTTTCCAGGCACAATTCAAACTTTTGGTGAGGAGTTTAATTCTCTAATTGGCTTAGTTCTAACATATCTTGTTTACTATCTCCCTTCCAAGGCCCTCGGGTCCGAAAGAGATTTCCTCTTGTATAATACAACTTTAGCCGATATTTTAAAAATAGGAAGCGTATTCCCAGCAGCCACAATCTCCGTTATATGACTTTTCTTTAATTAAGCTTTTATTTATTGACAACAACTTCCACTGAAATCATTATATTGTGATATTTTTTTTTTACAATTTTATTGTGTTTTAAGGATAGATTGGATTGTTACTTGCTGCTCTAAGTCATGCCTAAGGGTCGAAAAGACCGTTGTTTTCAAACAAATAAATACTTTAAACAAGGCTTTTAGCTCTCATGTTTGAAACACACTTTTTAGTATATTTTCTGCAGCAACCCCAACTCCATGCTATGCAGTGTGTGTGTGTGTGTGTGTGTGTGTGTGTGAGAGAGAGAGAGAGAGAGAGAGAGAGAGAGAGAGAGAGAGAGAGAGAGAGAGAGAGAATGTGTATGTGTATGTGTATGTGTATGTGTATGTGTTGGTAAAAGAGTGTTGTTAGAAAGGCAGTATCATTAGCCGGTTAAAATATGCTTTATGTTGTAAAAACTCACAGTAAAGGTTGTTTCCAATATCAACAGAAATTTGGGCATTCCTGGTGTGAAAACAGTTGAACAGAATAATATTTTCATAACTAGCACTGAGATAACTGATTGGTTTTAAATGGCGAAAAGGAAGCTGATTATATGGTGTAGAAGTTTTATATATAGCTTATGTGGAAATTACATACTGCAGGTTGTTCACTGCTAACATAAATTATATGGTCTAACAACTGAAATAAGTAGCCTTTTCTTACTCGGCAGAGGTGTGGGTGGAGAGCTGCAGCCTACCTTGGAAACTTGAATGCCCAGTTCCTATTCTTTCTAATTAAATTATTAGGCAGTTTGGAAAAATTGCAAAACTTTTCTATCTATCTATCTATCTATCTATCTATCTATCTATCTATCTATTATATAAATGGGTTCACGTCATGTGATGTATACCTCAAACAAAGAAACCATACAACGCAGAAAAACAATACTTGCCAACAGAAATAGGCCTCAAGCAAGGTACGTTTGTAGCAAAGAAACTTTCCCCCCGGCAAGAGCCATCCAAGGCTAGGATAGAATGCTGAGAGATTTCAGTTGGTGTTTGAGGGTTAAACTGCCAAAACCAAACTCTGAGGGAGCAATTCTCCAGCAAATTCCTACCCACACAACACAACACAACTTCCAACCACAACCCATCCCACCAACCTTACGGGACCCCGTACACACAACACCTACAAACACCACAAACAAAAACCATTCCTTCCTTCCACACAGACATAAACTGACCCAAAAGACAAGCCATGCCTTCTAAAAATAACAGCATCGGACGACACACTCACAACGCTACATACATCAAACAAAAAAGGGCAGAACAAACGCCAGAACAGAAACACACTGTGCAGCAGAGACACAGACAACAGGTCAGTGCACGATGCACAGCTGAGAACCAAATGCAAAGAACTGCACGACAAGAAGAAGCGCGCAGCCAGGAACAACAAAGACGCAGAAATGCTACGCAACAGCAGCGCGCAAGGAGCGCAGAAACACGACGTCGCAACACAGAAAACAAACTTCAAAAACACCACAACCAATTCCACCGCCTAGCCTTCAGATACAACGCTGCAGAAGACTACAGCATGGCGCCAGAGGCCGACATTGGCACCCTAACGCACATCTGCACACACTGCAAAGCCCTGAAATACCCAGCAGAAACAACAGGAATGTGCTGCCTAGCCGGTAAAGTCTCTCTACCACCACTTGCCACTCCTCCACAACCACTACAAACTTTGCTGAGTGGACACACTCCAGAATCAAAACACTTCCTCCGCTATATAAGACAATACAACTCATGCTTCCAGATGACATCATTTGGAGCACACATAGAAAGTGCGCAATTCATGCCTACATGACCCCACCAAGACCGTAAGTAACATCATTTCCAACCCTTACATACTCAGACTTTCTCGCATCTCCTAAATAGGGCACAGCAACGCGTGCCGGATACAGCTAGTCTAAGTATATAATAAAAGTCAGTGTTTGTGGCGGGAAGTGCGGAGGGTGTGAGGTGCGGAGGGTGTGAGGTGCGGAGGGTGGGAGGTACGGAGGGTGGGAGGTGCAGAGGAATATGTGGAAGCGTTTCGATTGGCTGATACTGTGGAATTATTTGCATAAAGAGCTCTGATTGGCCAGCCTCAGAACTCTAACATTCTATGGCCCCAAACAGAAGGGACTGGTTGCCACTACAATGGTATTTGCATAAAGGACACCATTCTAAAGTGACTCAGAGGAAAAAGTAAAGGCCTCAGGCAGTCAGCCACTGTGGCCCACAGCAATGACGGATCAGGACCAAACTCGGCAAACGGGACCAATGGCCCACTTCACAACCTGGTGTGGTTTAGGGTAGGATGGGCCACAAATGATGGGATTTGCATTCCAAAGAACACATGGATGAAGCAAGGCTGGAATCTAAGATTGCTGGGACAATAGCATTCTTAGTTCACCTGCTGAGTCTACCTGCGCTCTCAACCAAGCTGCAGTGCAAAGGAGGACCCATCCTCAACAGAGACTGCAGATTTTGGGGTTTTTTCAGGACTTCATGGGCCTACAAAGACCAGAGAGGAACAGGATACCTGGATCCAAAGAAAGGTACCTTCATTTTGCATGAGGCAAGTGAATGTTTTCCCTTTGTTTAAAGGACTCTTTTTGCAACCAACCAAGCATTTTGGGCCACCAGCATTTTCTACTGGTTGTTATCCAATAAATCCTATTTTGGTTCACTATTTCTGAATCTAGCACTCATTATTATAGAGATCCTGGGTCTCCCTGCATGTGGGAAGGCTCTCTTCTCTACCGTACTTTGACCCTGGAGGCAGAATAATAATAATGATGATGATGAATTTATTACCCACCTCTCCCAGTGGCTCAAGGTGGGATAATAATAATAATAACAACAATAATAATAATGTTTATTTGTACCCCACCACCATCTCCCCGAAAGGGACTCGGGGCGGCTTACATGAGGCCAAGCCCAGAAATATATATCAATGCAACAACATAACAAACAAAAAACAACATTTCAAGTAAAATAAACAATCAAATAAAATAAAAGGAGTGGGCCACATGTGCAAAATACAGTGATAAAAAACTAAGGATGAGATAAGATTGAAAACATATATATTTATAGGGGAGGTTCTAAGGCAATGCAATGTGAGGACGCCCGTTTTTGGAGAGTATGACAGGGAACATGTGAGATCATTTTCCGAAAGCGCAATGGAAAATCATTAAAACAAGAGATAAAACACTATTGAAAGATATACAACGAGATACACAGAGTTAAAATGCAAATGTAAATCCATTAATAAAATGCCGATTAAAATTCACAACTTAACATTGTCCAGGTAGGCCTGCCATAAGAGATGAGTCTTCAAACGTGTCTTAAAATCCGACAGCTCATCTAGCTGTCAAATTTCTTTCAGCAGGCAATTGCACAGTTGTGGGGTGGACAATAAAAAGGTCCTCAAGGGTGACAGTCACCAGTTGTGTCCTGGCAGGCAATAAAAACAGGTCCTCATTAGACAAGAGGTGACAGTCACCAGTTGTGTCCTGGCAGGCTGGAGTAGACGCCCCCAGAGGACCTACGTGTGGAGGGTATGTTGTGTGGGAGAAGACAATTCTGTAGGCAACCTGGGCCCAAATAATTTAGGGCTTTAATATTCTGTTTATATTCCACCCTTCTCACCCCGCAGGGGACTCAGGGCGGATCATAATGCACATATACAGCCAAACATTCAATGCCCTTTGACATACAACATATCAGACAGACACAGAAGCAATTTAATACTCCAGCTTTTCTGGCCACCAGGAGGAGCTGTCGCATTCCTTCACTCCTTTTGTGTGTATTTCCTGGATATTTTATGGCCTTGTAAATCAGTCAAATTAAGCCTCCCCACTCAAGTGGTACCTAAATTTCCAACTTGACAGATGCAACTGTCTTTTCGGTTGCAAAGGTCGACAACGAGCTACCCAATTGGTCGAGTGCTCACCCCGACCCGGGCAGGCCTTGAACATATGACCTTCTCGTCAGTAGAGCCCTCATGCAGCTGACACCCAGCCAGCTGCGCCACATTCCCTGTGACGCCCCCATGGGGCTGAAATTACATCTGCAGTTTGTATTTTGCTGCCCTTACCTGCAAAGGTTTTTGTTTCTTTGTTTGGCCATGTGCTTCTTTGTCTGCCATGTGGCCACTGAGGGGAGGGGCTGCTTCCTGGCTCCAAACCTGGTGTCTCCGCCCTCAACTCCTCCCTTTACCGGAGTTTACCTAGGGGCTAGACGTCCACTCTGGCCTCATTCCAAAGAACACATGGATGAAGCAAGGCTGGAACCTAAGCTTGCTGGGATAATAGCATTCTTAGTTCACCTGCTGACTCTACCTGCACTCTCAACCAAGCTGCAGTGCATAGGGGGACCTGTCCTCAACAGAGACTGCAGATTTTGGGGGTTTTTCAGGACTTTGTGGGCCTACAAAGACCAGAGAGGAACAGGATACCTGGGATCCAAAGAAAGGTACCTTCGCGTTGCATGAGGCAAGTGAACGCTTTCCCTTTGTTTAAAGCAGTGTTTCCCAACCAGTGTGCCGGGGCACACTAGTGTGCCGTGAGCGATCATCAGGTGTGCCGTGGGAAATTGGAACCTCCAGGAAGGGGGGGGGGGGAGAGTCTAGTGGGTTGAAGTATAAAAACCCTAAGAAACCTACCTCGATAAAAACACAAAATTACAACAACAAAAAACCTCCCCACCCGTTGTCTACTTGGTCTCTCCCTCTCCATGCATTGGGAAGGCCCGCCTAGCTTTCCCCAAGTAGAGACCTCCTCTTGCCTCCTGGGGGTTCTGTGTGGGAAGTTTGGCCCAGTTCTATCATTGGTGGGGTTCAGAATGCTCTTTGATTGTAGGGGAACTGTAAATCCCAGCAACTACAACTCCCAAATGTTAAGGTGTATTTTCCCTGAACTCCATCTGCATTCATATTTGGGCATATTGAGTATTCATGCCAAGTTTGGCCCTATCCAACATTGTTTGGGTCCACAGTGCTCTCTGGATATAGGTGAACTACAACTCCAAAACTCAAGGTCAATGCCCACCAAACTCTTATAGCATTTTCTCTTGGTTATAGGAGTTCTGTGTGGGAAGTTTGTGTCTTTCTGCCATTCCTGCCAGGATATCTACGTTGAGTTCATCGAAACAGGCCCAGGTTTCACACTGAGTGTATAAATACATTTTAAAAACATATTAACTATATGTATTACTGTGTTAGAGCGTCATTTTGTGTCATTTTTGGTTGGTGGTGTGCCCCAGGATTTTGCAAATGTAAAAAGGGTGCCGTGGGTCAAAAAAGGTTGGGAAACACTGGTTTAAAGGATTCTTTTGCAACCAACCAAGCATTTTGGGTCACCAGCATTTTCTACTGGTTGTTATCCAATAAATCCTATTTTGGTTCACTATTTCCAAGTCTAGCACTCATTATTATAGAGATCTTGGGTCTCCCTGCATGTGGGAAGGCTCTCTTCTCTACCTTCAGGGTCATAACTTGCAACGTCCATCCTTTTACAGCCCTTTTTTTACCCTGGAGGCAGAAGATTCCTGGTGCAATCCAAGTGTTTTGCCCGTAAATTATTTATATTAAGCTGGTTAGGGATGCTACCTGGCTTGGATACACCATATTCCTGACAACCCCTTGAGTTAAGTTAAGGAAAGTTAAATAGGTGACATTTAAATAAAAGTTGTCCAATTTGAACCCAAGAAAATGGTGTGTTGTCTCTTTATTTCAGGGGGTGGGCAGGCAAAATGTGTTGTCATTTTAAACTATTAGTAAATTGCCAGTGAGGGACCAAAAAGGGTATCCCACACAGAAGTAAGGCACTTCTACTCACATTTGTGGGAAAGCAGGACATCAAAAGAGTCTCCCCATCTTGTAGCTTCTTCTGTTGACAATCTTCTATGAAAAAGAAACAGACAATCAAGGAACGTGATAATGGGGTGAAAGTGGGTTGTTTTTTAAAGGGGGGGCGGGATAGAGACTTGTACGTAAAAACCAAAGCTCAGAAAAGCTCCATTGCCTATTTTAGTAGTGGTATTTACCTAGTTGTTAATCCAATATTTCACATCATTCAAAGGTTTAAATTTGTCATTGCTTCGCCACGTATAGCTCACAAATGATTTCTGTGTGATATCACATACGTCTTTTATTTCTCCTTTTGCTACTCTGTATATAAATTAACTTTTGTGATAGGATTAGAGCTCACTTCTTATTTAACCAATTATTTATTGATAAACCATTCCACAGCCTGTTCAGGGGCGGCCCGACCTCAGGATGGGGGTACAGCGAAGAAATTTTGTCGCCCCTCCCGCCGCCAAGAATAGAATACTCACCCCCCCTCCCTCGCCCCCCTCCTTCCACGGAGAGTCCCATCACCGCCGCTCCACAACTCCCAGAAATCCCAGCCAATTTACAGCTGTTAGGATTTCGCCAAACCATCACCGCTCATGCCGCCGCCTCCGCTATAACATCGCTGCGGCACTTAAGCCTCCATTTAGAAATTTTGGAAATTTTTTTGTGCTGGCGGCTATGCGCAAAATCCCCGCGCACCCGCCTTTAGAGCGCGCCTGTTGCTTTGGAGCCTAGTATTTACCCGTTGTTAGTCCAATATTTCACATCATTCAGGTTTTGCGCATTTGTCTGGCTGGAAAGCGGCAGGCACACTTGGGAGCGAGTAGCTCACAAATGATTTCTGTGTGATATCACATAAGTCTTTTATTTCTCCTTTTGTTACTCTGATTATAAATTAACTTTTGAGATAGGATTATAGCTCACTTCTTATTTAACCAATTATTTATTGATAAATTTTCCTATGTTCGCCAAGATTTGACTATTTTGAGCTTTGATGCACACAAAATTAGTGAGATAAGGTCTTTATTTGACAAATCCTTATTATCAAATAAAGAGGTCAGTATTTTAGAGGGGCATTACTAATGAATGGTGAGGTCGACCTCACCAAAGCCTTGGACACTGTGAGCAGAAAAGGTCTGTGGCAGATCCTGGAACGTCTAGGATGTCCCCCCAAATTCCTCAAAATGACTATCCTGTTACATGAGGGCCAGCACGGTCAAGTCAGATATGGCAATGCTCTCGCTGAGCCCTTTCTAATAACTAATGGAGTGAAACAAGGTTGTGTTCTTGCACCAACCCTATTTACAATCTTCTTCAGCATGATGCTCCAAAGGGCTACGGCAGACCTCGAAGAAGAAGACGGCATATATATACACGATCATACTGATGGCAGCTTGTTCAACTTAAGCCGTCTGAGGGTTCGCACTAAGACTCTAAACTATCTAGTCCGTGAGCTGCTTTTTGCTGATGATGCTGCCCTTGTTGCCCATCCAAAAGCGGCCCTGCAGCGCCTAACATCCTGCTTTGCAACAGCTGCAGAGCTGTTTGGGCTGGAAGTCAGCCTGAAGAAAACGGAAGTTCTCTACCAGCCCGCACCACAGGAAGAACACCATCATCCCCACGTCAGCATAGGCGAATCTGTGCTTATGTCCGTTCAGCAGTTCACCTACCTGGGAAGGATCATCTATTCAGACGCCAAGATTGACAAAGAGATAGATCACAGATTAGCAAAGGCATATAGTGCATTTGGAAGGCTTCACAAAAGAGTCTGGAGTAACAAACACATGAGGCAAAGCACCGAAATCAGTGTGTACAGAGCTGTCATACTGCCTATTCTCCTCTATGGGTCTGAAACATGGGTCACCTATCGCCAACACCTACTACTCCTCGAATGCTTTCATCAGCGCTGTCTTCACACAATCCTAAATGTACACTGGACTGACTATGTGACGAATGTTGCTGTCCTTGAGCAAGCAGGGACCACCAGCATTGAGGCCATGCTATTGAGAACACAGCTGCGCTGGGCAGGGTACATCTCTAGGATGGAGGACCACTGCCTCCCAAAGATACTACTCTACAGTGAACTTGCCACGAGTCAGCGCAAGAGAGGCGTCCCAAAAAGAGATATAAGGACTCCCTGAAACAACATCTCAGACTCGGCCAGATTGATCACCAACAATGGTCCACCCTGGCCTCACATCGGGAGGCATGGAGGCACACTATCCACAATGCTGCGGCCTCTTTCGAGAAGACATGCCGAATGGGTGTCGAAGAGAAATGACAACGCAGAAAGAACCACAACTTGGAAACAACATCACCCAATGAGACTTTCTGCTGTGCTTTCTGCAACCAAACTTACCCATCTCAGATTGGCCTTTTTAGTCATCAATGCACTTGTAAAAAGCGTGAGATGAGTCCTTCCTAAGAATCTTCGTTCGCGAAGTAATGCCGAGAGAGACTAATGAAGAAATTATTTAATGAAAAAGACTCTAAAATTGTTGCAAGCTCCATAGGATACCATAGGTTGTTCTGGCTGCCAAAGATAGTCTATGAAGATTAGGACTTACTTGAACCCTTAGTTACCAAAACTATACAAACTATTTTCTGCACTCCCTTGAAGAGCAAAAACCAAGGGCGAATAAACCAAGGGCGAATAAATACAGGCAAGGAAAATAGGAAATTGAAAAGTAAGCGGATGGCTACTCACTTCAAAGCCCGGTTAGGTTTGTCTGGCAAGATGGCTGTGAAATCGCTACATGAGTCCGATTTGTGAGACAGGCAGCCAAGGCGAGTCCTCATCCCTCTGTTTCTGCAATCAGTCATACAAGGTAGGAGAGCAAATGGGAGAGAAGGAGAAGAAAGGATTAGCACCACAGCCTAAGCCAACATAAGACCCTTTGGCAAACTTTGACCAGTTCAATACACGACAAAGTAATCACTATTGCAACTTCTATACACACTGCTAAACCACAATGTTTAAAGGGGCAGTGTCAAAGGAATACCAAGACATAGCATATATAGGTAAAAACCACTATATTGTATGGCAGTATATGCTCAATAGCAGAACAATATTACAAACAGTACAATGTAATGCAAATAATCAATCATGTGATTAATACACAGTATGAGCATGAATCACAAGCCCATATACATGGTTGGGCGAAGGAGTATTCCACTTGGCACTGAATAACCCTTAGTGAAGTCCTGGGTGTAGTGACCCATGGACCTGCAACTGAGTCAATAGGGGAACCTTGGTAGGTGAAACAAGGCAGAGGGCTACACCTTAAAACAGGGGTGGGCAACTATTTTTTTCCAAGGGGCCACATGAGAGCCAAAAAATATTATGGAGGGCTGCACCTAAAGGCGGAACTACATGCTAATCTAAATAATTTATTTATTTATTCACTTACTATATTTACCATATATTACACATCATTAATATTAACATATTAATATATCAAGAAATATTCATATATTATTAGTATTAATATCATAATTATTATATTATAGTACAGAGGTGGGCAATAATATCTATGAAGGAATTAATTTAATATTATATTTCCCACAACAAAACAATATCTATGAAGCAATGGAATTAATATTATATTTCCCACAACAAAACAATATCTATGAGGCAATGGATTTAATATTATATTTCCCACAACAAAACAATATCTATGAGGCAATGGATTTAATATTATATTTCCCACAACAAAACAATATCTATGAAGCAATGGAATTAATATTATATTTCCCACAACAAAACAATATCTATGAAGCAATGGAATTAATATTATATTTCCCACAACAAAACAATATCTATGAAGCAATGGATTTAATATTATATCTCCCACAACACAAAAACATACCTCTTCTCTCCTCCTTTGGGTAGAGAAGGAGGCCCGGGGAGCGCTGCTTTTCGGGTGAAAAAGGGAGGCCCGGGCAGGTACAAAGCCACGTGCAAAGCTTTGTTTAGGGCAAAAAACAAGGAAGGTAGGCGAACGCGCGGTGCTTTTCCTCGCTCACGCTTGAAAACAAACTCCGGCGGAAGCCCCGCCCCCTGAGCATGTTCAGCAATGAGGTCACAGCCAGCATCGCCGAACACGCTCAGGGGGCGGGGCTTCCTCTGGAGTTTGTTTTGCAAGGTGAGCGAGGAAGGGGCCCGCGCGTTCGCCTCCCTTGCTTGCTTTTCGCCAGATACAAAGCAGAAAGCAAGCAAAGGAGGCGAATGCGTGGTCCCCTTCCTCACTCACGCTTGAAAACAAACTCCGGAGGAAGCCCAGCCCCTGAGCGTGTTCAGCGATGCCGGCTGTGACCTCATCGCCAAACACCCTCAGGGGGCGGGACTTCCACCGGAGTTTGTTTTCAAGCATGAGCAAGAAAGGGGACAGCGCGTTCGCCTGCCTTCCTTACTTTTGCCATAAACAAAGCTACGCATGGCTTTGTACCTGCCCGGGCCTTCCTTTTTTTCGTCGAAAAAGCAGCGCTGCCACCGGCTCCCTCCCTCCCCCGGTAAGCAGCGCTGCCCAAGGCTCCGCGGGCCGCATGGGAGTGCCCAAGGGGCCGCATCCGGCCCGCGGGCCGCCAGATGCCCGCCCCTGCCTTAAAATATACTGAAAGCAATTCAGGTGGATGAGTCAATAAGTCAATAAACAACAATTATCAAAAATAGTATCTATTCGCTAGTACATCATGACAATATATAATCCACAGTGGGATCAATGATTTGTGTATATAGGTACAGCGATATTACACAGTGGTTAACTTCTCTTTGAGAAATAGCATCAAAGCATATTACAATTTATACAGTAAATAATACAAATGCATGAAATCATGGAATAAAGTATAGTAGGTGAGACAACAACATATGCTATCTCACGTCCTGTGTCCCTGTTAAAGAAAGAATCTCTGTAATTGAGGATGTAGTCTGGCAGGGAACCAGGATAGAAGCCCGTAATAGGACGGAGAAAGACTCCGGGACCGCTAAAGTATCCTTTGGCATGCAGTGCGCATGCGCTGGTTCGTATGGAGTTGAACCGCAAGGTTAGCAGGTCGTTGTAGTCAATGGTGACGCTAGCTCCGAAAGATGCGAGTAGTGCGCAGACGCGCGTCGCTGCTATGGCTTGCCGCGAGGGAGTGTGGTCCCTGTAGTTTAAATCTTGTTGGGCTAGCGTCTATGAAAATAACCAGGCTGCCAGTGCAGTGGAGGGAAAAGCTGCCCCACGTTCGTCCCACCGTAGTGAGAGAGAGGTGGGGGGGGGGGGGTTGCCTGACAGCAGGAGCTCACCCCCGAGCCGGCGGGAGGCCGTTTCGTTTTATGGACTTCTTCAGAGGCTTATTTAGATGGGCGTCCTCAAATGAGTCAAGTCTGGATAATAACAGATAGTATGCATGAAGTTTACCCAAATGAATAGGTGTAAGGGGAAGCATGCGGAGGTCAATAGTAATAATAAGGGAATATTTACCTTAGTGAGCATTTCAAATTGCATGGAGGACGGACCATTCCATAGGCAGGAAATGGTACCGGGGGTCAGTCATAGGGAGGTTTAAGTAGAGGTAGTCAGGTAAGGATTTAAAGGGGCCTATGCTTATTTGTTGAGGAGAGCATTGATAGTTAAAGGGTCATTCAGACCACCTTTATATTTCTCTGTGGCCAACTGTACTATCCAGTATGTCTCTCTCTGTTTTAGGAAGTTAGTTATGTCACAATGAGGTGGGCATTTCACCTTCTCAATAACTTGGATTTTGATCTGATCAAATGTGTGATTATGGGAGGTGCAGTGAGAATAGAGCGTGGAATCTGTGGATTTCAACTTAATTTTTGATTTGTGTTCCAAAGCCCTCTCTCTTAGACTCCTTGTGGTGTAACCTGTGTACTGCAAGGAGCAGCTGCACTCCAGCAAGTACACGACACCTTTTGCCAAGCAATTTGCATAGGATTTAAGCTTGAACACTTTAGCGGTCCCGGAGTCTTTCTCCATCCTATTACGGGCTTCTATCCTGGTTCCCTGCCAGACTACATCCTCAATTACAGAGATTCTTTCTTTAACAGGGACACAGGACGTGAGATAGCATATGTTGTTGTCTCACCTACAGAATACTATACTTTATTCCATGATTTCATGCATTTGTATTATTTACTGTATAAATTGTAATATGCTTTGATGCTATTTCTCAAAGAGAAGTTAACCACTGTGTAATATCGCTGTACCTATATACACAAATCATTGATCCCACTGTGGATTATATATTGTCATGATGTACTAGCGAATAGATACTATTTTTGATCATTGTTGTTTATTGACTTATTGACTCATCCACCTGAATTGCTTTCAATAGAACCTTGGTAGGTGGCAGAGCTGGTGGCTGCTAAGGTGCTCCTACTGCACCTTTTTGTCCACGCGGGGCTTCTTTCTTGCCTGCCTACGAACTCGCCGCCGCGCGCACCCGGAAAGGCGATCCTCCTTGCCTGCGCGTGCGCCCTCTCTTAATGTCGTTGCCTTCCTCCTTCCTGCTGCGTGCTTTCGCGAAGCAGGAAGTCCCCATCCCGTCCTGCTTCTTGCGTGCACAGCAGGCCCCTCCCTCGCACGCAGCAGGAGGGTATTTATAGGGGTACCCGCCAGCGCTTTGGCCAGATATGGCTTTGGCGGCGACTCGGAAGGCGCAGGGTTGGGAAGAGGGGCTGCCTGGCTGCTGCCTGGGCCGGGAAACTCAACCGAGAGAGGGACCCACGTAAGGCTGGAGCCTCCCCACGGCAGCCTCCCCCCTCCCTCCTCCCTCAAGGCTTCCTTACCTGGGCAGGAGAAGGAAGAGTGGAAGAGGTGCTTCCCCAAAGTGACAGATGCAGCGGGGGGGTGCCCTTCATTCCTTCCTTCCTTTTGAGGGTGTCACTCAGAAAGGACGCCCAAGTGGACGGTTGGCAGGAATGAGGACCCCTCCCACTGGTGGCAGTCCTTGCCCACGGGAGAGAGGGAGGAGGGGGGTGGATCTTCCTAGCTGGCTCTGAAGAGCCCCCCCCCCTCTCCCCATGGGCCCTCGCCGCCTTTCTCCTTCGCGGGCGAGGAGGGCGCGCGGAGAAAGGCGGCGAGGGCACAAGCAGCAGCAGCAAGTGGAGTCTCCATCCCAGCAGCCCCCCTCCTCCTCGGGTTCAGCCCCAGGAACACGGCGGTGCCCTCCCTCCTCGCCCCCAACCAACGAAAGAAAGCAGCCCCACACAGCTCGCTCACCCAGGTCTTGGCTTGGAATGGGAGTCCCGAGGGCAGCAGCAGGGTTTGCGGTGGGGCTTGCTTGGAATTGCCCCACTTTGCCCGGCCTCCTTTGACTCTCTCTCTCTCTCTCTCTCTCTCTCCTTCCAGCGCCCGCCTGCCTGCCTGCCAAAAGGATCCAAAAAAGTTCTCTGGATTTCTTTCTCTTCTCCTTGGCTCTCTCTCTCTCACACACACACACATTCCCTCCATCCCTCCCACAGCCTCTCATCCTATCCATGCGCGTGCTTTCGCCTTGCTCCCCCCCCCCAGCAGCAACCAATGGGCGGTCATGTCACCACACCGTGTGTGGCAAGACGAGCACCAGGGCCCACCCACTAAAGCCTCATTTTGGCAAAAGAAGCCCCGCAAAGGTGGCGGCGGGAGCGCACGTGCGCGCACATGGCAGGAGCGCACCATCCGGCTGGTGGGGCTCAAAGATCACCTGGAAGAGGGCCGAAGATCACCTAGGTCAGTGTTTCTCAACCTTCCTAATGCCATGACCCCTTAATACAGTTCTTCATGTTGTGGTGACCCCCAACCATAAAATTATTTTTGTTGCTACCCCATAACTAATTTTGCTACTGTTATGAATCGTAATGTCAATATCTGCACCAATATCTGATACTCCCTAATTTTAATAGTGGGTTGGGCCGGATTGATTTTGTCATTTGGGACTTGTAGTTGCTGGGATTTATAGGTCACCTACAATCAAAGAGCGTTCTGAACTCCACCAACGATGGAATTGAACCAAACTTGGCACACAGAACTCCCATGACCAACAGAAAATACTGGAAGGGTTTGGTGGACATTGACCTTGAGTTTTGGAGCTGTAGTTCACCTACATACAAGGAGCACTGTGGACTCAAGCAATTATGGATCTGGACCAAACTTGGCACGGATACCCAATATGCACAAATGTGAACACTGGTGGAGTTTGAAGACAATAGACCTTGACATTTGGGAGTTATAGTTGCTGGGATTTATAGTTCATCTACAATCAAAGAGCATTCTGAATCCCACCAACGATAGAATTGGGCCAAACTTCCCACAGAACTCCTATGACCAACAGAAAATACTATGCTTTCTGATGAACTTTGGCGACCCCTCTGACACCCCCTCGCGACCCCTTCAGGGGTCCCGACCCCCAGGTTGAGAAACACTGACCTAGGTGCTCCCGATCACCCTAATGAGCACCCCTGTCTTAGAGTGATTGATGAGCTTTTCCCACCAACGAAAAGACATAATTCCAGCGCAATACAGAAAAGATATGACCTTATGGGGTATGCCTCATCCAAAAGGGCTTTTATCCTGCCGCAGTGGTGCTTTATCCACTCTGTATGATAAAGCCTTTGGTCGGACTTGACTTGGAAGGATGGGAGGAAATGGGTTTTCAAATCTACCGCAGGAAGTCCGTGGTCTCCTAATGGCTTTTCAAATTATATTAGCCTAGTGCTTATGGCGAGCCTGGGAGCCCTGCCAATAGTATGAGCATTTGGAGTTTGATCTCATTTATAAACACAACAGTTGCATTTGAGTGATTATAAGTCCCCATTCTGCGCCAGATGGTCACTTCCACTTGGCATTCGATGAATATAGAACCGAGGAAGCCTGACAATCCTGGGCTATGAAGGTGGACGGATGCAGAGCTTATAGGAGGCAAGAAGCTTATGTAATCTTACATCATGACTTAAAAACAAGGTCATGAGAATTTCGGTTTGACTGCATGCCTCTCCCGAATCCTCGTGACTGCAGAGAAAAGCTTGCAAGCGTTTATTACAGCTTGACGTAAAAATGACACCTCACACACACCACAACCTTCCCAAACCCAAACAACCCATTTATATCTGTGCTTACGTTTAACTATATAGAACTAATTAAAAGTGTCTGTGGTTTTTTTTTTACTACTTCAAGACATGAAGGTAGTTGATTTATTTTGAGAGTAGTTTGTTTGTTTATTTGTTTGTTTATTTATTTATTTACTTTGCTTCTAGACCGCCTCTTCTCAGCCCGAAGGCGACTCGAGGCGGTGTGCAACAGCAAAAACCGCTCAAGACAAACATATCAACAATTATCAATACAATACAATTCCAACATATACAAATTAGCATTCAACGTTAAAAACACAATATCAGCGTCTTAATTAATTAAATCGACTTCCAATTGCAGCGTCGTCGTTCCTTAGGTCTCAATTTGACAATCATACTACATCTGCAAATGCCCGGTCAAATAGCCAGGTCGTAACCCTCCTGCGAAATGTCAGGAGGGAGGGGGCCGATCTGATGTCATTAGGAAGGGCGTTCCAAAGCCGAGGAGCCACCACTGAAAAGGCCCTGTCTCTCGTCCCCACCAGGCTGGACCGAGAGCAGGGTCTGTCCGGATGATCTTAAGCATCTTGAAGGTTCATAGGAAGAGATGCGTTCGGACATGTAAGTTGGACCAGAACCGTTAAGGGCTTTAAAGGCCAAAGCCAGCACTTTGAATTGTGCCCGGTAGCAAACTGGTAGCCAGTGGAGCTGGCGCAACAGAGGTGTTGTGCGCTCCCTGAGTGCCGCTCCTGTTATCAACCTGGCTGCTGTCTGTTGAACCAGTTGAAGCTTCCGAGCAGTCTTCAAAGGCAGTCCCACGTAGAGGGCGTTGCAGTAATCTATACGGGATTTAGTTTGGGGTGTTTTTTTTTCTCTTGAGGTTGGAGGAAGATTTGGAAGAGTCTCTGCGGTCAAGATTCATGTCTCATTTACATCTGTCTAATCTGTTAAGAAAATTGCTATGTTTTCCTTGAAAAAAATATGTTTTTCCACCCACTTTCCAATCCTCCCGCAGCAGCCCACTGATTTAAGTGATATAGACACCTAGTTAGTTCTGTCACACTTATTATGTAATGGTGATTTGGAAAGTTTAGACCAGGGGTGCCCACACTTTTTCAGCATGCGAGCTACTATATGAACAACCAAGTTAAAAAGATCTACCTGGCGCACGAATTTTCGTGCGTGCTCCTGCCGCCGTGCATGCGCTCCTGCTGCCCGCCTTCCGGCCGCACAGGCCTTCTTCCTTGCCTGCTCACGAACGCTCTCTCCATCTCCTCACCACTGTGTTCATCAAGCAGGAAGTCCCCATCCCTTCCTGCTTTCTACGTGCGCAGCAGGCCCCTCCCACGCACGCAGCAGGAAGTGCGCTCCTGGTGCATGTGTGGGAGAGGCTTTGTGACGCCCCCCAGGGGGCTGTTTATGTCTGTATTTGGTTTGCCATGTACCTGCATGGACCCTTTGTTCTATATCCTCTTTGTTGGCCATGTGCTTCTTTGTCTAGCCATGTGGTCACTTGGATGGGGCTGCTTCTCTGCCCTCAACTCCACCCTTTTCCGGACTTTACTCAAGGGGCCGGACGTCCCCTCCTCCTTCATTCCAAAGAACTCACGGACGACGTAAGGCTGGAACCTAAGCATGCTGGGACAATAGCATTCTTAGTTCACCTGCTGAGTCTACCTGCGCTCTCAACCAAGCTGCAGTGCATAGGGGGACCTGTCCTCAACAGAGACTGCAGATTTTGGGGGTTTTACAGGACTTCATGGGCCTACAAAGACCAGAGAGGAACAGGATACCTGGGATCCAAAGAAAGGTACCTTCGCTTTGCATGAGGCAAGTGAACGCTTTCCCTTTGTTCAAAGGTTTCTTTTGCAACCAACCAAGCATTTTGGGCCACCAGCATTTTCTACTGCAGTGTTTCTCAACCTTTTTCGAGCCACAGCACACTCTTTACATTTGCAAAATCCTGGGGCACACCACCAACCAAAATGACACAAAATGACACCCTAACACAGTAATACATATAGTTAATAAGTTTTTTAAATGTATTTATACACTCAGTGTGAAACCTGGGCCTGCTTCGATGAACACAACATAGATATCCTGGCAGGAATGGCAGAAAGACACAAAATTCCCACACAGAACTCCCAGAACCAAGAGAAATTACTATAAAAGTTTGGTGGGCATTGACCTTGAGTTTTGGAGTTGTAGTTCACCTATATCCAGAGAGCACTGTGGACTCAAACAATGTTGGATCAGGACCAAACTTGGCATGAATATTCAATATGCCCAAATATGAACGCAGATGGAGTTCAGGGGAAATAGACCTTGACATTCGTAGTTGCTGGGATTTATAGTTCCCCTACAATCAAAGAGCATTCTGAACCCCACCAATGATAGAACTGGGCCAAACTTCCCACACAGACCCCCCAGGAGGCAAGAGGAGGTCTCTACTTGGGGGAAGGGAGGCGGGCCTTCCCGATGCATGGAGAGGGAGAGTGTAGCAACCCAGTTCTCTTTCGTGCCTGGGGGGCAAGGGTCCCACTTGCATTAGAGCCAGCCGAAGCTGAGGTGGATTCTGAGGAAGATTTGGAGGGCTTGGAAGAAGGGGATTTTGAGTTAGCTGGGCCTTCTTCTCCCACAGAGAGCCTGGCCTGGGATGATGGCTGGCCTGATCCTTACAAGAATCTGGAAGGCCAGGTGGATTTCGAAAGCAGTGATAGCGAAGATTATGAAAGGCCGGGGGGGGGGGGGTGCGAGGATCGCAGGAAAGAATGTGGGAAACAACGGAGGAGGAGGCCTGGGAAGCAGATAGGGAGTCCGGCTCTCACGGAGATAGGGAACCAGGTGCTGGGAAGCAAGGACGAACCTTTGATAGGAGACGGAGCATTGAGGCGAGCAAGAGGGGCTGGTTCCACAGCCTAGACAGGCCGAGGTCCCGTAGCACAGATTGGAGGAGGAGAAGCCTAGAGCGTCGGGGGCCTCGCCAAGGGGATTAAGTATAGGATCCGTGGGAACGGATCCCCAGTACTTCGGCCACGTCTATCATCTACAGACGGGTAGCGAGCTAAGATCCACGTAGCCAAGTCTGGGCTAGTGGCCTGCCAAGGAGTGCCTTGGACCTTGCAACCCTGCCTTGTTCCCTGATCCGCTTTTGCTAAGCGGAGCCTTGCCAAGTCTTGGGAAACTTTCATGCCAAGATTGCTTTTGGACTATACCATTCACCTTTTACCTTTGGATTACTTTTGCTATTTTTATGGACAATATCTTTTCAACTGTTTCTTATCTTCAATAAAGTAGTTAGCTGATTACCGTCTCTGTGTGTGTGATTAAGGGGTCGGCCGAGTCCCTGCATTGTGACAGAGAGACCAAATAGACAACGGGTGGGGAGGGGGTGTTTGTAATTTTGTGTCTTTATCGAGGTAGGTTTCTTAGGGTTTTTATACTTCAACACACTAGACTCTCCCCCCCTTCCTGGAGGTTCCAATTTCCCACGGCACACCTGATGATCGCTCACGGCACACTGGTTGGGAAACACTGTTCTACTGGTTGTTATCCAATAAATCCTGTTTTGGTTCACTATTTCTGAGTCTAGCACTTGTTATTATAGAGATCCTGGGTCTCCCTGCACATGGGAAGGCTCTATTCTTTACCTTCAGGGTCATAGCTTGCAACGTCCATCCTATTAAAGCCCTTTTTTGACCCTGGAGGCAGAAGAGGCTTGCTGCACATGCAGCAGGAAGGGATGGCAACGGGAAGGGGATCTTCCTTGCCTGCCCATGAACGTTCTCTCCATCTCCTCGCCGCTGTGTTCGCCAAGCAGGAAGTCACCATGGGCGGGGCACGCATCCAAGTCAGGAGCGCGCATCCTGCTGGGAGGGGCTTGCGCACGCATGCAGCAGGAAGGGATGGTGACTTCCTGCTTAGCGAATGCAGCGGCGAGGAGATGGAGAGAGCGTTCGAGGGCAGGCAACGAAGATCCCCTTCCCGTTGCCATCCCTTTCTGCGTGCGCGGCAAGCCCTTCCCACGCACGCAGCAGGAGCCCGCTTCCTGCTGGTTGAGTGGGAGGGGCCTGCTGCGCACGCAGGAAGCAGGAAGGGATGGGGACTTCCTGCTTCACGAAAGCACGCAGCAGGAAGGAGGAAGGCAGCGAAGAGATTGAGAGAGCGCACACGCGCAGGCAAGGAGAATCGCCCCATCTGACTGGGATCGACGTCATATGGGCTTGGGATCAACTAGTACTGGGCTGTCCAACTTCTACCAGCCCAGGGGCCTGAATTCCGGTCACTGATGACCTGGGGGGCCTAAGGGTCTGCCTCCGCCCCCGGCTCCGCCCCCCCCCCGCCCCCGCCCTCTCCCTCGGCTCCACCCCTCCCCCTTATTTTTATTTAATATTAAATATATTTAATTCCATCCTTCCCTCTCCCCTTATTTTTATTTAATATTAAATATATTTAATTCCATCCTCCCCTCCCTTTATTTTTATTTAATATTAAATATATTTAATTCCATCCTCCCCTCTCCCCTTATTTTAATGTATCCCATCTCCCCTTATTTCATCTTTAAATATATTTAATTTTATATTTAATACATGAGGGGAGATGGGGGGAGGGAATGAGGAACCCCCTGCTTCGGCCTACCTTTTCCAAACGCGCAGGATCCAGGAGTACCCGGACGACGAGAGAGGCGACGACCGACTGAGTCGAAGAAGGTCCTAATCGCGTCTGTGGGCCTCAGCGATCCAGTAGTAGAGTAGCCAAAGAGTATCGCGAGAATATGCAATCCACACGGATTTCGCTGTCAACGCCGGCGTGATCTCATGTTGACAGCGAAATCCGTGTGGATTGCGTATTCTCGCGATACTTGAACCTAACCCGGAAGTAGGTTTTTTTAAAAATATATATATTATTTATTTCGTTTTTTAATTTTTATTTTTTATTAAAAAGCTTAGGGGGCTGTAGGGAAGGGGCTGGGGGGCTGTATACGCCCCCCGGGCCGCCAGTTGGGCAGCTTTGGACTAGTTGATCGCGATCGACTTCCTGAGCAGCCCTGGTTTAGACATTCCTACCAAAAGGCAAGACCGAAGGATACTGAAAAACACATTTTGAAATGCCTTAATTTTTCTCATGGCTTTTATTGTTGTTGTTTTTACTATTGTTGTATGTTGCCTTGGCAGGTTTTACCCCAAGAGGGATGTAAACATCTTTAAAAATAAATAGCCTGTATGATACATTCGGAGTTGAGTTGTGAATCCATAAATTAAAGATTGGTCTATTTTTTACCTAAACATCTGTGACTCCTTCTACCTAAACATCTGTGACATCTGCCACAACAGAAGGCAATGAGAGAGGGGGGGGGGGCTCACATGCCTCACAAAGCCTTTCAGCCTTTGGCAATTCCAGAAACCTTTGGTCAGACCAATGTCAAATCATCAGTCAAACTGGACTTGTTATGCAAGTCAGCTAAGGCTGCACTTCTCCATTTACCTTCATCAGCTTGAGAGTATCCATTACACCAGGGCTGCCCAACTGGCGGCCCGAGGGCCGCATATGGCCCCACAGCCCCTTCCCTGCAGCCCCCGCCTACCCTGCAAAAATTTTTATTTTTTTAAATACATTTTTGGGTGATGTTGGTGTGGCGCCGGCGCCGAGCCTGGTCACCCAGCCCCGCCTGCTCCCTTCCTCCTCCGTCCCGCCTCTCCCCTGGCGCACCAATCGGGAACGCCACCCAGGGAGGTGTGCCTAAAGAGGAGGAAGGGAAGCGCTTCTCTTCCTCCTCTTTAGGCACGCCTTCTCCATTCTGCCTCTCCCTCCGGTGCACCGATCGGTGCGCTGGTGGGAGAGGCAGAACAGAGGAGGAGGCGTGCCTATGGAGGAGGAAGGGAAGCGCTTCCCTTCCTCCTCTTTAGGCCTGCCTCTCCGATCACCCTCTCCTCCCGCCACACTAATCGGTGTGCTGGAGGGAGAGGCAGAACAGAGGAGGAGGCTGGCGTGACACTTTAGGAGGGAGGGCGAAGCCATGGAGGGCTCCCCTTGTCTTTGCCCTCCCTCCTAAAAAATCACGCCAGCCTCAGAAGCGAAATCGCCGCTTCTGAGTCTGGCGTGACACTATAGAAGGAGGGGCCGGGGCGTGGCCAGGGGCGTGGCCGGGGGTGGGGCCGGGGCCGGGGTGGAGTGGCTCGGAGCGGCCGCCCAGGTCATCAGTGACTGGAAGTCTGGCCCTAGGTCCGGTAGAAGTTGAACAGCACTGTATTACACCAGCCTATCTTCACATACACATCCCTTCTCACATTTAAGATTGCCACTTTTTGATATAAGAAATAAAGGGCATTAACCTAAAAATATGGGATTTTTCACAAAAATAAGGGACACTTCATAAAACATAACTGAGGTTGTGTTTCACATGGCCTCCTTTTATCCCCACGCTCCCAGGGAAACCTCCCGCCGCCGTCTCCGCAGACCTCATCCCCTCTCGCGCGGCCGCCTCCTCCTCCGTCCCCAGTGACCGTTACTCAAGGCCCAGAATCCCCAGCAAGCCCGAGATGCAAGCGGCTGTGTGCGCGAACCTCACTCTGGCTCCCTCTCTGTGAGCGCCTCCAGCCACCACTGCCCCACCCCTTCTGCTCTCCCTTCCTTCCAGGAAGGCCCGCCTCTTCCAGTCCATCACTCTCTGTGTGCACAACCAAACCACCCTCCCTTCTGCTCCCCTTCTGCGCTTGCCTCTCTTTATGCTCAAGAGCAGGAGTGCCCATACTTTTTCAGCATGTGAGCTACTTATAATATAACCAAGTCAGAAAGATCTACAGATAGAGAAGCAGGGCGGAGCAGGGGAGGGGTGGGGCTTGGCTCGGCCTGGCTCTGCCCCCCTCTGGCTTTAGCTCTACCACAGCTTCTCCAGGTTTGAGGAGGGTAGTGCCAAGCTAGTGGTGGCATAGCTAGTAGCCACTACTGGCTTGGCACTACCCTCCTCCAGCCTGGAGAAGCTGTGATAGAGCTGTAGCTGGGGGAGGGGGCGGGGCTTGGCGTGGCATGCCTCCGTCCCCTCCCCCTCTGGCTTTAGCGCTACCACAGCTTCTCCAGGCTAGAGGAGGGTAATGCCAAGCCAGTGGTGGCATAGCTAGCCACTACTGGCTTGCAACTACCCTCCTCAAGGCTGAAGAAGCTGCGGTAGCGCTGAAGCCGGGGGAGGGGGTGGGGCTTGGTGTGGCCTGGCTCCGCCCCTCCCCCCTCTGGCTTTAGCGCTACCACAGCTTCTCCAGGCTAGAGGAGGGTAGTGCCAAGCCAGTGGTGGCATAGCTAGCCACTACTGGCTTGGCACTACCCTTCTCAAGGCTGAAGAAGCTGTGGTAGTGCTGAAGCCAGGGGAGGGGGTGGGGCTTGGCATGGCCTGGCTCCGCCCCTCCCCCCTCTGGCTTTAGCGCTACCCACAGCTTCTCCAGGCTAGAGGAGGGTAGTGCCAAGCCAGTGGTGGCATAGCTAGCTACTACTGGCTTGGCTCTACCCTTCTCAAGCCTGGAGAAGCTGTGGTAGCACTGAAGCTGGGGGAGGGGCGGGGCTTGGCACGGCATGGCTCCGCCCCCTCTGAGAAGCACCCCATCCAGCTGGGATTGACCTCCTTCGGTCCCGGGATTGACCAGTCGATCGCGATCGACTTCCTGGGCAGCCCTGCTCAAGAGGGAGGGCTAGAGTGGCCAGGGAAGGTGCCAAGATGGTGGTGCTGCCGGCTCGGGTGAGTAAGCCAGACTAGGCCCGGTGTATGTGTGGGAGAGCGGCAGCAACCGGGCATTCATGTAGAGTTCTCCCTTCATTCCTTCCTTCCTTCCTCACTGCTGGCCCAGCCTCGCCTCCTGCTGCCACCTGTCCTGTCAATACGGGGCAGCAGCTAAAATACGGGATATGAAATTCAGAGCAAAAATATGGGACAGGTGGCAACCCTAGACATTCCAGAACAGGTCTTTTTGAACAACTGATTGCTTCTTCTTCTCATCATTCTGTAAAGCAGTGTTTCCCAACCAGTGTGCTGGGGCACACTAGTGTGCCGTGAGTGATCATCAGGTGTGCCGTGGGAAATTGGAACCTCCAGAAAGGGGGGGGGGGGGAAGAGTCTAGTGTGTTGAAGTATAAAAACCCTAAGAAACCTACCTCGATAAAGGCACAAAATTACAAACACCCCCTCCCCACCCGTTGTCTACTTGGTCTCTCCCTCTCCATGCATTGGGAAGGCCCGCCTCCCTTTCCCCAAGTAGAGACCTCCTCTGCCTCCTGGGGGTTCTGTGTGGGAAGTTTGGCCCAGTTCTATCATTGGTGGGGTTCAGAATGCTCTTTGATTGTAGGGGAACTATAAATCCCAGCAACTACAACTTCCAAATATCAAGGTCTATTTCCCCTGAACTCCATCTGTGTTCATATTTGGGCATATTGAGTATTCATGCCAAGTTTGGTCCTGATCCAACATTGTTTGAGTCCACAGTGCTCTCTGGATATAGGTGAACTACAACTCCCAAACTCAAGGTCAATGCCCACCAAACTCTTATAGCATTTTCTCTTGGTTATGTGAGTTCTGTGTGGGAAGTTTGTGTCTTTCTGCCATTCCTGCCAGGATAGCTATGTTGTGTTCATCGAAATAGGCCCAGGTTCCACACTGAGTGTATAAATACTAGGCATGGTTTAGAACTTAATTCCTAACGAAATTCGTTAGTAGTTCGTATGCCAGAGCATGCGCATTCAGATGAGTTTGTTTACAACCCCAGAAATCCTAACAGCTGGTAAATTGGCTGGGATTTCTGGGAGTTGTAGGCCAAAACTTGAATAAATCACACTGAATTCTAGATGGGACTCTCCAAATAGGAAGGAGGGAGGGAAGGAGGAGGAGGGAGGAGGGGTATTCTATTCTTGAAGCAGCAAAAGAAAAGGAGGAGGAGCCCCCCTCGCTCTCTCGCTGCCTCTCTCTCACCCCGATCCCGAGGGAGCGAGGGCCCAAGTTTGCCCAGGCTGGTCATATACCTACATTCCATGCACATGCAATAATACAGCAGTAATAACAATGGGTATAAGAAGAGGTAAAATTCAAACCAAAGTATTCTGACTGGTCCCTGCCTCATGCGGTGCAACGGGCTCTTCTCTGTGAGCCCGGAAATTAGCCCGAAAAGCCAGCGTTTTCTGCCTGGGTGCACACACATACATATTCTTTTGGGGGGGGATTTGCTGCAGAATCTTCTCTATGAGCCCGGGATTCTGCAGCAAATACCCCCCCCCCCCCCAAGAATATGTATGTGTGTGCTCCCAAGCAGCAAAGGCTGGCTTTACCCGGGAGAATTACCCGGGCTAAAAAGAGAAGAGCCCGGTTGCACCGAAAGAGGAGAGACCAGTCAGAATACTTCGGTTTGAATTTTACCTCTTGTTATTGTTATTACTGCTGTATTATTGCATGTGCATGGAATGTAGGTATGACCAGTTGGATTACTTATAATATTAGGCACTTACAGTAGCATTCATTCTATTATACATTAGGTTGGTTTCTCACCCCAATACTCTTGATGCTTTAGATCCTGGCAGGGCAGGAGAGGCAGGAAGCCTGAAAAATAAACAGAGAGGTTTACTCAGAAGTAAATTCACAAAGGAGGGCCCTTCATCCAAAGTGCCCTCCTTGCAGATTTACTTGAGTAATCCTCTCTGTTTACATTTTTTCCAGGCTTCCTTCCAGCCAAAAGAAGGAGCGAGTTTAGGGCTTGCCTTGCCATAATATTGGCAAGGGAGGCGGAGGGTGGTGAGAGAGAAGGAGGGTGCCCCCCCCCCTTACGACCTAATAACGACACTTAAGAAAATCCTGGCCCCCAAAGTTCGAAAAAGGAAGTCCACTTCCTGGTTGGCGTTCCAGGTGCGGAAATACTCGAAAGTAGCATTTCTTACGAATTTCTTACGAAACGAATCATTTTCATAACTTTTTTCTCATGCCTAATAAATACATTTAAAAACATATTAACTATATGTATGACTGTGTTAGAGTGTCATTTTGTGTCATTTTGGTTGGTGGTGTGCCCCAGGATTTTGTAAACGTAAAAAGTGTGCCGTGGCTCAAAAAAGGTTGGGAAACACTGCTGTAAATGATCCCCAGAAATGCAGTTTTAAAACCACTCCAGCACATCCCATAGTATGTCACTGAGAATCTAACATCTAGGATAGCTCAGTTCACCCTGAAGTCATAGCCTTGGACCTCAAATAACTTGCTTCTGAATCTTCACTGTGAAAACAGCCTGGAAGATCTTTTTCACTGCACAGTTAAATATAAAATGACATTTCTTGATGCCATCTGGGAAGGCTTTGCAAAAAGCTTTGGCGCTCTCTCCGAGACACCTTCGCTATGCCCACTTCTCCCTTCTGTTATTATTGCTCTTGGGTAGATTATATTTATTGAATATTTTACATATGATTTCAGCGTTAATCTGAGGGTTAGCTGCTTATGATGATCACCTCCCTAGCACCATACATCACGCCCCATAGTGCTTTCCTCCTGCATAAACAAACAAACAAATCCAAACAGGAGGATTATTAGCGTGCTCCATAGCATTCAATAAAAGAAAAAAGGCCTGTTTTACCAGGTTTGTTCAAGGCACTCCTAGTAACTGCCAAGAAAAGAGGAATATGCAGACAATCCAATCTTATTTCTAGCCTTCAAAATTACAAAATAGCCCAATTAATATATCTACAACTGTTAATTTATTTATTTACTTCATTTATATTCCGCCCTTCTCACCCCGCAGGGGACTCGGGGCGGATCACAATGCACATATACAGACAAACATTCAATGCCATTTGACATACAACATATAAGACAGACACAGGGGCAATTTAATACTCCAGCTTTTCTGTCCACCAGAACATTCCTTTACTCCTTTTGCGGATTAAGATGTACACATTACATTTAGACACGCAAACACACAAGACAGACAGGGGCAATTTAACATCTGGCCACCAGGGGGAGGTGCCGGGAATGTGGCGCAGCTGGTTAAGTGTCAGCTGCATAAGATCTCTCTGACCAGTAGGTCATGAGTTCGAGGCCTGCCCGGGTCGAGGTGGGTGCTCGACCTTTAAGTGTAACCTGCTGTTGACCTTTACAGCCCGAAAGACAGTTGCATCTGTCAAGTAGGAGATAAAGGTACCACATTAAGTGGGGAGGCAAATTTTGACTGAATTTGAGGCCATTAAAGAACTCCAGGAATGCTGAGGAATGCGGAAGGAACAACAAGGGATGCTGGGAATGCTGAGAGATGAGGAGTGTGTCAGCTCCCCCTGGTGGCCAGAGTTTGCCTCTGTTTGTCTATATGTGTGTATGTGGAAACGGCAGGGATTGTCTGCTAAGTATGTGTACCTGTAATCCGCTCTGAGTCCCCTTCGGGGTGAGAAGAGCGGAATATAAATAAAGTAAATAAATTCATTCCTCACCGTGTTTCCTGGAGAGCTTTATTTAATGGCCTCGTAAATCAGTTAAATTAAGCCTCCCCACTAAGTGGTACCTTAATTTCCTACTTGACAGATGCAACTGTCTTTCGGGTTGCAAAGTTCTACAACAGGCTACACAATAGGTCGAGAGCATGAGTTCGGGCAGGCCTCGAACTCATGACCTTCCGGTCAGTAGAGATCTTATGGAGCTGACACCCAGCCAGCCGCGCCACATTCCCGGTTAACCAACGAAATAACGTTTAGTTTCACAAACATCTGCCTTCTACCCATAGTTTATGTGTCCTAGTTTATGTGTCTTTTTGATACTATGGAAAATTTGAATTTGTCAAATGACAAAAATTGGGAAAAGCCACTGTGTCTTCACCAAATTCCCTAGTATTGTAACACACTGGAATCAGAAGAGCTTCAAAAAAATTAAGAATAAGACCTTTAACTTGTAGCAACCATATTAACATATTAATATATCAAGAAATATTCATATATTATTAGTATTAATATCATAAATATTATATTATAGTATATATATATAAATTATAATATATTGAAATTATAATATAATATAACATTATATTATATTATTTATTATATTATTATTATAAAATTATTATTATAAAATAATAATAAAAACCACTAAAAGAAAATAAAATGAAATTCAAGAACAAGGTGCAAACCAAGAGAGAAGCTGACATTCTCAAGAGAGGAAGGATCCCAAGATGGAATGGCCCAATGGACCCGCCCCCTCCCCCAGCTACAGCAGACCATCGGAGGCTGCAGGCCTCTGCCCGCTCTCGCCCCCAGCCGTTCCCCAGCTGATTGCCCTGCTATGGAATGCCTGCCATCCCGGCTTTGGAGTGTCTGCCATCCCGGGAGGCGATCCAGACCTGCAGTGGGAGCAGTCGGTGAGCTGTGGTGGGTGATCGCCCTGGTGAACCAGAAGACGATCAAGACTGCTCCCGCTGCAGGCCCAAATCGCCTCCCGGGATGGCAGGCACTCCAAAGCCGCCACTCCTTTAATTGTTCTCCGGAGCGGCGGGCTGTCTGCCGCCGCAGGCAGCGGCACCACTTCCTCTTGGCCCTGACCCCGACGCCCTTCTCCCTGGGCCGGACAGAATCGGCTGCCGGGCCACATTCGGCCCGTGGGCCATAGGTTGCCCAGGTCTACTTTGGAGAGAGGCAAGAAAGCAATCCCCTGGGATAGAGAGACCATGTCCTTGCCTTCTCACAAGGTATCCAGAACCCGGGTGTCACGGCACAGGAGGGGTGCGCACCCTCCCACCCCTTCAGCTTCAGGAGCCCAGAGAAAAGGGATGGCTGTGAGGATTGACCCCAGGATCGTGGTAAGGTCTGGATCTGTTGTGGTGTTTTATTAATCCAAGGTAAACTGGGTTAATCATTTGGATGCCTCATGTTAACTCATAATGGGTCACGATTTTTGGGCCTGTGTAGAAGTGTCCGGGGTCTATTCTAACAAACACTGTGAAAAACTCCCAAATCTCGCAGTTCAGGCACATCGCATACATCACTGCCATGCTGCTTAAATTCTTCTGGTGTCTGAAAGTAAAGGACTGAAGGAGGTGATGACAGTGCACAGAAGACAGAAACACTGCAGCAAAGGGGAGCAGGCTGGTGCTGATGACATTTCTTAAACTCCTAGCATGATGTTAACTAACACATCAGCAAGTGGCAGAACTACAATGTCTCCTTTGTCCAAAACAGTGTTTCCCAACCTTTTTTGAGCCGCGGCACACTTTTAACATTAAAAAAATCCGGGGGCACACCACCAACCAAAATGACACAAAATGACACTCTAACACAGTAAAGAACGGCTGGGGGTTGGTGGCCTGCTGGGAACAGCTGCTGGGAGTACGGAAGCCTGGGAGGGGCGGAGCCAGGCTGTGCCATGCTCCACCCCTACCCTCGGGTTCACCTCCCAGCAGCTGCTCCAGCCTTGAGGGGCAGTGCCAAGCCAGCACAATGCTGGCTTGGCACTGTCCCCAAGGCTGGAGCAGCTGCTGGGAGTGCCGGCCGGGGAGGGGCAGAGCCAGGCCACGCCATGCCCCGCCCCTCCCCCCAGCTTCAGCTCTCCTACAGAGGAGGAGCATGAGCGGTGGACGGGCTTCAGTGGGCGGGGCTTCTCCTCCACGCGGCTTCAGCGAGCGAGGGGCGAGAGTCATGGCGGGAGTCATGGCGGATTGGAGGCTGGCTGGGGAAACGACCGAAGGAGGCGGTGCCCCGGCCCCTTCTTCTTTTTCTTCGCCACTGCCCGGCCCTTCCTCCTCCCCCAAGCAGCAGGAGTTCAGCAGGAGGGGGGAGGAAGGGGGGGCAGAGAGCTTTTCTCGCGGCACAGCAGGAGGTCCATCACGGCACACTAGTGTGCCACGGCACACTGGTTGAGAAAGACTGGTCCAAAAGATGTTTTGAAAGCTACTTTACACACTACAGCTCCTATTGGTCTGCCCCAATCTCCGACTTCCACCCACGTATTACTTTGTCATTTCGCCCTGCACCATGTATTGATGTTCTGGCCTACTTCCCATTGGTATAAACAGAATTTGGTTCCACATTGTTAGACTTAGGTTAGCACAGTGTTTCCCAACCGGTGTGCTGGGGCACACTAGTGTGCCGTGAGCGATCATCAGGTGTGCCGTGGGAAATTGGAACCTCCAATACCCTTTCTTTCCCCTCCTGCCGAACACTTTTTCTTCTCCACTCGGGCTCCCTTCTCCCCAGCAGGGCCGTAGCCAGGATTTTGATTCGGGGGGGGGGGCTGAGTTTGGTTCGGGGGGGGGGGGGCTGAGACTGGGTGGAAGAGGGTCTACCCAAGCAAACCATTTGTATTGTTATCCCAATAACCCCATTAATGTGGGATATAATGAGCATGGTGATCAGATCATGATATGAATAAACATAACAGTTTAAATAATGTACCAGTAAGGCCTTCTCGCGGACCACCCTGAGAATTTCGGGGGGGGGGGGCTGAAGCCCCCTTAGCCCCCCCTGGCTACATGCTTGCTCCCCAACATCGCTTCTGCTGCCATTTTATTTATTTATTTATTATTTCGATTTATTAGTCGCCCCTTCCGAGAGGCTCGGGGCGACTTACACACATATAAAACAATAAAACCACAATAAAACGGACCAGTGTCCACATATTAAAATTTACCACATTAAATATACATTAAAAGACTCTTTGTCCTACATTATCGTCCATGGCCTAGGTATGTCTATGCACCAAAGGCTTGGACAAACAGGAGGGTTTTACAGGCCCTGCGAAAGGCCAGCAGGTCGGTCTGTGCTCGAATTGAGGATGGAAGAGCATTCCACAAGACCGGCGCAGCGGCACTGAAAGCCCTCCTTCGCGTTGTGGACAAATGGATGGACTGGCAGCCAGGTACCACCAAGAGGTTCTGAAGCTCGGATCGCAGTGGTCGTGGGGGATTGTATTGGGAGAGGCGGTCCCTTAAGTACACTGGCCCCAGACCATTCAAGGCCTTGACGGTCAGAACCAGCACCTTGAAGGTGATCCGGTGCTCTATTGGTAGCCAGTGCAGTCCGCGCAGAACAGGCGTGATGTGGCAGCGAGATGGAAGACCTGCCACCAGCCTGGCTGCAGCCTTCTGCACCAGCTTAAGCTTCCGGATCACCGACAAGGGAAGGCCGATGTAGAGGGCATTACAGTAGTCCAATCTTGAGATGACCATGGCTTGGACTACTGTGGCTAGGTCATGACGGGACAGGTAGGGAGCCAGCTTCCTCGCCTGCCGGAGGTGATGGAAATCAACTCCGCTGACGATGGAGATCCAAGGGGGCAGCGTGAGCATGTTTAGGAGGGGAGGGGGGAGTGAGGAAGACGTGACCCGTGCGGGCGCTACTGCGCAGACTCGCCCCACGTCTTCCTCCCTCCCCCCTCCCCTCCTGAGCAAAGCGAGGCAAAGCGAGCAGAGCGAGGCTGGGAAGAAGGGAGCCCAAGCGGAGAAGAAAAAGTAAGTGTTCGGCAGGAGGGGGAAGAAAGGGTGCGATGGAGAAGGGGGAGGAAGAGGTCTCTGTCGAAAGCTGACATGGGCAGCTGTTTTAGACTTCGAGGTGTTTTAGACTTCGACTCCCATCATTCCTAGCAGCCTCAGGCCCTTTTCCTTTTTCCCCCTCAGCCACTTAAGCAGGAAAGGGCCTCAGGCTGTTAGGAATGGTGGGAGTTGAAGTCCAAAGCACCCAGAGGGCCGAAGTTTTCCCATGCCTGTTTTAGGGACCTTAAAGTGGTGAGCCTCCTTCCAACATTGTGATTCTGAGAGAGAGAGACTGACAGCTGTTGAGCAAGACCTTCGTGTGTGTCTTTCTGCCATTCCTGCCAGGATATCTATGTTGTGTTCATCGAAACAGGCCCAGGTTTCACACTGAGTGTATAAATACATTTAAAAACATATTAGCTATATGTATTACTGTGTTAGAGTGTCATTTTGTGTCATTTTGGTTGGTGGTATGCAGGGGCGGTCTAAGGTAATTTTATATGGTAAGCAAACATTATTTTGGCACACACACCCCCCCTCAAACATTATTTTGGCGCCCCCATGTAAAACAAATATACAATTATAATATCACAATACCATTAGTAGTATTATATTGTATCAATGTATATACAATATATTATAGTACATACTCATACTATATTATATCATAATTATATGATACTACATCACATTATAATTATATTATAATATATTGACGTTATAATATTATATAACATTCTATTATATTATTATTATTATAATAAAATAATAAATAACATTATTTATTTAAATAAAATTATCCTCTACTAAATATTTTCATTACTCCTATAAAACTCAAATAACCCAAAATAAAGTAAAATAAAATATATATTATAATTTGCCTGCGCAGTTGCGCCTGTCTCTCCTTGATGCTCCTGTCCGGTGCGCGGTGCGCGCGGGGAGGTGGACAGGTGTGGTAGGGTTCACACGTGACTGGGCCTGGCGAGGGAGTTTGCCTCAGCGCCGGGGGCTACTTCTGGTGGCGGCTGTCAGGAGGCAATACGTCGCCAATACCCCTTTGGCTCCACTCCCCTCTCCCTTTGTCTCCACCCCCTGCCTGCTAAATTGTGTCACCGTATTCAGCCCCCGCCCCCGAAATTCTCAGGATGGTCCGCGAAAAGGCCTTTCTGGTACATTATTTAAACTGTTATGTTTATTCATATCATGATCTGATCACCATGCTCATTATATCCCACATTAATGGGGTTATTGGGATAACAATACAAAGGTTTGCTAGGGTAGACCCTCTTCCACCCAGTCTCAGCCCCCCCTGAACCAAACTCAGCCCCCTCCGAAACAAAATCCTGGCTACGGCCCTGGCTTCCAGGCTTCTGCGCACAGGAGCTACTGGGCATGCGCGGAGGTTTTCGCGCATGCGCAGTTGCTCCTGCGATCAACTTTAGCTCCGGAGCAACTGCACCTGCGCGAAAACCTCTGCGCATTCCCAGAAGCGGCGTCGGAACGCACAAGACCGGGGCCCAAAAGCAGGCAGCCGCGAAGATGCCTGAGGAACATCGGCAGGACCAGGACGCTGTCTGGCGCCGGTGCCCGGTGGGCGGGGGAATTCGCCCCTTCCCAGATGGCGCCCCATGCGGCCGCTTCCTTGGCCTACCTGTAGGGCCGCCCCTGGTGGTGTGCCCCAGGATTTTGTATATGTAAAAAAATGTGCCGCAGCTCAAAAAAGGTTGAAAAACACTGGTTTAGCAGACTCAGAATCCTCCAAAACAAAGAAATGGACTGATGTGAAAATAAAGAGAAGATGGAAGGAACACATTTCTGGCAGTTACCTGTTCAGCATCAGCAATGTTGCCATGCAGGCATCCCAGTTAAAGTGTTCGCTAACTGTCTTGTTCGAGTGTAGTTTCCAGGAGTCAAGACTTCAGGTAAGAAAAAGCAGTAAAGTCATACTCTGTTATTTAAAACCAAAGAATCCTTTGCAAAACGTGATAACTGTCTTGCCTCCTGGAATTCTCTTGCCTCCTGGAAGCGACAGCTGACTTTCCTTCTACGTTGCTCAGAACTAAAGTTCGGTCTTAGCAGTAAATGCAACTGCTGTTCTCACTTCCTCTGCGCTGAGGTTAAGATCCAATTCTCAAGTTGCCAATGGAGGCGCAGCAGAGCAGCAGGAGTAACGCAACGTCAATCAGCGAAAGGTGGCGTCTTAGCTCTGGACCAAACTGGATAAGGAGGACAAGCTACCCTCCTGCCCCTGTGATCCATTCATGTCAAAGCTGAGATTTCTGGGCAGAGCCGGCATTCAAATGGGAGAGCTGGCATTCACATTTATCTGTAAATGAAATAACAGGAGGCCTTCACATAGCTGCCAAGGGAGGATTTTTTAAAGAAACAGCTTCAAATAATATGCATGCACACTATGATTGCATGTCAAGATAAGTTTTTCATGATTAAGCTCTACAAAGAAGTCAGCTTCAACACACTGCTTGAAGTTTCGATTTGTTGTGTTACTTAAACCAGTGTTTCCCAACCTTTTTTGAGCCGCGGCACACTTTTGACATTAAAAAAAATCCAGAGGCACACCACCAACCAAAATGTCACAAAATGACACTCTAACACAGTAAGGAACGGCTGGGGGGGGTGGCCTGCTGGGAGCAGCTGGTGGGAGTGCCGAAGCCGGGGAGGGGTGGAGCCATGCCATGCCCCTGCCCCTCCCCCCCAGCTTCAGCTCTCCCAGCAGCTGCTCCAGCCTTGAGGGGGAAGTGCCAAGCCAGCGGTGGCGAGCCAACACAATGTTGGCTTGGCACTGTCCCCTCAAGGCTGGAGCAGCTGCTGGGAGTGCCGAGCAGCCAGGGGAGGAGGTGGAGCCAGGTCGCGCCATGCCCCGCCCCGCCCCCCCCCCTCCAGCTTCAGCTCTCCCAGCAGCTGCTCCAGCCTTGAGGGGAAGTGCCAAGCCACCGGTGGCAGAGCCAACACTATGTTGGCTTGGCACTGTCCCCTCAAGGCTGGAGCAGCTGCTGGGAGTGCCAAAGCCAGGGGAGGAGGTGGAGCCAGGCCGCGCCATGCCCTGCCCCCTCCCCCAGCTTCAGCTCTCCCAGCAGCTGCTCCGGCCTTGAGGGGGAAGTGCCAAGCCAGCGGTGGCAGAGACAGCACAATGCTGGCTTGGCACTGTCCCCTCAAGGCTGGAGCAGTTGCTGGGAGTGCCGAAGCCAGGGGAGGAGCCAGGCCGCGCCACGCCCCGCCCTCCCCAGCTCTCCCACAGAGGAGGAGCATGAGCGGTGGACGGGCTTTAGTGGGCGGGGCTCCTCCTCCATGCAGCTTCAGCGAGCGAGGGGCGAGAGTCATGGCAGGAGTCATGGTGGATTGGAGGCTGTCTGGGGAAACAGCCAAAGGAGGCAGCGCCCCGGCCCCTTCTTCTTTTTCCTTCACCACCGCCCGGCCCTTCCTCCTCCTCCCCCAAGCAGCAGGAGTTCAACAGGGGGGGAGAGGAAGGGGGGCAGCAGGAGGTCCGTCACGGGACACTAGTGTGCCACGGCACACTGGTTGAGAAACACTGACTGTAACCATGGTTTTGAAGAGTTGAACCTGCAACCATGAAACAAGCAATGACAAAAGTGCCCGGGAAGAAACAAACCAGAGATAGGGTGGAAATTTTCTTATTTAGCCTATATACTCCTCAGAGGCAGACCTAGGTAATTTTTAATGGTAGGCGAAAATTATTTTGGCGCCCCCCAAACTCAGCGCCGGCTTGTGCCTCCACCTCTGTGCCTGCTCCAGCCAGCGGGATACAAAGGCAAAGCCTCCAGCATGCGCGGGGGGCCTCCGCGCACACCGGAGGCCCTGTCCGTGACTCCGTCGGGGTTTCTGGCGTGCGTGGAGGCCCTCCGCACGTGCTGAGGGCTCCGCCTCCGCATTGCGCCAGCCCGCAACTCTGCCTCTGCGCCTGCTCCAACAGACGTAGAGGCAGAGCCGCAAACCGGTGCGGCACAAAGTCAGAGCCCCTAGGACACACAGAGGGGCCCCGCCCTCCACGCACGCCAGCAACCCCGCCTCCGTGCCACACTGGCCCGCGCTCTCCCCTGCCAGCTGACAACCAATGCGGCTTAAAGATAACCCACATTAGTTCTCAGGTGGCGAAGGGGTAGTGGAGGTGATGCACTCCACTCTCCCCTGCCACCTGAGAACCAATGCGGGTTATCTTTAACCCGCGTTAGTTCTCAGCTGGCGAGGGGGCATGGAGGGCATGCACTCCATCCCTCCTCACCAGCTGAGAATCAACCTGCATTAGAGATATCGCGGGTTGATTATGAGGTGGTGAGGGCGCATGGAGGCGGGCATCCCCGGCGCACTGCACATGCATGGCGCCACTAACGAAATAGTAACAAAATTTGTTATTAAATACAGCTCGGTTTCGACACAGCCGGAAAATTGCGCAGGGGTATCACTTTCAAAACGGAAGCAGTTCCTGACCCCCCCCCCCCCCCGAGTTTAGAAACAATTTTTTTTTGGCTCAACCACCCCTTGTTTTTACCTGTTCTATCAACTGCTGGGATGGAGTCCACCGGAGCCCATCAAATGATGCACAGCTACTTTCAGCGGGGTTCCATTGGGATTTGCAGTACAATAAGTACAATAAGAGGGAGCCCTACTTGTCTCCTCATTGAACAAACCAGGAACAGCACATGAGGAAGCTGGGGACAGCTGGGAAACATTGTAGGATGGCAGCCCACAAGCAACCATGGTAAGGGGACGAAGCTGGGCACTGCCACCGTTTCCCATGCTGCCCCCTACTGTTCCAAGCATCTGGATTTCCATGTGATGAGGTCCTTATTTTGTGTGTGTCCACCATAGTGCTCAGCGAGGAGATATGCTTTTTAAAGAAGTGCACTGGCTGCCATTTATTTTCCGGTCCCAATTCAAGGTGCAGGTGATCACCTACAAAGCCCTAAATGGTTCGGGACCCGCCTACCTTCTTAACCAGATCTTCCTCCATGAACCAGCTTGGGGGAGGCCCTCCTGTCGCCCCTGCCAATCTCACAGACTCATCTGGTGGGCACAAGGGAGAGAGCCTTCTCCTCTGTGGCCCCCTGACTCTGGAATTCCTTGCCTTGAGAGATTAGGAAAGCCCCCACTCTGGAGACCTTTAAAAAACACCTGATTGGCTCTTCTGTTGTGCTTTCGGAGAGTAGTTATTTATTTTCTATCATTGCTCTCCTCAATGTCCCCGTTCTCGGAGTGCATCCCCCCTCGGATGTTTTCCCTGTAAAGGATGCTATTTCGAGTATCTCACCCTGAGTTTAAGATTTTAACATTTTAACATTTTATATATGTGCTTGCAGCCCACCCTGTCTTTGTGATTTTAGATATCTAGTTGTATATTGTTTTTATTTATATGTAACTAGCTAAGGACCCGGCGGTGCCCAGGTTATTTGAGGAAGGCATTGTGTGCCAAGGTTGGTTCCTATTAGATGTTTATGTGGCTTGCAGTGGTCTCAGGAACTTAGTGAAGGTACTTCGAGTCCCATTGGCCATGGTCCATCCCCCTCCAAACAGCACCTGAATGTAGAGTGGGTCATGGGGGCTGTGTGTGTCACATTTCGTCTTGATCATTCTCTGGATGAGGTTGCAGTGGTCTCTGGGAGTGAGTGAAGGTAGTGGAAGTCCCATCATCCATGGTCCCCCGTTCTCCAAACTGCACCAGGATGTAGAGTGGGTCATGGGGATGTGTGTGCCAAGTGTGGTCTTGATCAGTCATTGGATGAGGGTGGCAGCGGTCTCAGAAAGTGAGTGAAGGTACTTCAACTCCCATCATCTGTGGTCCGTGCCACTCAAAACTGCACCAGGATGTAGAGTGGGTCATGGGGGTGTGTGTGCCAAGTGTGGTCTTGATCAGTCATTGAATGAGGGTGGCAGCGGTCTCAGAAAGTGAGTGAAGGTACTTCAACTCCCATCATCTGTGGTCTGTGCCACTCAAAACTGCACCAGGATGTAGAGTGGGTCATGGGTACTCTGTCTGCCAAGTTTGGGCCTGGTCTCTGATTTGTAGGGGCTGCAATGTTCTGTGGGAAATATATTGGGTGAAGGTATTGCAAATCCCATCATTTGTGAGCCATCCTGCCATAAACCGCAGCAGGTTTGTAAAGTGGGCCATTGGGCCTCTGTGTGCCAAGTTTGGTCCTGATCCGTCATTGCTGTGGGCCGCAGTGGTTGACTGCCTGAGGCCTTTCCTTTTCCCTCTGAGTCACTTTAGAATGTTGGAATGTGGTTGGCCAATTGGAGTCCTTTATGCAAATACCATTTCAGTGGCAGCCAATCCCCTCTGTCTGGGGCCGTAGAATGTCGGAGTTCTGAGGCTGGCCAATCAGAGCCCTTTATGCAAATAATCTCACAGTGGCAGCCAATCGAAACGCTGGCACATATTCCTCCCACCGCACCACCCACCGCCCGCAAACACTGACTTTTATTATATACATAGATTTGTTGTTTGGGCTTGGCCTCGTGTGAGCTGCCCAGAGTCCCCATTGGGGAGATGGGGCAGGGTATATATAAAGATTATTATTATTATTATTGACACAGAAATAAGACTTTCCGCTATATCACATAAGCCAGCCGAAGTGTCCCACTTCATCTGACTTCACCAAAGAAACAGAGGGACAGTGGGGTGAATTCATCACCCTGCACACTGCTCCCTCACGGTAATACTTTCCCCATCACACGTGAGAAGCATCACCTGCACAACGAGGATTCATTGGAGCCAGCACAACACAGGTAGGCTCCCATGTTGGGAGGGAAGTGGCCTATCTTGGCCTCTGTTTAAAAATCTTATTATGTCAACACACACACACACACACACAACTTCTTTTCTAACTAATGAAATAGGGATTGCGTTACATGCCTTGTGTAGCATTTCAGCTGAAATCAATCTCCACAATTCTCTAAGCCCCTTTGAATTTCCTCATTAATGTGTTCTGATGCTCTCTTCCGCCCAACCCGGGGTTCAGCGCATGACCCACCTTCCCCAGATGCCACTCACTTGAACGTTCAGTTAGCAAAACTGACTTCTTTTTACCTTGTCCCATCTCTTCACTGTTTGTGTTGCAGCTGCTCAAGCTTGTGTGGCTGTGGAGACATACAGGGGTGGCAGGCAGAGTAGCTCTGCTCCATGTTGCCACCATAAAGTTGCAAACACACTTCAAAATGAAGCTTGTAACATCCCGAATAGATTACTGCAACACACTCTACGTGGGGCTGCCTTTGAAGACTGTTCGGAAACTTCAACTAGTTCAGCGGTCGGCAGCCAGGTTTCTAACTGGAGCGGCATACAGGGAGCACACCACCCCCCTGTTGTGTCAGCTCCACTGGCTGCCTATCCAATTCCGAGCACAATTCAAAGTGCTGGTTTTGACCTTTAAAGCCCTTTACGGTTCTGGCCCAGCTTACTTGTCCGAACGTATCTCCCCTTGCATCCCACCTCTAAATTTACGATCTTCCGGGGAGTCCCTGCTCTCAATCCCACCTTCGTTGCAAATACGTTTGGTGGGGACGAGGGACGGGGCCTTCTCGGTGGTGGCCCCTCGCCTGTGGAACTCGCTCCCCAGTGAAATTAGATCGACGCCTTCCCTCCTTTCCTTCAGAAAAAAAGGTAAAGACGTGGCTATGGGACCAGGCATTTAGTTAGATACTGGACAGATGGCAGACATTAACTGATGATAAGGGTTGAATACGGAACTGGAGTGTGTTTTGTTTAATTCATGCTATTTAATAGGTTAATCCAGTGTTTCCCAACCTTTTTTGAGCCACGGCACACTTTTAACATTAAAAAAATCCGGGGGCACACCACCAACCAAAATGACACAAAATGACACTCTAACACAGTAAAGAACGGTTGGGGGTTGGTGGCCTGCTGGGAGCAGCTGCTGGGAGTGCCAAAGCCAGGGGGAGGAGGTGGAGCCAGGCCGCACCATGCCCCGCCCCCTACCCCCAGCTTCACCTCTCCAAGCAGCTGCTCCAGCCTTGAGGGGCAGTGCCAAGCCAGCAGTGCCAGAGCCAGCACAATGCTGGCTTGGCACTGTCCCCTCAAGGCTGGAGCAGCTGCTGGGAGTGCCAAAGCCAGGGGGAGGAGGTGGAGCCAGGCCGCGCCATGCCCCGCCCCGCCCCCTCCCTCCAGCTTCAGCTCTCCCAGCAGCTGCTCCAGCCTTGAGGGGGAAGTGCCAAGCCACCGGTGGCAGAGCCAACACAATGTTGGCTTGGCACTGTCCCCTCAAGGCTGGAGCAGCTGCTGGGAGTGCCGAAGCCAGGGGGAGGAGGTGGAGCCAGGCCGCGCCATGCCCCGCCCCCTCCCCCAGCTTCAGCTCTCCCACAGAGGAGGAGCATGAGCGGTGGACGGGCTTTAGTGGGCGGGGCTCCTCTTCCCTGCCCCCTCCCCCAGCTTCAGCTCTCCTACAGGCCGCGCCATGCCCCGCCCCCTCCCCCCAGCTTCAGCTCTCCTACAGAGAAGGAGCATGAGCGGTGGACGGGCTTCAGTGGGTGGGGCTCCTCCACGCGGCTTCAGCAAGCGAGGGGCGAGAGTCATGGTGTGAGTCATGGCGGATTGGAGGCTGGCTGGGGAAACGGCCAAAGGAGGCGGCGCCCGGTCCCTTCTTTTTTTTGCCACTGCCCGGCCCTTCCTCCTCCCCCAAGCAGCAGGAGTTCGGCAGGAGGGGGGGAGGAAGGGGGGCAGAGAGCTTTTCTCGCGGCACAGCAGGAGGTCTGTCATGGCACACTAGTGTGCCACGGCACACTGGTTGAGAAAGACTGGGTTAATCTATTTTAATGTATTTTCTAATGTAATTGTTGTTTATTGTTGTTATGAAATGTTGTTAGCCGCCCCGAGTCCCCCTTCTGGGGTAGAGAAGGGCGGGTTACGAATGATTTAAATAAATAAATAAGCTTCATTTGGTGGGCACCTGAACTTCCACTAGTCCATACACCTTCCGCAGTCACCAGCCTTCTGCCCCTTCTTTCCACTTAACTCCCTAATGCAGGGGTCAGGAACCTATGGCTCGCGAGCCATATCTGGCTCTTTCAATGATTAAATATGGCTCACCTGCGCGCGCCACCTTCGCTCCAAAATCCATGTGCACCGCTCAGCAGCTTTCCCCTCCTCCTCCTCTCTTCCTTCCTCCTCTTCTTCCTCCCCTCAGACAGAAAAACAGGCAGATCCGGCAGTGGCGCAAGAGGAAGTGCGAGAGCGCACACAAGGAGAGGGAGGGGGAGGAGAAGAAGGCCGCTCTCGTGAGGAATCTGACATCCAGTGTGGGACAGGGGAGGGAGATGGCCCGCCTACTGTGCTCACCGGAGCTGCGCCTGCCTCCCTCTACCGCCTCGCTGCCGGCTGGGGCCTTGCACGGGCCGGCCTCGCAGCATTCCCGCAGCCCCCTAGTTTGGGGCAGGAGAGAGCTTTGGCCCACCGCCAGAGCCAGACAAAGGTAATTTCAAATGGTACGCAAACCTTTTGGCACCCCCTCACTCTCCAGTGGTGCGCCGGTGTGCGCATGCGCAGGCCAGCTAGTTCTGTGCATGCGCAGAGCTAGCTTTGCGCATGCCCACCGGTGTGCGCATGCGCCGGCCAGCTAGTTTGCCGCATACGCCATTCGCGTGGACATGACACCAGTGGATGGTGATGCAAAACGCACTCCAGGAGGCCGAAAAGGAGGGTTTTTGCAGCCGGAGATGGGAGGCTCCGCCCCAGCTGCAAAACGTCCTCCTTTTCGGCCTCGTGGAGTGCGTTTTGCATCACCATCCACCTGGAGTCGCACCTGCATGCTGGCCCGCAGCAATGGCGGCCACGGCCAGATGCACCCCTAGCCCACGTGGCGCCCTGAGGCAGAGAGTGCGCATGTGCAGGCCAGCTAGTTCTGTGCATGTGCAGGCCAGCTAGTTCTGCGCATGCGCAGGGCCAGCTTCGCGCATACCCACCGGTGTGCGCATGCGCCAGGCCAGCTATTCACCGCATGCGCCATTCGCGTGGGCACGACATCAGTGGATGGTGACGCAAAACGCACTCCAAGAGACCAAAAAGGAGGGCATTTTGGAGCTGGAGGCGGGAGGCTCCGCCCCAGCTGCAAAACGTCCTCTTTTTCGGCCTCGTGGAGTGCGTTTTGCATCACCATCCACCTGGAGTCGCACCCGCACACCGGCCCGCAGCAATGGCGGCCGCGGCCGGATGCGTCCCTAGCCCATGCGGCGCCCAGCCGCTTAATTTGCCTCCATTAAGATCCGCCCCTGCCCACTGCCCCCGCCTGCCAGGACAAGAGGCCCCAACATGCCTCTTTCCCTTCGGGTACCAACATTTTTAAAAAATTAATTAATTAATTAATTAATTAATTAATTATATGGCTCTCGCTGAAATAAATATTTACAAATATTTTGCTTTTATGGCTCTCTGAGTCGAAAAGGTTCCCGACCCCTGCCCTAATGCATCCCATCCTGAATTCCCAAATGATTATCCCATCTATTTGTGCTTTTATCTCTAGGATTCAACAACCGCACCATCAAGCAAAGTCAATCTTCTTCACATAACCTTGTCCTTCGAACACTGGGCACGAAAGGGCCTTTTGCGAATGAGACATCGGTAACTTCGTGCGGTGGGATGCCCAGCTAGTCCCACCTGCCTCTCACATTGACTTTGCAAAGGAATCTATGTGTGTGTGTGTGGGGGGGGGGGGGTTGCAATAAAGTAGGAGCAACAAGGATATTCAGGTACGGATTTCTCAAAGGCGGGAGGGGGAAGCGAGGAGAGAGTTTACCCACATCACGGCAAAATAACTCAAGCAAAGCATTTCAGCACTCGTAGCTATATAACATCATTTGCATTGTGCTCTTTCATGCAGGGGAGAAAAAAAAACAGCAAATGATAAAATGGAAGAAAATCTTCCCATTTTCGGCTTTGTCGTCAAGGGAAGGGACAAAGACGGGCAGATTGGTCATCAAATGCAAACGCAGAGAGGGCGAAATAATTAAACATAATTACGCATCTCAGACACATAAGCAAACAGACAGAAACCAAGAAAAGATACTCACTGCCTTTGACCTGTCCGCGTGCTCTGGAGCTCTTTGCCAAGCGTGTGGTCACAGAGGCTCTATGGAGAGAGTAGAGCAATGGCTTAAAGGGGGGCACACACCACACGCAGAGACACACACCTCTCTCTTTCCCTCTCTTTGCCCCAAGCTGCCACTCAGCAGAAAGCTGTCATCCTCTCTCTCTCTCTCTCTTCTGCAAATCGCATCCAGTAAACACTCTCGCAAGCTAAACTGAGCAGGCTTGATGCTGGGGTAGCACTGCAGAGCCAGCTCGCTCACATTTCGATGGGTGGGATTTCAGAGGCGGCCCACCTGATCCGAGCATCTGGGAGCATCTTCTTTCATCCTTCACCTCCCCCTTGCAAATCCTGGTTGCAAATCCCCTCTGTCTTCTACCAAATTGAAGCCGTCCCCCACTCAAAGCAGACATTGAATGCTAGCATTCAGTGTTATATTATATTATAATTTCAATATATTATTTTTATCTTATTTATTTGGGTGAGATCCATCAGTATTGGGAGTAGGTGTGCTGTCAGGAAATTGGACAAGGTACTGCAAGTCCCATCATGTGTGGTCGGTGCTCCTCCAAACAGCAGGAGTATGTGGAGTGGGCCATGGGGGCTCTGTGTGTCAAGTTTGGTCTTGATTCCTCATTGTAAGGAGTTGCAGTGATATCATGAATGTACTGAAGGTACTGGAAGTCCCATCATCTGTGTTCCACCCTCCCCCAAATTGCAGTAGGATGTAGATGGGGTCATGGGGGCTCTGTGTGCCAAGTTTGGTCTGTATTGGTGAGTGGATGAGGGTTGTATTGTGTTTAGGAAGTGAGTGAAGGTACTTCAAGTCCCATCATCCATGGTGTGTCTCACACAAAACTGCACCAAGATGTAGAGTGGGTCATGAGGGCTCTGTGTGCCAAGTTTGGTCTGTATTGGTGAGTGGATGAGGGTTGTATTGTGTTTAGAAAGTGAGTGAAGGTACTTCAAGTCCCATCATCTGTGGTGTGTCTCACACAAAACTGCACCAGGATGTAGAGTGGGTCATGAGGGCTCTGTGTGCCAGGTTTGGTCTTGATCAGTGATTGGGTTAGGTTTGTAGCAGTCTTGGAAAGTGAGGGAAGGTACTGCAAGTCCCATCATCCATGTTCTGCCCCCCTCCAAACTTCAGTAGGATGTAGAGTGGGTCACTGGGGCTCTGTATGCCAAGTGTGGTCTTTATCGGTGTTTGTTGGGGGCCGCAGTGGTCTGTGGGAACAGAGGGGTGTGAAAGTACTACAAATCCCATCATCCATTGTCAGTCCTCCCCCGAACCTCAGCAGGACATGAAGGCAGTCATGGGAGGTATGTGTGCCAAGTTTGGTCTCGATCAGTAATTGGATGACGGTCGCAGCGGGCTTGAGAAGTGAGTAGAGGTACTTCAAGTCCCATCATCCATGATCCACCCTCCTCCAAACTGCACCAGGATGTAGAGTGGGTAATGAGGGATGTGTGTGCCAAGTGTGGTCTCTTTTGGTCCTTTTAGGTGGCCGCAGTGGTGTGTGGGAACCAAAGTGTTTGGATGTACTACAAATCCCATAATCTGTGGTCCATGTCCCCCAAACCGCACCAGGACGTAAAGGGGGTCAGGGGGGTTATGTGTCCCAAGTTTGGTGCAGATCCATCACCCGCGCTGGTCGCTGTGGCCTGTGAAAGTGGCAGCCAATCAGAACGCTGCCACATACATATACACATACATACATACATACAAACAAACATTCCGCTTTATTATATAGAGAGATAGATCTAGAGATAGAGATTTCCAGCATTTTTACCCCACTCTTCTCAACCCCCGAGGGGGGACTCAGAGCGGCCTAACAAACACAGTAAAATACAATATTAAAAAACCCCAAAAACATTCAGCATTAAAATACATTAAAATACAATTAACATTAATGCATCATACACATTCATTTAAGTTAAAAACAGTGTTCCGTCCATAAAAAGAGCATTGAGCCATATCCACCAACTTGCCATTAAAATCCAGCCCAAAGTGCTGCCTTGTGCTAGTGTGCAAACGCCTGGCCCCACAGCCAGGATTTCACTTTTTTCCTGAATGCCAGGAGGGATGGAGTTGAACATATGTCGTTAGGAAGCGCATTCCACAGACGGGGAGCCACCACCGAGAAGGCCCTCTCTCTCGTGCCCACCAACCGCATTTACGAAGTTGGCGGGAGTGAGAGCAGGGCCTCCCCGGATGATCTTAAATTACGAGGTGGGACGTAGCGGCTGATGCGTTCGGACAAGTAAGCTGGGCCAGAACCGTATAGAGCTTTAAAGGTCAAAACCAGCACTTTGAATTGAGTCCGGAAGTGGACAAGCAGCCAGTGGAGCTGACACAACAGGGAGGTGATATGCAGCTCCAGTTAGTAATCAGGCTGCCGCCCGTTGGACTAGTTGCAATTTCTGAACTGTCTTCAAAGGCAGCCCCATGTAGAGTGCGTTGCAGTAATCTATTCGGGATGTGACCAGAGCATGGACAACCGTAGCCAGATCAGACTTCCCAAGGTACGGGAGCAGCTGGCGCATGAGTCTTAACTGTGCAAAAGCTCCCTGGCCACCGCCAAGACCTGGGGTTCCAGGCTCAGCGATGAATTCAGGATCACTCCCAAGCTGCGAACCTGTGTCTTCAGGGGGAGTGTATTATAATGTCTATATATCTATAATACTATAATAATTATGATATTATTACTAATAATATATGAATATTTCTTGATATATTAATATGTTAATATTAATGATGTGTTAATATATTAATATATTGCTATTTTCTAATAATAATAGTAGGATTATGGTATAATGTGTTGTATATGCATTTGGTGTTGGTGGTGTAATGTAACACAGTATAATACTGCCAATGATAATGTGATGTAAAAATTATATCGTGATATTATAATTTGTATATTTGTATTACATGCAATATTACTCATCAATATTTATTTATTTATTTATTTATTTATTGGATTTGTTAGCCGCTACTCCCAGTGGCTGGGGGCAGCTTACATCGACATAAAATCTTAACATGCAATAACATTAAAACACAAATTTAAAGATTCCAGAAAAGAATACAGTCTTTAAAAGAACGCATTATTCACAACTCGAAGGCCTGCCGGAATAAGACGGACCTGCAGGCCTTCCGAAAAGCTAGCAAGTTGCGCAAAGCCCTAATCTCCAGAGGAAGTGTGTTCCATAAGGCTGGGGCGATGATAGAAAACGCCCTCCTCCGCGTAGATGTCAGATGGTATTGTTTAACATTTGGCACAAGTAAAAGATTACTCTCTTCACACCTAAGTGATCTCGTGGGACAGTATGGGGTGAAGAGGTCCCACAGGTACACAGGGGCGGTCTAAGGTTATTTTATATGGTAAGCAAACATTACTTTGGCGCCCCCCTTTGTCTCCGCCCCTTTCCCTTTGTCTCCGCCCCCTCTCCCTTTGCCTCCGCCCCCTGTGTGCCGAATACGTGATGTGTTTACAGGCTTCGGCTTCAGCGCCTGCAGGAGCTTCTGGGCATGCGCAGTGGCTCCGGAGCTCAACTTCAGTTCCGGAGCCACTGCGCATGCGCGAAAATCTCCGCACATGCCCAGAAGGTCCTGCAGGCCAGGCGTTGAAGCTGACGCAGCAGCAGGGAGGTTTGCTACAGCGGCGCGGCCGGCATGGCGGCGTCCTTCCCAGAAGATGGCGCCCTTCCCAGAAGTTGGCACCCTAAGCGGCCGCTTACTTCGCGTATACGTTGGACCGCCCCTGCAGGTACACTGGCCCCAGACCATACAAGGCTTTGAAAGTTAGAACTAACACTTTGAAGGTGATCCGGTACTCGATAGGAAGCCAGTGCAGTTCTCGCAGAATTGGTGTAATGTGGCAGCTCGGAGGAACTCCTGAGAGCAACCCAGCTGCGGCGTTCTAGCTTGAGTTTCTGGGTCACCAACAGAGGCAGGCCCATGTAAAGAGTGTTACAGTAGTCTAACCTTGAGATGACCTTAGCTTGGATCACCATGGCAAAGTCGTGCCGGGATAGGTAAGGCCGCAGGGCCGTAGCCAGGATTTTGATTCGGGGGGCTGAGTTCGGTTTGGGGGGCTGAGACTGGGTGGAAGAGGGTCTACCCTAGCAAACCTTTTGTATTGTTATCCCAATAACCCAATGAATGTGGGATATAATGAGCATGGTGATCAGATCATGATATGAATAAACATAACAGTTTAAATAATGTACCAGTAAGGCCTTCTCGCGGACCACCCTGAGAATTTCGGGGGCTGAAGCCCCCTTAGCCCCCGGCTACATGCCTGGGTAAGGAGCCAGCCTCCAAGCCTGGCGAAGATGGAAAAATGCCACTCTGCTGGCGGCGGAGACCTGGGCCTCCATCGACAGCAGAGGGTCCAGAAGAACTCCAAGGCACTTGACTGAAGACGACGGGCATAACGCCACGCCGTCCAGGGTTGGAAGCTGGCCGTCCCAATATTGTGATATGTTGTAGTGCAATATGATGTGTATTGCTGACGTTGTGCTATGACAGTAAGGTTATTTGTTGTTTTTCAGTTTGTTGTAAGCCGCTCCGGCAATATTGTTATATGTACATTGTAAGCCACTCTGGCAGTATTGTTGTTTGCTGTAAGCCACTCTGAGTCCCCTTCGGGGTTGAGAAGAGTGGCATGTAAACATAGTAAATAAATAAATAAATAGCAAGGAGAATATTTGGTGCCAAGTGCCATACAGTATTCTCTGCCCTGTAAAAATCCTCCATGCAGTTGCTAATCCTAGGAGTCCGAAGAGAACACCAAACTGCGCTGCTTTAAATAAGTCCTCGGTGGGTTTAGAATACGATAATAAACCCATGGAGATTTCCATGCAGACAATCCCTGTAGCGCACGCCCGGGGGGGGGGGCTGCAGGGAGGGAGAATAGCATCAGCAGTGCCAACAAAGTCAAATTGCACCTACCAGGGCATCTACGAACACACCGCCAAGACATGAGGACAGGTCAATAAGTCCGTGACTTTTTGAATTTCCGCCTCTTAACTGAAAGGGCAACACTGCTCCTGTCAACAGGCACCTGTCAGTTGACTCCTGTCAAAATTTGAGCAAGCTGTGTCATTTAGTTTGGGTTTGACAGCCATTGATAGCAGACTACCGCGTGATTCGAGGAGAAAATGGAAAAAAGTGAATTTAGTGTGCTCATTAAGCATTATTTTTTTGAAAAACCCATCACTCAAACCAAGGCTAAGCTTGATAAATACGATGGGGACTCTGCACCATCCATTTCAATGGTAAAAAAAGTGGTTTACTGAATTTTGTTGTGGCCGTACAAGCACGGAAGATGCCGAATGTTCTGGGTGTCCAGTTGAGGTCTCTACACCCGATCCAATTGAAAAAAATCACAATATGGTGTTGGCTGTTCGGAGATTGAAAGTGCGAGAGATTGTGGAAGCCATAGGCATCTCACATGGCTTAGTGGTTTCAATTTTAAATGATCACTTGGGTATGAGAAAGCGTTCCGCAAGATGGGTGCCGCGTTTGCTCACAATCGACCACAAACGCAATCGTGTGACAGTTTCGCAGGAGCGTTTTGCGTTGTTCAACCGCAATATGGATGGGGTTTTGTGCTGTTTTGTAACCGTGAACGAAACTTGGATCCACCACAACACACCAGAGACCAAACAGCAGTCAAAACAGTGGGTTTCTCGGGGTGAATTGGCGCCAAAGAAGGCCAAGGTGGGTTTGCCAGCCAATAAAGTCATGATGACCGTTTTTTGGGATGCATGTGGTATAATCCACATTGACTGCCTTCAAAAGGGTAAAACAATCAATGGAGAATATTATGCCAACTTATTGGGTCGATTTAATGAGGATTTGAAAAAAACGACCGCATTTGGCCAAGAAAAAATATCTTTTGCACCAGGACAATGCAAGGGTGCACACATGTGCAGTTGCCATGGCAACAATCCATGAATTGGGATACAAATTGCTCCCTCATCCGCCCTATTCTCTGGATTTAGCCCCGAGTGACTATTTCTTGTTTCCAAACCTGAAGAAATGGCTTGGCGGAAAGAGATTTGACTCCAACAATGAAATCATCTCACAAACAAATACCTATTTTGCTGACCTTGACAAATGTTATTTTTTTTTGGAAGGGATAAAAAATTGGAGAAACATTGGACAAAGTGTATGGAGCTCAAAGGAGACTACGCTGAAAAATAAAATGATTTTTAATCCAAAAACCTGTGTTTCATTCACAAAGTCACAGACTTATTGACCCGCCCATACTCAGCTACAAGTGATAGCCTATTATATGACTAAGTAAAAATAGATTATACTGGAAGGTATGCATGGGAACATATTTATAAACCTATAATCCTATTGTTATAAGGCACACTGAAGTGCTGTTATAACTGAATAAACAACGTGCTGAAGAGATGAGGTTACTGTCCAAAGCCATTCTCTAGAACAGTGTGTAGGTTGAATGACAGAAAGATTTGTGTTTCCAGTATTGACAAGCTGTCTCACAAACTACCCGTATCAGCCTTCTTTGTGCGTGTATGGGGAGGTGGAGTTGTGAAAGGGACAACTCAGATGAGAGCTGCAACAACCCTTTTGCCAGTATGAACACGGGCATTGCTGGCTGAGGGTTCATGACACTTATACTCCAAAAACAATTGGTCATACTGCCAGAGGAATTATTGGAGATGCAATCCCAAAGTGTAGGCCAGGGCTGCACAACACAAAGGGTATATTGGCGTGCCCTGCACAAAGTCAATGAATATAGACCAGGGCTGCCCAGGAAGTCGATCACGATCGACCAGTCGATCCCGGGACCGAAGGAGATTGATCCCAGCTGGAGGGGGCACTTCTCAGAGGGGGCGGAGCCAGGCCACGCCAAGCCACGCCCCCTCCCCCGGCTTCGGCACTCCCAGCAGCTTCTCCAGGCTTGAGGAGGGCAGGGCCAAGCCAGTCTTGTGCTAGCTATGCCACCACTGGCTTGGCATTGCCATCCTCAAGCCTGGAGAAGCTGCTGGGAGCTCCAAAGCCAGAGGGGAGGAGGTGGGGCTTCGCACAGCCTGGCTCCACCCCCCTCTGGCTTCCGCTCTACCAGCAGCTGCTCCAGGCTTGAGGATGGCAGTGACAAGCCAGCCTTGTGCTAGCTATGCCACCACTGGTTTGGCATTGCCATCCTCAAGCCTGGAGAAGCTGCTGGGAGCTCCAAAGCCAGAGGGGAGGGGGTGCGGGGCTTGGCACGGCCTGGCTCCACCCCCTCTGGCTTCCGCTCTACCAGCAGCTTCTCCAGGCTTGAGGATGGCAGTGACAAGCCAGCCTTGTGCTAGCTATGCCACCACTGGCTTGGCATTGCCATCCTCAAGCCTGGAGAAGCTGCTGGGAGCTCCAAAGCCAGAGGGGAGGGGGTGGGGCTTGGCACAGCCTGGCTCCACCCCCCTCTGGCTTCCGCTCTACCAGCAGCTGCTCCAGGCTTGAGGATGGCAGTGACAAGCCAGCCTTGTGCTAGCTATGCCACCACTGGCTTGGCATTGCCATCCTCAAGCCTGGAGAAGCTGCTGGGAGCTCCAAAGCCAGAGGGGAGGGGGTGGGGCTTGGCACGGCCTGGCTCCACCCCCCCTCTGGCTTCCGCTCTACCAGCAGCTTCTCCAGGCTTGAGGATGGCAGTGCCAAGCCAGCCTTGTGCTAGCTATGCCACCACTGGCTTGGCATTGCCATCCTCAAGCCTGGAGAAGCTGCTGGGAGCTCCAAAGCCAGAGGGGAGGGGGCGGGGCTTGGCACAGCCTGGCTCCGCCCCCCTGTGGCTTCCACTCTACCAGCAGCTTCTCCAGGCTTGAGGATGGCAGTGCCAAGCCAGCCTTGTGCTAGCTATGCCACCACTGGCTTGGCATTGCCATCCTCAAGCCTGGAGAAGCTGCTGGGAGCTCCAAAGGCAGGGGGAGGGGGTGGGGCTTGGGCACAGCCTGGCTCCGCCCCTCTGGTTTCCACTCTACCAGCAGCTTCTCAGGCTTGAGGATGGCAATTGGTTTCAAGCCAGCCTTGTGCTAGCTATGCCACCACTGGCTTGGCATTGCCATCCTCAAGCCTGGAGGGGGCGTGGCTGGCATGGCCTGGTTCCGCCCCCTGTGGTTTCCAAGCTGCTGGGAGCTCCAAAGCCAGAGGGGAGGGGCTGCTTGAGGATGGCAATAAGGGGGCTTGGCACGGCCTGGCTCCACCCCCCCTCTGGCTTCCGCTCTACCAGCAGCTTCTCCAGGCTTGAGGATGGCAGTGACAAGCCAGCCTTGTGCTAGCTATGCCACCACTGGCTTGGCATTGCCATCCTCAAGCCTGGAGAAGCTGCTGGGAGCTCCAAAGCCAGAGGGGAGGGGGCGGGGCTTGGCATGGCCTGGCTCCGCCCCCTGTGGTTTCCACTCTACCAGCAGCTTCTCCAGGCTTGAGGATGGCAATGCCAAGCAAGCCTTGTGCTAGCTATGCCACCACTGGCTTGGCATTGCCATCCTCAAGCCTGGAGAAGCTGCTGGGAGCTCCAAAGCCAGAGGGGAGGGGGCGGGGCTTGGCACGGCCTGGCTCCGCCCCCTGTGGTTTCCACTCTACCAGCAGCTGCTCCAGGATTGAGGATGGCAATTCCAAGCAAGCCTTGTGCTAGCTATGCCACCACTGGCTTGGCATTGCCATCCTCAAGCCTGGAGAAGCTGCTGGGAGCTCCAAAGCCAGAGGAGAGGGGGCAGGGCTTTGCGTGGTCTGGCTCCGCCCCCTCTGGCCAAGCCCCACCTCGCCCCCTCCCCTCTCCAGCCTTGAGTAAGTAGGTAGATCTTTCTGACTTGGTTTTAATATAAGTAGCTCGCATGCTGAAAAAGTGTGGGCACCCCTGGCGTAGGCTATATTTCAGGCGAAAGGACTGGCAAACCCACTTATGAGTACTCCTTTCCAAAGAAAACCCTATGAAATACGTGAGGTCACTATAAGTCAACAATGACTTAAAGGAAGATATGCACAATCCAAAAATAATATTCCTTAGCCTCATCTATAATACATGACAACAACCTAGTACAGAAATTACTAAAGCGCTAATCACTGTAGTCAAGCTATCCTTGTCAAGGAAAAGGTTATAGCCTGTGTTGGATGGGGTCGCACTCCCCTTGAAGACACAGGTTCGCAGCTGGGAGTGATCCTGGATTCATCACTGAGTCTGGACCCCAGGTTTCGGGGGTGGCCAGAGGAGCTTTTGCACAGTTAAGACTTGTGCGCCAGCTGCGCCCGTACCTTGGGAAGTCTGACCTGGCCATAGTAGTCCACGCTCTGGTTACATCCCAAATAGATTACTGCAACATGCTCTACGTGGGGCTGCCTTTGAAGACAGTTCGGAAAATTCAGTTAGTACAACGCTTAGCAGCCAGATTATTAACTGGGGCGACATACAGGGAGCATACCACCCCCACCCCCCAACCCTGTTGTGTCAGCTCCATTGGCTGCCAGTCCATCTCGGAGCCCAATTCAAAGTGCTGGTTTTGACCTTTAAAGCTCTAAATCAGGGGTGCTCACACTTTTTCAGCATGGGAGCTACTGATTAAAAAACCAAGTCCCAAAGATCACCTACCCAGAAATGTAAAACGTATAACTATTTTCTTATTTATTTATTTATATTTATTATTCATTTTTATGTACCGCTCCTTCCAGCAGGCTCGGGGCAGTTTACATAAAATGGAGTTATAAAACATCAACATTTCAATTTAATAACAACAATATAATACAGAGCATAAAAATATACATCCCCACCACCCCATTGCCAGAAATAAGGGTGGCTTGGAACTGCAAGGCCATTTAATATAAGGTAAACAATATGCAAAAATACATCCAACCACCCCATTTCTCCCACACATATTATATATCAGCCAGACAGTAAGAAGAGAGGCTGTTGACCTGCAAGGCCATTTAATACTCAGCAAGGTAAACAAAGAGACATGCAAAAATACATCCAACCACCCCATTTCTCCCACATTTCCATATTCCCCAACATATATTTCTCAAGGAACAAAGCAAGCAGAGAGGCTTTGGAGCTAAAAGGCCATTTTTAAACATTAAAAATAAACAAAGAGACATGCCACAGAACAATCAAGCACCCACCCCAAAGTAAAAAGACTGACCTTTGAGATGCGGTAAGGAAATGACCCCAAGCGTCCTTCTTCTTCTCCTCCGTCGTTGCTCCTATTTCCACGCCGCCAGCATGCTTGCCGCCCCCAAGAGCTCACAAGAAGTCCGAGAGGCAGAATGGGCGCTTCTGCGCATGCGCGTGGGGGCAGCCATGCATCGCGTCATCCAGGCCCGCCCCTTTTGGTCTCCTACGACTGAGTGGCTAGAGAAGGACAGAGGGAGGAGGAGGAATCCAAAAGAGGGGGCCCATTCTGCCTCTTGGACTCTGGAGCTTTTGGAGGCGGCACGCGAGCAGGGAAGAGCAACGACGGAGGACTTCTTTGCAGCGTGCAGGGGCGCGTGAAGAGGACCAACAGCAAAAAACCTGGTCAGGGGCCTGAAGATCACCAGGATGAGGCCCGAAGATCACCCTGGTGATCCTGATCACCATTCTGAGCACCCCTGCTCTAAATGGTTCTGGCCCAGTTTTCTTGTCCGAACACATCCACCCCTATGTCCCATCCCGAAATCTAAGTTCATCCGGGGAGGCCCTGCTCTCGCTCAGTCTACAGCTCAAATGCAAAAGCAACAAGGGAAGAACTTAACAAGTTCCAGGTATATGAATGTATATATTACCCAAATGGGTTATGAAAAATGTAGCATATAATAAACAATATACACAGTAAGGTACCCTCTCAAATAAACCACATACTGTATATGCAATATAGAGTTCGTTACTCACGCTACCACAAAACCATACTGGTGATATAGAAAGTCTCAGACTATGTAGAAAAGACGTTCAAAGTCTTATGCAATTCCGTATGTCCATCCAATTAAAGGAAAGTCCCTTGTATAGGGCTCCACAAACGGAGAAAAGTAAATTTGTAATCCACTTAGGAAGAATCTGTCCTAATATGTAGAAGGTTATGCAAAAAAATATTTATAATCCACTGAGCGTCAGTAGCTCCGTATCCGGGTTGCGTTGAGTACAAACGAAGGTATATAGTAATTCGAATGAAGAGAGGTCCACACTCATTCGAATTACTATATACCTTAGTTTGTACTTATAAAAATCAGAACGAGGCCCTGCCCCTTGCTGCCCCAGGCCCCGCCCCCACGCTCTTCCTTTTACTATAGCTTGAGACTGTGTGCATTCTTCCCTCCCTCCCTCGAGGCGGGGGAGAGGGGGGGGGGGGAGACTTCACCCTGTTGCAGTCAAGTCTTATTGTTAATATTAATATTAAAATTGGGCCATTCCATCTTGGGATCCTTCCTCCCTTCAGGATGTCAGCCTTCATCTTGGTTCGCACCTTGTCTTCTTGAATTTAATTTAATTTTAATGGTTTTTATTATTATTGTATAATAATTTTATTATTATAATAATAATATAATAAATAATCTATATACTGTATATAAAGGAAGAGTCGTCATGGAAAGACCGTCCCAAACAGAGAAACCTTACAACGCAGAAACACCAAACTTGCCAACAGAAATAGGCCTCAAGCAAGGTACGTTTGTAGCAAAAAACTTTCCCCACAAAACCTAAAAGGCCCCCAAAACAACGAGTAAAAAAACTACATTTCCCAGCATCCTCCGGGGCTGCCAACGACTCTCCCAGCCTCTACATTCTGACAACATGATTGGCTGCCAATAAGGGCGGATTTGCATAACTCCTGTTCTGGCCAGCCAACATGAACATTCCGACCCATAATAAACTGTCAGAGGAGGATAAGGCAAAGGGCTGAGGCACAAACACAAACACCCAATTCACTTCCCACAGACTTTCTCACATCTCCTAAATAGGGCACAGCAACGCGTGCCAGGTACAGCAAGTATAATAAAATGTTATATTATTTTATAATTTCAATATATTATAATGTCTATATATATACTATAATATAATAATATATGGATATTAATGATGTGTAATATATAGTAAATATAGTAAGTAAATAAATAAATAAATAATGTAGATTAGAATGTAGTTCCGCCTTTTAGGTGCGGCCCTCCATATTATTTTTTGGCTCTCGTGTGGCCCCTTGGAAAAAATAATTGCCCACCCCTGTCTTAGACACTCCCAGCTTGAAATCGTACTGCCTGACAGTAACTTGACGAAGGTCTTTTTCCATCATAGCCCCGGCAATATGGAATGCTTTGCCACCCGAGACCCGGGCTCTGGGAAATCTGTACGCCTTCCGTAAAACCCATCTGTTCAGGCAAGCCTTTGAGTGATATTGAAATTTTAATCTGCACTGTTTTATTGTGTATTGTGTGTTGTCTTATGCCTAATTTCTCTGTAAACCGCCCCGAGCCTCCAGGAGTGGCGGTGTAGAAATCGAAGAAATAAATAAATAAATAAATAAATAAAACCTGAAGATCTGGTGGGAAAAGGAAGCATGTGTTGCAGAGGCAGTGATGTTGCCGTCACTTTGGCACTCCAGGAAGGTAATGTCGTTTTTCATCGGAAAAGAAAACACTCCTTTTGCACAAAGCAGATCAATTACTTCTTTTTGCAACCATTAATGGCACCATTTTTGTTTTCTTTTGTTTTAAGACTTCACTGTTTTCATTTCCAACTGATGAAGGACCCTTTAAAATAGTCTGTGTCATATGCTCAATCCAAAACAACAGGGTCTGCCAAAAGATATCGCCATAACCTTTTTTTTGCCTTGAGTACAATAAACATTGTCAAGTAAACTGTTTGTCACAGCTTTAAGTAGCTGTTTTTGTAACTCGGTATTATTCAAGGAAAGGGATTCAATATTTTTCAGCTTCGGCAGCTTGTAACATTCCTAGTCAATATGCCAACGAATTTGTATCTGTAGAAACTGGAAAATATAATCAGTCTCTCTCTCCCTCTCTCTCCCCTCCCTCCAAATATATTTATACTAGCTGTACCCGGCATGCGTTGCTGTGCCCTATTTAGGAGATGCGAGAAAGTCTGAGGATGTAAGGGTTGGAACTGATGTTACTTATGGTCTTGGTGGGGTCATGGCTGTGTCAGTGTGGGTTGTTCTGGTGGGTGGGATGTTGAAGTCCTGAGGAGTTGTTGGTGTGTGGTGTTGCTGGCATTCTGCAGAGCTTGTGGATATACAATGTTTTTTTGTCTTTCCGTCTGCTGTGTTGATGTAGAGGTTGATGCTTGTGTGGGTGGGGTATTTTGGGTGTTTGTGTGTGTTTGTAGAGTATCAGTACAGTGTTGTGTTGTGTTGTGGTTGGAGTATAGGTGGAGTTGGTTTTAGTTTGTGGTGGTGGTAGGTGTTGTGTGTGCGGGGTCCCGTAAGGTTGGGGGGATGGGTTGTGATAGGAAGTTGTGTTGTGTGGGTAGGAATTGCTGGAGTATTGTGCCTGGGACGTGTGTGTATTTGGAGGTGTGTGTGGTGGTTAGTGAGTGCAGTCCTGGGTTCTGTGTTGGGGAAGTTGTCAGGTATTTGTGGGGTGTATTTTGTGTGTGTTGTGGTGACATAGTTGTGTCAGTCTGGCTGTGTGCTGGTTGTGATGTTGAGGGGGTGTTGCTTTTGCCAGTGGTGTTTGTTGTGAATTTTGGTTGGGGTGGGTTTTTGTGTTGCAGGATTGTTGGGGTTTTTTGGTGGGTTTTGCAAGTTTGGTATGTGTTTGTCAGTGGTGCCTGTGTCCCTGGTGCCCTATTTGTGTTAGTGTTATGTCCTCCTGGTAGTTGTTATGTCCTCCTGTGTTAGTTGGTTGTACTGTGTAGGTTTCTGTGTAGCAGTGGTATGTATGCGTTGTGTGTGTTGTGTATCTGTTTTGTTGTGGGTCTGTAGAGGTAGGCATCACGAGTTGTGTGGCTGTCATGTTGTGGGTATGGTGTTTGTAAAGTGGGTGTCTTTTGTTGTGGGTGTCTTTTGTCCTGTGAGTGGTATGTATGTGCTCTGTGCACATAGTTGTGTATCTTCTGCATATTGGCGTTGTGTTTTGATTTTTGTTTTTGCTGGCTTGGTCTTTTGGATTGTGTTTCTTGAGTGTGGGAACCTGCTCCCTCCTAGAGCTTGGCCTTGGCATTTTAACCCTCAAACACCAACTGACTGAAATCAAATCACTCAGCATTCTATCCTAGCCTTGACTGGCTGTGCCCAGCGTTACTATGATTACTCAGCCTCCCTGCATTTTGTGTGGGCCGATGTTGGCCAATGGGTTTTGCTGGCTGCCGCAGAGGATGCTGGGATATGTTGGTTTTTTTTTTATCGTTGTTTTGGGGGCCTTCTAGGTTTTGGGGGGAAAGTTTCTTTGCTAAAAACCTTCCTTGCTTGAGGCCTATTTTTGTTGGCAAGTTTGGTGTCTCTGCCTTGGAAGGTTTCTCTGTCTCTGTCAGTCGTTCGATGACGGGACCTCCTTTATATAATAGATTAGGCCTATGCAATCAATGGAAAAAAATGTTTCAAGACTCATTACAAAATAAGGGCGTGGAGGGAAACAGTTTCTAAAGTATTTCCAAAATATTTATTATTATTTATTTATTTAAAGCTTTTGTACCCCGACCTTCTCCCCTCTATCGAGGGACTCAGACCGGCATAACAGCAAAAAGTCAATGCTATAAATTGAAAAGCAACTACTACGACATATTAAAATACATAAAAACTCAACATAAAACCACATCGCCATTAAAACAATTCCACTCAATCTGTAAACATGGTCATACATTCAGACAATAGCCAATCTCAGCCTATTCTGGGAAGGCTTGTGTGACAACTTGGTCTTAAAATTATTAGGAATGCTACCACCAACCTAAAGTTTACTCTTTAGGATTTTCTTTTAAAATAACATTTCAGCTAGGCTCCTTTCTAATACACAAACGGAGAGGAATCTGAGGTAAAATCTTTCCCCCTTTCCTGGAACGGTGGGAAGGCAGGAACTGGCACACTCAGATGTAAAGAGGCACAATGGAGGCTTTTCTTAAAAGTTAACAAACAAACTTTCATTAACTTAACAGGCTTTTGAAAGGCACAGAGCGTAATGGTTTTCAAGTGAGGCACAATAGCGTAATGGTTAACAGAAATGTAATAGAGCGTGTTGGTTAGTATAGATTACTTTCTTAGATCTTAGTTACAACACTAGACAGTTCTAAACTTGTCTATCTAACCTTCCTCACTCTAATGCCGCTGACTAGTAGTGAGTAGTTGTCCAGCAGCTAAACTAGTAACTCCCTGAGCTAACACTCAGTCTTTCTAGAAGCACCCTAGCTACTAACTCTCTTCCCTAGAGTTATCCTGTAGCTGGCTTCCTCAGAGAAGTGAGCTAATCTCTAAGCCCTAGAGATCCCAAAAAGCCTGTGACTGACTGCCTGTCAGCTATCACACAGCACTTTTCCAGTCAGCTTTCAAGATAACTGTCTCTCTCTGACCGCTCACTCTCAGCTCTGTCAAGAGATTCCTCTCTCTCCGAGTTCTGACAAGAGTCTGCTAAATAAGGTACACTCTTTCCCTCCTAAGCAGCTCGGCTCCTCCCCTCAGCTCTGAGCCAATCTCAGGCAGTTCTCCCCCCCCCTCCCAGAGAAGGATCCAAGCCACTCCCCCTTTCCTGGCTAGTACTAGTATTGAAGTATCACTCAGTTCTCCTCTTTGCAGATTCAACATTTTTTAAGAATTATGGCTGCTGCAAGGAGGGACAAATTTCTCCCCTATCCTGATTGAAGCTTTCTGATGCTGAGCAGAATTCTGGGAAATGTAGTTTAGGACATGGCCTTTTGTATTCTCTGCCATAGAGCGCTTCGCCTTCCCAAACTACATTTCCCAGAATTCTGTGTTCTCTCAGTCAGGCCCGGAGTAACACCTTTTTGCATCCTAGGCCCCCCCCCACCACCACCACCAACACCACAACTCAGACCCACACTTGGCTGGCTTTCGCCATGGTGCCTCTGGAGCAGAAGAGCGAATAGGCACCATCCTGCCACCTCCAAGGTCCCCATTCCTATTGGCTGGAAAGCTCCACTGTGCTCTGAAGGTCTCCTCGGGAGGCTTGGGGAGAGCGCAGCGGGTGCAAACTCGTTCCAAAGGCACGTATGAGAGAGAGAGAGCAAGAGAGAGAGAGAGAGAAAGCGACAGAGAGAGTGAGAGAGAGAGAGCAAGAGAGAAAGAAAGGGAGAAAGAGAGCGCGAGATAGCAAGCGAGAGATATATGTCCGCATGGCGTGCGCTCCCACAGACCAAGGGAGGATTCAGGTTGGGGTTTGTACGGCTTTTGTTCAGCTGCTCCCGAAGGCAGGAGAACCAGACCCTAGCCTTGATCCTTCCCTACCTCCCGCAGCTCCCTTTGGCCAAGCAGGCCGCCCCAGTTTGGTCCGAGAGCACAGGAGCAAGCCTGGGTTGGTGTGGTCTCGTGCTGGGGACCTGGGAAAGGTCCACCCAAGCAACGCCCTTTCTCTCCCCTCTCCCTCCCTCCCTCCCTCTCCTCCTTCTTTACTTTCTTTCTTTCCTCCTAGTTGCCTCCTTCTCCCCTCCCTCCGCCCTCTCCCGGACTCTGCCACTCGGCTCTGGCTGCAGGAATTTACAGTCTGCCGCCGGGGGAACCGAGCGAGTCACCATGGAGACGGCTTCCCCGGGAGCCAGGAGGTCAGGCCAGCCAGAGACCCATGGGCAAATCAATGGATCAATGCGAGGGTCCTGTCGCAGCCCAGAGAGCGAGAGACTTTGCCGGGAGAAGTAGCGAGGAGGGGCATGAGAAAGGGGGAAAGAGGGGTGCGGACCAGTTTTTTATTTTAATTTTTTTGGTCCGTGATCCGCGCCCCTCCTTGGCATGCTCCCCTAGGCCATGGCCTATGTTGGCCTTATGGGTAATCCGGCCATGCTCTCAGTCTCTTTCCCATCTCATTCAACTTGTCCTGCCCTGCTGTTTTCTTCTCCTCATGGTGAGAGGTAACCTACCTCGCCTTAATTTAAAGAGGAATGGCAGCCTTTTTGGCTTTGTCTCGCTTGAGCTAAAAATGAAATTCACTTCCAAGCATTACAGAATTCAAATGGAAAAATATTGGGTGAGTCTTGATTCTTAAGTTTTTGCGTGGGCACCCCCACTCCCGTGTTTCTTAAAACAAAACTTACAAACTAGATGCAACTTATGAGTTTAAAAACGAAGATTTACACATCCCTAATATATATTGTATCACCTGCAACACAGCGTAAGAAGATTCCACCTCTATCCTGGTACAGAACTCTTTGATGGGTTTTTATGGTTAAGCTTTGTCCATTTTATTATCCAGTGCATTAAAACATGACGACCATCCCAAGCATATATTTGTTCCCACAAAAGATTGTTCCATTTTGCCAGTTCTTCTCAGGCCATACAACTCTGTTCCCAACTTCATCTTATGTGATTCAACCAACAACAAGCCCTGCAAACTGGAATAAAGAAGCAGGATTATTTATAGCTAGTGCCAACCCAAATTCTATGCTACAGTCACCCACCTCTCCATAAACCAAATTTGGATGTTTTGACCCATATAAATGATATAACTGGCATGCGCTTATTTTTCATACATCTGTTCACTTTTAGTCATCATGAGGAGGGAAAAGGATCTATGAGGGTATCTGAACATTGGGAATTTTAGCATATATACAGATGTAATGTGGGAAAATATTAAAGGATATATATATATATATATATATATATACACACACACACACACACACACACACACTAGCTGTACCCGGCACGCGTTGCTGTGCCCTATTTAGGAGATGCGAGAAAGTCTGAGTATGTAAGGGTTGGAAATGATGTTACTTGGTGGGTCATGGCTGTGTCGTTGTGGGTTGTTCTGGTGGGTGGGATGTTGAAGTCCTGTGGAGTTGTCGGTGTGTGTGTTCCTGGCATTCTGCAGAGCTTGTGGATATACAATGTTTTTGTCTTTCCGTTGGCTGTGTTGATGTAGAGGTTCTGTGGTTTCCCAACTCTGGAGCACGCTACATAGAGTTCTCTGTGGGAGAAGCATTCTGTGTCAAGGTCTATGCCACAGATTTGTTGATGTGGTACCCATCTGCGCCATCCCAAAATATGATTGGGTACTGGAGGGCGTCATAGCAGCGATGTGTTTCTGATACGGTGGTCAATTCAGAGTTTCTTTGCTGAAGTGCTATGTCTCTGGGTAGGAAGTGATCGCCGACCATGACGATGGCCACTTCATCGATAGTTGGAGCGTTGTATCTGCGTTCATGTTGCCCTTCAGGCTTTTTTGTCGGGATGTATTATAATTCTGTGTGTGTCAGTAGGCATCTTGTCCAGAGCGGTCTTGAATAAGTGGACTAATTGATTGTGTTCATGAAGGAGGTGTTGTAGTTGTGCGATAATGGGTTTTTTAACTTTTGGGGAAATGTGGCATCGTGTGTTGATTTCGGTGTCTTCATCACCAATGAAAAACATTTGAAGAAATTGATGTGCTCCCTCGGTGTTTGGGAGCAGGGAGCCAGCTCGGTGATAAATTTGTCCTTTGATTTTGAAAGTAGGCATGAGTTGCGCACTTTCAATGTGTGCTCCAAATGATGTCATCTGGAAGCATGAGTTGTATTGTCTTATATAGCGGAGGAAGTGTTTTGATTCTGGAGTGTCTCCACTCAGCAAAGTCTGTAGTGGTTGTGGAGGAGTGGCAAGTGGTGGTAGAGAGACTTTACCGGCTAGGCAGCACATTCCCGGTGTTTCTGCTGGGTATTTCAGGGCTTTGCAGTGTGTGCAGATGTGCGTTAGGGTGCCAAAGTCGGCCTCTGGCACCATGCTGTAGTCTTCTGCAGCGTTGTATCTGAAGGCTAGGCGGTGGAATTGGTTGTGGTGTTTTTGAAGTTTGTTTTCTGTATTGCGACGTCGGGTTTCTGCGCTCCTTGCGCTGCTGTTGTGTTGCATTTCTGCGTCTTTGTTGTTCCTGGCTGCGCGCTTCTTCTTGTCGTGCAGTTCTTTGCATTTGGTTCTCAGCTGTGCGTCGTGCAGTGACCTGTTGTCTGTGTCTCTGCTGCGCAGTGTGTTTCTGTTCTGGCGTTTGTTCTGCCCTTTTTTGTTTGATGTATGTAGCGCTGTGAGTGTGTCGTCCGATGCTGTTATTTTTATAAGGCATGGCTTGTCTTTTGGGTCAGTTTATGTCTGTGTGGAAGGAGGGATTGGTTTTTGTTTGTGGTGTTTGTAGGTGTTGTGTGTACGGGGTCCCGTAAGGTTGGTGGGATGGGTTGTGGTTGGAAGTTGTGTTGTGTTGTGTGGGTAGGAATTTGCTGGAGAATTGCTCCCTCAGAGTTTGTTTTTGGCAGTTTAACCCTCAAACACCAACTGAAATCTCTCAGCATTCTATCCTAGCCTTGGATGGCTCTTGCCAGCGTTGCTATGGTTACAGCAGTTATGCAAATCCGCCCTTATTGGCAGCCAATCATGTTGTTCAGAATGTAGAGGCTGGGTGAGTCTTTGGCTGCCCCGGAGGATGCTAGTAAATGTAGTTTTATTTTTACTCGTTGTTTTGGGGGCCTTTTAGGTTTGGGGGAGTTTCTTTGCTACAAACATACCTTGCTTGAGGCCTATTTCTGTTGGCAAGTATTGTGTTTCTGCGTTGTATGGTTTCTTTGTTTGAGGTATACATCACATGACGTGAACCCATTTATATAATAGATAAGCTTTACCCGGCCACGCGTTGATGTGGCATTGGGAGATACCTTCGTATAACAATAGTAGTAGTGGAATCCTAAGGTAGGAAGAGACCAGACACCTCAGACACCTCCAAGGCCATTCGTATAATAATAGTAGTAGTGGAATCCTAAGGTAGGAAGAGACCTCCAAGGGCCATCTAGTCCAGCCCCTTCTGGCAAATGGGAGACACACAATCTAACCACTCCTGACACATGGCCATTCAGCCTCAGCATTCAGCCTTTGCTTCCATCCTTCCTTCTGGCTCTCTTTCCTTCCCTACCTCTTTCTCTCCTTTCCCTCCTCCTTGTGTTCCCTCTGTCCTTCCATTTTTTCTCTCTCTGTCTCTCTTTATTCCCCCCTCTCTCTGGAGGAGGAGGGTCCGAGGAGGGACGCTGCTGCACGCTGCCGAAGCCGCCTCAGCAGCAGCAGCATCAGGCAGCGCTATTTTGGCTCTAGAGGAGGTTTGGCGCGAGCCTAGCCCCTTCGTGGGGCTGGCATTGGCGTGCGCCGCTTATTGGAGCCTGATGAGGGCTGGCTGGGTGGTAGGAGCTGCGTTGCACTGCGTGGCTCCTGATTGGAGGTTGGAGGAGGTGAAGTGCCTCACGGAAGGTATTGTTGTTTTCATTTGGGAGGGGGGAGAATAGGAGCTGTTTCACGTGCCTGGGCCATGGGCGTTTTTTTCCCTGGTGCAGGGGTTTCTGGGACTTGTAGTCCCAAAGATTTTTTAGGGCTTTTGGCCGTTGGCTAGAAATGTTTTTGGGGTTTTTTTTAGTGGCAAACTTACCTCTTTGGGTTGAGAGTGTATGTGGCCTGGCTTTGTGTGTCTGCGTTGTGTGGTTTTGCTGCCTATAAGCTTATAACCACGGATGTTACATTTTTATATATATAGATACTAACTGTACCCGGCATGCGTTGCTGTGCCCTATTTAGGAGATGCGAGAAAGTCTGAGTATGTAAGGGTTGGAATTGATGTTAGTTATGGTCTTGGTGGGGTCATGGCTGTGTCGTTGTGGGTTGTTCTGGTGGGTGGGATGTTGAAGTCCTGTGGAGTTGTTGGTGTGTGTAGTTGCTGGCATTCTGCATAGCTTGTGGACATACAATGATTTCTGTCTTTCCGTCTGCTTTGTTGATGTAGAGGTTGATGCTTGTGTGGGTGGGGTACTTTGGAAGTGAGTGGAGGTACTTGAAATCCCATCATCCATGGTGTGCTCTCCTCTAAACTGCAGTTGGATGGAGTGTGGGTCATGGGGGCACTGTGTGCCAAGTTGGGTCTTTATCGGTCTTGGTTCTGGGCCACAGTGGTCTGTGGGGAATGAAGGGTATGAAAGTACTACAAATCCCATAATCCATGGAGGTACATCAAATCCCATCATCCATGGTCCACCCTCCTCCAAACTGCAGTAGAATGTAGCGTGGGTCATAGGGGCTCTGTGTGCCAAGGTAGGTTACTGTAAATTCAGGCCATACACAATGTCCCATGAGCTGAGGCCTATTCGGGAAAATCAAGTTAATGAAGCCTTACTGTCAATTCAGGTCATACACAATGTTCCATGAGCTGAGGCCTAGTCGGGAAAATCAAGTTAATGAAGCCTTACTGTCAATTCAGAGCGTAAACAGCATCCCATTAAGTGAGGCCTAGTCAGGGAAATCAAGTTAATGGAGCCTTACTGTCAATTTTGGGCGTGGGCTGTGATTTGTAGGGGTTTAAATTTTCTGTGGGAAGTGAATGGGTGTTTGTGTTGGCGACTGCCTCAGGCCTTTGCCTTATCCTCCTCTGCCAGTTTATTATGGGTCGGAATGTTCATGTTGGCTGGCCAATAGAGGCGTTATGCAAATACTCCCTCACTGGCAACCAATCATGTTGCCAGAATGTAGAGGCCGGGAGATTCGTTGGCAGCCGCAGAGGACGCTGGGAAATGTAGGTTTTTTATCGTTGTTTTGGGGGCCTTCTATGTTTTGGTGGGGAAAGTTTTTTTGCTAAAAACCTACCTTGCCTGAGGCCTATTTTTGTTGCCAAGTTTGGTGTCTCTGCCTTGTAAGGTTTCTCTGCCTAGGACGGTCGTTCCATGACGGGACCTCCTTTATATAATAGATAATACTTCAGTACTAGACCTAAGAAGCTATATGGTAATATCCAACATTTCAGATGTATAGCAGGACATATGTGGCTAAGCAATATCAGAGTGTGGTCAAGATGGCAAAAAGTATTAACTCAGAAGAACATACAAGTTAGGTGAGGTTGCAGCAGTGTGTCCGAGTTAGAAAGGGCAACATTCTGCCCCCTCCTCTACCCCAGCTGAGTGAATTGAGTGCAAGTATTGATTCTGCAACTGACGTAAGTTAAGTACAAAAGAGAAGTTAGGGAAAGAAATAGAGATTGGGACAATATATGTTTTTAAATGAAAGATGGTTGCTCACTGGGAAGTTTAAGATCGATTTTGGCGAAGTATTTCACCTTCTTTCTTCCCAGTTCAGGGTTGCTTTAAACCAAGATCGGGAAAAAAGGCATACGTTGTGATACAAGCACTGGGCAAATGTAATTAAATAAAGAGAACTGGATCTCGCAAGGTCCAATATTTTAGAAAGCCTCTTTTGAGTCAGGGGAAGAGGTTTATGGAAAATTCCAGTTCCGATAGCTCTAGCGCTTTCTGGGGTTGTTTGGTTTGTTTTTCCAGCAGTTTCCATGAAGCCAGCTTCTATTTAATAGGTTTTATTAAAACAATCATTTTAATATTAGGCTTGAACGCCATCCAACAAAAATTTTAAATCTCGTTAGGAAACCATTTTAAAGTAATTTCCTCGTGACCTAGTAAACAGTCAAATGCACAAATCATAAATACATGCTGTACTGGAATGAGACTGTCAGTGAGATTCAAAGGGGAGCTGCTGGGTGCGGATTTAGGACTCAGCAATCGGCTTTCCTCCACATCTATCCAGACCTGCTTGTTTTAAGAACCATTTTCCTCATCATCTGAGTGTAGCGAAGGATTTCTCCCATTCCGGCCCTTCTCGTTTCTATCTACCCTTCCTTCTCTATATTAGTCTACATCAGGGGTAGGGAACCTATGGCTCGGGAGCCAGATGTGGCTCTTTTCATGATTGCATCTAGCTCTCCAGAGTAGCCCGGGCCTTGGTTTCCCAGCATGCAGTGGGGAGGAGTGATGCAAATCAGGCCCAGATTAGCTTCTTTTGGCACCCTAGGCCAGTGTTTCCCAACCTTTTTTGAGCCGTGGCACACTTTTAACATTAAAAAAATCTGGGGGCACACCACCAACCAAAATGACACAAAATGACACTCTAACACAGTAAAGAACGGCTGGGGGATGGTGACCTGTGGGGAGTGCCGAAGCCGGGGGGAGGGGGAGGAGCCAGGCCACGCCATGCCCCGCCCCTTCCCCCAGCTTCAGTTCTCCCATAACTTCGCCAACCTTGAGGGGGCAGTGTCAATCCAGCATTGTACTGGCTCTGCCACCGCTGGCTTGGTACTGCCCTCTCAAAGCTGGCGAAGCTGTGGGAGTGCTGAAGCCAGGGAGGGGGCGGAGCCAGGCCGCACCATGCCCTGCCCCCTTTCCCCAGCTTCAGTTCTCCCACAGGTTCGCCAGCTTTGAGAGGGCAGTACCAAGCCAGCATTGTGCTGGCTCTGCCACCGCTGGCTTGGCACTGCCCCCTTAAGGCTGGCAAAGCTGTGGGAGTGCTGAAGCCGTGGGAAGGGGTGGAGCCAGGCTGCATCATGCCCCCCTCCCCCCTGGCTTCAGCTCTCCCACAGCATGAGCGGTGGACAGGCTTCAGTAGGCAGGGCTCCTCCGCGCGGCTTCAACAAGCAAGGGGTGTGCCACGGCACACTGGTTGAAACACTGCCCTAGGCCATTGTTTTCAACCTTTTTTGAGCCGGGGCACATTTTTACATTTACAAAATCCTGGGGCACACCACCAACCAAAATGACACAAATGGCACAACACAGTAATACATATAGTTAAGATGTTTTTAAATGTATTTATACACTCAGTGTGAAACCTGGGCCTGTTTCGATGAACACAACATAGATATCCCGACAGGAATGGCAGAAAGACACAAACTTCCCACACAAAACTCCCATAACCAAGAGAAAATACTATAAGAGTTTGGTGGGCATTGACGTTGAGTTTTGGAGTTGTAGTTCACCTATATCCAGAGAGCACTGTGGACTGAAACAATGTTGGATCAGGACCAAACTTGGCATGAATACTCAATATGCCCAAATGTGAACACAGATGGAGTTTGGGGAAAATAAACCTTGACATTTGGGAGTTACAGTTTCTGGGATTTATAGTTAACACACAATCAAAGAGCATCATGAACTCTGGCAACAATGGAATTGAACCAAACTTGGCATACTGAACTCTCATTACCAACAGAAAGTACTGAAAGGGTTTGCTTGGGAATTGACCTTGAGTTTGGAAGTTGTAGTTCACCTACACCCAGAACACACAATCAAAGAGCATCATGAACTCTGGCAACAATGGAATTGAACCAAACTTGGCATACTGAACTCTCATTACCAACAGAAAGTACTGAAAGGGTTTGCTTGGGAATTGACCTTGAGTTTGGAAGTTGTCGTTCACCTACACCCAGAGAGCACTGTGGGCAGGAGAGGGAAGAAAGGGTATTGGAGGTTCCAATTTCCCACGGCACACCTGATGATCGCTCACGGCACACTAGTGTGCCACGGCACACTGGTTGGGAAACACTGCCCTAGGCCAAAAGAAGCTAATCCGCACCCAGGCCGGGGAAGCCCCGCCCCCCAGGGCGTGCTGCGCATGTGCGTCAGCGGCGCGAGGGTGGGGCTTCTGTCCTCCTCCTCCCGTGACCGGAAAACAGTCGCGTGGAGGAGGAGGAAGGGAAGCCCCGCCCTGAGGCTGCTGGCGGACATGCGCGTCAGCAGCCTCGGGGCGGGGCTTCCGTCCTCCTCCTCCTCCCGCGACCGGAAAACGGTTGCACGGAGAAGGAGGAAGAATGGAAGCCTCGCCGCTGCTGACGGGCATGCGCATCAGCAGCCTCAGGGTAGGGCTTCCATCCACCACCTCCTCCTCCCGCGACTGGAAAACGGTCGTGCAGAGGAGGAGGAGGAGGTGGAGGAAGGGAAGCCCCACCCCGAGGCTGCTGGCGGGCATGCGCGTCAGCAGCCTCGGGGTGGGGCTTCCATCCTCCTCGCGCCCTCATTTAAAAGGGGGCGGGTCAGGCGGGCGATGACAAGGGGAGGGCGCCATTCCCTCCTCCCCCGCCCTCTCATCTTTCTCTCTCTCTCGGGAGAAGAGAGGGGGAGAGCGCTGCAAGAGGGCGGTTTTTTTAAAAAAAATTAATTTTTTTTAAAAAATTGGTACTTGATCTGCCGCCCCCTAGGCCTACGCCCATAGGCCATGGCCTAGGGTGGCCTTATGGGTAATCCGGCCCTGATGCAAATGCGCCGTGACTGCCGCTTCTGTGCCACCATCGCTGCCTCTTCTTCATCCCCCACTGCACTCGGGGCCCTGCCTCATCTCGTCCTCATCTTCCTCTTTGTCCTCCACCACGGGTTTCGGGGGAGGCAGTGTAGGCGAGCCTGGCCCTGGCGCCACGAACCCGGCCTTGCTGCCTCCGGGGGATGCCCAGTTCATCGCCCTCATCGTCGGGCAGCTCAAGAGCCGCTGCCTCGCCGACGTCAACACCAAGGTCCGCCTTGGCCCCACGGCCTCCTCCCCCTTCCGTCCTTCCTTCTTTTATCTTCCTTTATTTTTCCCTCTCTTTTTCTTTCAATCTTTTTCCTCACTCTCTCCCTAACTTCTTTCCTCCCTCCCTCTTTGTTCCTTCCTCTTCCATTCTTTCCTTCTCTCCTTCCTTTTCCCTCCCTCCCTCTCCTTCCTTCTTTCCTCCATTCTCCCTCCCTCTTCCTTCCTCTTCTATTCTTTTCCCCAAATCTTCCTTTCCTTCTCCTTCCTTTTTTCACTTCCCTTTCTCTCCCCTTCTTTCTTTTCTTCCTTTCCCTTCATTATTTTACTTTTTCCTCACTCCCTTTCCTTTCTTTCCTCACCCTTTCCTTTCCTCCCTTCCCATTTCCTCCTTTCTTTTTCCCTCCTTGTCTCTCTCCTGCTTTTCTTCCTTTTCCATAGTTCATTCTTCTTTTCTTTCTTCCTCCCCCCTCTCCTTTATTTCTTCTTTCTTTCTTTCCCCCTTCCTTCCTTCCTTTTTTCCTTCCGCCTTCTCTTCCTTCCCAGAGTCCTAAGCATGCCTTTTGCAGAGCCAGGTCTGAAGTGTCCCGTCATTCTGCTGGGGGAATCCTTTTCTCGTCGTATGTGCGTATATACTCACATTTAGTTGAATTCAGTCTTAAAATATATTATATATATTATATGGCTCTCACTGAAATAAATTTCCAAATATTTTGCTTTCATGGCTCTTTGAGTCAAAAAGGTTCCTGACCCCTGGTCTACATTTTCTTCCTTTGTCACACTTAGAAGCCTGGCTCAAATCTTGGTGTATAAGAACCCTTTTGCAGATGAATGTTGCTCCCTCTGGTACCATGACTGCATTCCGCAGCAGCATCTGAACTGGTGATAAGATGGGAAGCCCAGTTACTGCTCTCACTGAGTCTTCTGTCTTCAGGGCCTAAAAAATGCTTTAAAAGGAGGGACATACAAGCTATAGCCCTGAAGATAGAGGACAAGCCGACCCACACGCAGGGAGAGTGTATGATGTGGGATGGAGGCTCATGTCAGCTAGTCCCTTCAAGGCATGAGGGTTCTGTGTAGGAAGTTTTACCCAATTCTGTCATTGGTGGGGTGCAAGGGGCTCTTTGATTGTAGGTGAACTATAAATCCCAGCAACTACAACTCCCAGATGCCAAGATCTATTTTCCCCAAACTCCACCAGTGTTAACATTTGGGTATATTGAGGATTAGTGTCAAGTGTGGCCCAGATCCATCATTGTTGGGTCTATAGTGCTCTCAATGTAGGTGAACTACAACTCCCAAACACAGGTCAATGCCCACCAAACACTTCCAGTATTTGCTGTGGGTCATGGGAGTTTTTTGTGCCAAGTTTGGTCCAATTCCATTGGTGAGTCCAGAATGCTCTTTGATTGTGGGTGACTCATTTCCGGGGCATCGGCTAGGAACCATATTTCACCAATCCTAAAAGATCTTCATTGGCTGCCCACAGAGTTCAGAGTGATCTATAAACTCATGGCGCTAACCTTCAAAGCACGGCAAAGAATCGGACCAGCCTATTTGGGCGATCGGGCTGACAGACCAACGCAGCGAAAGACCAGCGCGTGCAATAAATGGTGACCGTATAGCTATCCCAGGGTGAGAGGCCCGCTGACAGAGACCCGACGGAGAGCCTTCTGTGGTGGCCCCTATGATCTGGAACACGCTCGCCTGCTCAGGGCCACATCGGCCCCAGCCAGATTCCTGTCTGACTTGAAAACTTGGCTCTTCTGCCAGGCGTTTAGGGATTGACTGGATGGCCCGGAGGCTGGGCCCTCTATGGCTCTCTGTACCTGTGTTTTTAATTGATGTACCTGTGTTTTTTTAAATGATGTAAGTCGCCCGGAGCACCAGCGGTGGAGGGCGACTCACAAGAAATAAAGTTATTATTATTATTATTATTATTAACTGTAAATCCCAGCAACTTTCAAATGACAAAATCAACCCACTTCCCCCTGCCGCCGCCGCCTCAAAAATACAGTTATGAAGTAGCAATTAAAATAATGGTTAGGGGTCACCACAACATGAGGAACTGTATTAAGGGGTCGCAGCATTAGGAAGGTTGAGAAACACTGCACTAAAGAGCTTCCTCCTGACTTCTCTCTTTGCATACCGGTCGCTCAGAGTTCCTGCAGTTTCCAAACACAGAAACACCCGATTCTTTATAGCCTTGCCTCCCCCAGAAAGCAGAGGCAGTGCAGACAGATGACAAACTAAAAGGCTAAAAATATGCTCTGCTCTTTGAGCGTGTCTCACTTTGATAATTATTCTCCGGGAAGATTCTATTCAAGAAGAGCCACAAAACTTCAGTGTATTGATGTATGGCAACGGAGTGAAAATAGAACAGAGGGCCTGTATTGTAAAGATGGAGACTGATGAGCTCTTGAGCATAATATTGGCCTCCCCCTGCAGCTTTCTGACAGATTGTTGTTGTTGCTGCTGCTGTCAATACATCAGTGTCTGAAATGCAACCTTCCTGGAAGGAAAATAAGGGAGCCTATTGTGAAATCTCTGAAAGGTTGTATATTGGGGGTTGTACTGCCAGAGAACAAAAGAATATTAAAGGTATACTCTGCTGGAATTCTGCAAGCCACAATCACTTTCTAAGTGAAAAACAAATGGGATATGCAGGTAATGCCATAGGCAGAATGGCTAGGGAGGGGGGGGGATTAAAAACGGATAGAGACCGCTAATCAATAATTGTGCCAAAATGCAACCTGAAAAACATATCTGTATTATTTAAAGATAATGAAAAATAAATAAATTTGCACTATTAAGCCTATTTGACCAGAAGGCAAAAGAACACCAGGCTGAAGTCAGGGATATTATGAGGAAAGAATGCAAAATAACACTCTGCAGTCAAAATCTATGTATATAATAAAAGTCAGTGTTTGCGGAGGAATATGTGCCAGTATTTCGATTGGTTGCCACTGTGAGATTATTTGCATAAAGGACACTGATTGGCCAGCCTCAGAACTCCAACAGTCTTAGGCACCAGACAGAGGGCATTGGTTGCCACTGAAATGGTATCTGCATAAAGGACTCTGATTGGCCAGCAAAACAGAATGCAACTGAATGCCTGAGTTAGCCAAATGACAGTTTTTTTCCGTTGGAAATGGCATGTTCATTTTCTGGGAGGCGCAGAGGTGCCAAGGAATATGTGACAGCGTTTTGACAGGTTGCCACTATGGGATTATTTGCATAAAGGACTCTGATTGGCCAGCCTCAGAACTCCAACATTCTACGGCCCCAGGCAGAGGGGATTGGTTGCCACTGAAATGGTATCTGCATAAAGGACTCCGATTGGCCATCCACATTCCAACATTCTAAGGTGACTCAGAGGGGAAAAGGAAAGGCCTCAGGGAGTCAGACACTGCGGCCCACAGCAGTGACGGATCAGGACCAAACACAGGGACCCAATGGCCCACTTCGCAATGCGACCCTCACCCAATGACCAATACAGACCAAAATTAGCACACAGAGCCCCCTTGACCCACTCAACACCCTGGTGCTGTTTCAAGGAGGATGGGCCACAGGTGATGGGACTTGACGTACCTTCACTCACCTTCCGAGAACGCTGCAACCCTCATCCAAAGAATGATCAAGACCAAATGTGACACACAGAGCCCCCATGACCCACTTTACATCCTGGTGCTGTTTGGAGGGGGATGGACCATGGCCAATGGGACTTGCAGTACCTTCACTAAGTTCCTGAGACCACTGCAAGCCACATACACATCTAATAGGAACCAACCTTGGCACACAATGCCTTCCTCAAATAACCCAGGCACTGCCGGGTCCCCAAGCTAGTAAATAAAGAAAAGCCTCTCTAGGTAACAGACAAAACATTTCAAGCAGTGTGTTAGATTTCTGATTTTTTTCCCGATTTTGGAACACCTATATTTGCATATACATATATGAGATATTTTGAGAATGGGACCTAATTCTAAACATGAAATTCATTTATTATTATTATTATTTCAAATTTATAGGCCGCCACTCCCCGGAGGCTCGGAGCGGCTCACATCAGACATGAGTGACACAATAAAACAGTTAAAAACAGTAAAAACAGTAAAATATAAAACGGAATAGCCAGGTGGGAAGACCTGCCTAAACAGATAAGTCTTGCATGCTCTCCGAAACGCTAGTAAGTCTTGGAGCGTACGGACTTCAAGCGGAAGAGTGTTCCAAAGAGATGGAGCCACAGCAGAGAAGGCCCTGCGCCTGATCTTTGTAGATCATATGATCTTGAGACTGGGAACTACAAGCAGCATTTGATCTTCAGATTGAAGTGATTTCTGAGGTTGATAGAAGGCGAGTCGATTTTTTAAAAGATATAACGGACTGGGGACGTGTAATGCCTTGAAGGTGAGGACCAGTAGCTTAAAGATGATTCGATACTCAATCGGAAGCCAGTGAAGTTTTTGTAGAATTGGAGTGATGTGGCACCTTGCAGGGGTCCTATTACGCCCCTATGGGGCTTATTTGGTACTGCATCATGGACTTGGTTAACCTTACTTGCATTCCTTTGTCCTTAACCATGCGGACTTGGTGGGAGGGACTGTGTTTGGTGCCAAGGTGATGTCATCACCCTAACTCCTCCCCTTTCTGAGGTCATCTGAGGGGCAGGACTTCCTCTCTTTGGCCATTCCAGCAAAGAGCACAAGGGCGAAGCAGGCGGAAATCTGGAGCCATCGCTTGGACTTAGGGTTGCCATATGTCCCTTATTCTAAGGGACGTCCCTTATTTTGGCCCTAAAATTTGTGTCCCATTTTTTCAGGCCCTGTCCCTTATTATTGACTAGCAGGACAGGACTGGGCGGGGTGGACCAGAAGAATGCACGTGCTGCGGTTTCCACGGCAATGCCTGCCCGGGGATTCCAACTTGCAGGGCAGGCTGACAGTCGCGCGCTTGCGAGTGTGTACCTGCCTGCGTCCCCGTTGGAAGGAAGAGGCGATACAGGACTTTTTCAAAGTACAGTAGACTAATTCAGTGTTTCTCAACCAGTGTGCCGGGGCACACTAGTGTGCCGTGAGTGATCATCAGGAAATTGGAACCTCCAGGAAGGGGGGGGGGGAGTCTAGTGTGTTGAAGTATAAAAACCCTAAGAAACCTACCTCAATAAACCCCCTCCCCACTCGTTGTCTACTTGGTCTCTCCCTTTCCATGCATTGGGAAGGGCCGCCTCCCTTTCCCCAAGTAGAGACCTCCTCTTGCCTCCTGGGGTTCTGTGTGGGAAGTTTGGCCCAGTTCTATTCGTGGGGTTCAGAGTGCTCTTTGATTGTAGGGGAACTATAAATCCCAGCAACTACAACTCCCAAATGTCAAGGCCTATTTCCCCTGAACTCCATCTGCGTTCATATTTGGGCATATTGAGTATTCATGCCAAGTTTGGTCCTGATCCAACATTGTTTGAGTCCACAGTGCTCTCTGGATATAGGTGAACTACAACTCCAAAACTCAAGGTCAATGCCCACCAAACTCTCATAGCATTTTCTCTTGGTTATGGGAGTTCTGTGTGGGAAGTTTGTGTCTTTCTGCCATTCCTGCCAGGATATCTATGTTGTGTTCATTGAAACATGTCTAGGTTTCACACTGAGTGTATAAATACATTTTAAAAACATATTAACTGTATGTATTACTGTGTTAGAGTGTCATTTTGTGTCATTTTGGTTGGTGGTGTGCCCCAGGATTTTGCAAATGTAAAAAGTGTGCCGCAGCTCAAAAAAGGTTGGGAAACACTGGACTAATTAACCGTTACCCAAGGGGAATGTTGGATCATGTTGGATAAAGATAGTTTCTGGTTGCTTGAGAGTTACTCTTAAAATAGGCCTAGCTGTGTATCCCAATACTATACAATGCTGTGTATCCCATACTATACTATACCATTAACTAATGACATAATAATAATGAAGATGTACTGCCTTATAAACATTATTTTATTTTAATGTTTAGACAGCGCATTTTAAAGTCAGCAAAGTCAAGTACTAAATACAGATGGAGAAAATAAGGTAGTTCTAATAATGACAACAAAACATGCAGAAACATACCATGTACTTAAGAGGGTGTAAGTCAGTTTCTTTTGTGAGTTTCAATCATTATCTTATTCTGTTAATAAAACTATAACTAACGTTTGAGTTTCAAGTTTCTAATGAAGTGTCCCTTATTTTTGTGAAAAATCCCGTAAATGTCCCTTATTTCTTATATCAAAAAGTGGCAACCCTACTTGGACTACGCACCTTCGTTCACGTATAGCTTTCTCCCAACGCTCTCAAGCCAAGATTGCAGTGATAGGAAGGCCAGCCCTTCACCCAAAGACTGTAATCTCTGGAGACCTCAGAACTTCGTGTGTCGGAGGACCATTTGGGGCAACTAAGGACACCTGGAATCGAAGAAAGGTACCTTCACTCTGCAACAGAGGCAAGTCAACGCAATCCCTTTTCTCAAAAGGACCTTTGCTAGCAACCAACCTCAAGCTTTTGGGCCACCAGCACTTTTACTGGTTGTTATTAAATAAATCTTGGTTTTGGTTCACTATTTTGAGTCTAGCACTCATTCCTAAAGCTACTCCAAGTCTCCTGTACATGGGAGGGCTAGAACGCGAACCCCAGGGCCCATAAAGCTCATCCATCCTTTTAAAGTCCCCTTTTTTTTGGCCCTGGTGGGACACCACAGGCCCCCTCCAAAAGTCTAGCAGCTGCATTTTGGACCAATTTAAGTCTACGGATGGTAGACCCTGGTAAGCCGATGTAAAGAGCATTGCCATAGTCTAGTTTCGAGATGACCAAGGCCTGGATCACTGTGGACAGGTCATCTCTACGGAGGTAGGAGGCCAGGTGTCTGATATGGCGCAGATGGAAGAAGGCCGTTCTACTCATGGTGGACACCTGGGCTTCCATCGTCAATCGAGAATCTAATTGGACAACCAGGCTTTTCACTCGAGGTGACAGGCGAAATGTCTCACCTTCTATGGTCGGTAAATTGATGGTCCCACCACTCGGGGAGCCCAGCCACAGGATCTCCATTTCTGCAGGGTTCACTTTCAGCCTGCTGGACCGAAGCCATCTGGTGACGACTTCCAGACACTGATGGAGATTACACGGTGCTGTGTCTGGTTGACCAGCCATCTTCAGGATGAGTTGAGGGTCATTGGCGTATTGGTAACACTCTAACCCAGGGGTGGGCAATTATTTTTTCCAAGGGGCCACACGAGAGCCAAAAGATATTATGGAGGGCCGCACCTAAAGGCGGAACTACATTCTAATTTACATTATTTATTTATTTACTAGATTTACTATATAGTACTCATCATTAATATTAACATATTAATATATCAAAAAAATTCATATATTATTAGTATTAATATCATAATTATTATATTATAGTATATATATAGGCATTATAATATATTGAAATTATAATATAATATGCCATTATATTATTTATTATACTATTATATTATTATTATAAAATTATTATAAAATAATAATAAAAACCACTAAAATTAAATTAAATTAAATTCAAGAAGACAAGGTGTAAACCAAGATGGAATGGCCCAATGGATCCAGCCCAGAGGATGGCAAAGTGGACACAGCCGCCGCTGCAGCAGAGGAGAGCAGAACAGCAGGCGATCGGAGGCTGCAGGACTCCGCCCGTTCTCGCCCCCAGCCATTCCCCGTATTGCCATGGTCCTGCCTCAAAGCGGGGGCTGCCGCGGGCTGCACCAGGGCAGCGGGGGTTCCTTCCTGCCTTCTCCGGTGGCTCCGAAGTGCCCTCGCGGTGGTGATCCTGGGCTTGCATGGAGGGTCGTGCGTCGGTGGAGTGAGAGAGGGCCTGAAGGTAGAGGCAGCACCAGCTCCGGGCTCTCCGCCTCCTCCTCCTGCCTCCGGTGTGGAGAGGCTCCAGATGACCAACATGGTAGCATCAGTGCCAACGCCGTGGAGGGGTGGAGCCGTTGGATGACTTCCTGTAGCCCTGGATGAGCTGGCTGAGGCATTCTGGGAACTGTAGTTTTTTGACTCCTACGGCTCCCAGAATGTCTCAGCCAGCTCATCTGGGACTACAGGAAGTCGTCCAAAGGCTCCTCCCCACCACGCCGCCGGCACTGACGCTCCCACGCTGGCCATCCGGAGCCTCTCCATGCCGGAGGCATGAGGAAAAGGCGGAGAGCCTGGGGCACTCCAAAGTCGCCGCTCCAAAGGGGTGTCAGGCACGCCAAAGCTGCCACGATGGGATGGCGGCAGCGGCACTCCTTCTTGGCCCCGCCCCTGACACCCTTCTCCCTGGACCAGACAGAATTGGCTGCCGGGCCGGATCCGGCCTACGGGCCGTAGGTTGGCCACCCCTGCTCTAACCCGAAATCTTGGACCAGTTGTGCAAGAGGTCGCATGTAGATGTTGAATAAGAGGGGTTTCATATATACACCTTATACACATAATAATTTTATAAACAATCTTTTTAATCATTTTATGCATGAAATAAAGTTTGTGTATGTTGAACCATCTGAAAGGAAAGGATTCACTGTCTCAGTCTCCCATGTGAACAGTTTTGGATTTTGAAGTACTCTGGATTTTGGAATTCTGGATAAGAGATACTCAACCTGTAGCAGACTTGGGTAAAGCTCACACTTCCATTGTTACGTTTCTGTTTCCTCCTGGTGTATGTTAAGAAAGGGAAGAGAAGGAAAGGAAAGGGAGGGAAGATATTTCAAATGAAGATCTGAGATTTACTGCTGAACTATGTTACTGTTATCGAGAAATGTATCCCCCACCCACCCACTTCCTTAAACACAGACATGAATTAAATATGAATTTATTTTATTTTTCCTCTTTTCCAATTTTAAAATGCCGCTCCATGTCTCAACTGCAGAAAAGTCCAGCCAGCTATATTTCCTCTTGTGTATGAAATCCCTTTTTATGAAATTGTATAGCTAATATCACATGAAATCAAATCCTATGTAACTGGAAGTGCAATTATATAAAACTGACCTTGCTTAATCTCATGGCTTGAGACGGGAAACAGGCTAATGTATGTAAGCCTGGAGGTGTCCAAGCCTTATTGATGGGATATCTATTTATGTAAGCCACATCTCCCTCTCATTCTCAAACTTCTTCCCATTCATAAATCCACTTACATGAGCTGGGAAACTTCCTGGCTTTCATCAATGGGATCAGAGTCATCAGCTGATACAATATTTGTTTCATCAAGTAATCTCAACCACCTTTTTGTGTTTTCCAGACTATCTGTTTGTGTTTACCTAGAGTCCTAGACTTAGGGGCGGATCTTAGTGGAGGCAAAGTAAGCGGCTGCCTCAGGGCGCCACATGGTCAAGGGCACATCCGGCCGTGGCCGCCAGGTTCAGCGCATTATGCCGCGCCATTGCTGCGGGCGGCCAGCGCATGGGCGGGAGGCTCTGCCCCGGCTGCAAAATGTTCCCCATCCCTTTCCAGCTCTCTGACCCTCACCCCACCCCCCACCCCCACCCCGTTTCTCTCCTTCCACCAAACGCAATAACAACAATATTGGTTGAAATACCAGTCGATGAAGCGTGGCGTGGTGTCCGAGCGGAGTTCCAGGAGCTGAGGTGATGTAGCTCAATGGGGAAACAAAGTACGCTGGGGATGGGGATCGCAGCAATGAGATGAACGGGCGGAAAATACCCGGCGCGATCCAAGCCGTGAGCAATCAGTGGCTAAGGCAAATGCCTGATTTGTAATCCCGCTCCCGAAGGCCGATTGCCTGGAGCAAAGCGCGAAATGCGCCGCGTCTTGAGTCCCGAGCCACACACGTCGTCCTGGGAGGCTTTCCGCGGGAGAAGCCCACACCCAAACAGCGGCTCCAAGTGCCAAAGAAACGCCGGGCACGCCGCAACGGCTTCAGCTGCAGTGGGCCCGTCCGTTTTGCCGATTAACGGCTTTATCAAGGGGCCAGGTGCTATAATAGTAGGCGTTTCATGGAACGGCCTGTGGGCAGCTCAAGCACCGCAGCCGTTTGCGCATGCGTGCGCTCGCTCCCTCCGTCCTTTCCTGCACATCTGCACGCAGGCAGGTAGGCAAGCAAGCGGGCAATCAGCCGCCGGGGTACTTGGATGGAGGAAACAATGCCGTGCATGCACAGTGAACGCGTTGCTGCTGCTGCTGCCTCCAGAGAAGAAGAGGTGAGTGGGCCTGGGCCTCATTAGACAGTGAGGTCTGTCTAATGGGGGCCCCTCAGCACCTAAACAGGGGGGAGGGGGCCTGAAGGCGAGTCTCACCCCACCCGGGCAGCGTCCTAGCTGTTTGCGCGCATGCGTGCTCCGACGCGTGTGCGCATGCGCCATCATCACCAGCCTGAAGACCCAAAAAGTTTTGCTTACTACTATTTTTTTTCTTCGTCCGGTCCTGCCTAGACTGGACATTAAGTCAATCATGGGTCTATTTACATTGGATGTCAACACATTCCTGAGCTCACAGGGGAGGACCTTTAAACATACTTGAGCTTTGAATATACCAAGCACAGCTGTTCCTTTTTCCTTCCACAGGAGGAACCTCCTCCAGCCAGTGACATCAGGAGGATTCCCCAGCCAATAGGAGCCTGGATCAAAACTAGGCCAGCTTTTCCACCAATTGGGAATGGTAAAAATATTTTGAATGGCTGTCATTGGATCAAATAATCTGTAATCCTCTGTAAACCTTATGTTGATTTTTCTTGAGTGCAGTCTCTGTACTGACATCCTTTCTGGCCAGATTGAATAAACTTCTGTTCATTGCCTTCAAACCATGTTCTTTAATCCTTTTGGGAGTACAGAAGAGCACCAGGCTCCAAACCCACATTTCGAGGTTAGCTGAAATCACTCGATATTACCTCATTAGTTTTCTGATTGAATGATTCTTTCCTTTCCTTCTTTTTTGAGTTATAATATTAAAGTGGATAGTTTTAGCATTATAGGATGAATAGTAAGAATGAGAACTCAACAAAGAAATGAGAGACGTGAGAACACAGATGTGACGACCTGGGCCCTTGGGACCTTGGGGCAGGGTGGACCTTGCTATTTTAGATCCCACCCTAAACGCCAAAAAGTCACTAAGTGGAGGCTTTAACCACTTAGAACGCTGCCACCAACCTAAAAAAGTGTTTTTAGGATTTCTTTTAAAATAATAGTTAAGCTAGGCTCCTAAACTGAAGGTAAACTAAGAGGATTATGTAGGTGAGATATCTTCTCCCATACTGGGAATGTGGGAAGGCTGGAAATGGCACACTCTGATGTAATGAGGCACACTGAAAGCTTTCTTGTAAAGTTAACAAATAGAACGTTTATCAACTTAACAGGCTGATCTTAAAAGCACAGATGCTTAACGGTTATGCAGAACAGTACTAGAGCATATTGGTTTCTAAAGATTGGTTTCTTAACTTTGTTACAAAACTAGACAGTTCAAAACTTGTCTATCTCAACTTTCTCACTCTAATACCAAAACTAGACGTGAGTTCCTTCCACTAACTAACCTAGTTAGTTCCCTGAGCTAACACTCAGTCTTCCAGAAGCACCCTAGCTACTAACTCTTTCCGAGAGTTTTCCTGTAGCCGGCTTCCCCAGAGATGTGAGCTAATCTCTAAGCCCTAGAGATTCCAAAAGTCTGTGACTGACTACCTGTCAGCTCCACACAGAACTTTTCCTGTCAGTTTACAAGACCACTGTCTTCTCTGTCTGCTCACTCTCAGCTCTGTCAAGAGACTCCTGAATAGCTACACTTTTTCCCTCTCAAGCAGCTCGGCTCCTCCCCTCAGCTCTGAGCCACTCCCAGGCAGCTCTCTCTCTCTCCCTCCCTGAGAAGGATCCAAGCCACTCCCCGTTTCCTGGCTATCCTGCTTCACCATGGATGCCAAACTGCTATGCTGGTCTCGGCCTAGTATAAAATGGGTGAGTCCTCACAACAGACTACTTAAATTTGCCTGGTCAGCCCATGCTCTGAGCACAACATCTAAGGCCATTTCAAATGGCCACCATAATCCCAGGCCTTTTTCTGGGATTGGCACTCTATTTGAAGGATCCCTCTGGCCTTGAGAGGGATGCCCAGTGGCAAATCATTTATCCATCCAGGTTATACAAAGAGGCTTTTTAATTTAAGGCCTTTACTGTTTCATCTTCTTTTACTATTAAATGATGATGATGATGATGATTATTATTATTTTATGTATACCCCACATTTTCTCTCCAAAAATGACTTGCAGTGACTAATACAAGTGACAAAACTAATACAATCCAATTTAAAAACAAAAACAAAAGCATACAAACATTAAAACGGACTCTTCTGCCTTTAGGGCTAAAAAAAGGCTTTAAAGGGATGGACAATGCAAGCTCTGACCCTGAAGGTAGAGAAAAGAGCCTTCCCACAAGCAAGGAGACCTGGAATAACTTTAAGAATGAGTGCAAGACTCAGAAATAGTGAACCAAAACAGGATTTATTGAATAACAACCATTAAAAAATGCTGGTGGCCCAAAATGCTTAGTTAGTTGCAAAAAGAGTCCTTTAAACCAGTGTTTCTCAACCTTTTTTGAGCCACGGCACACTTTTTACATTTACACAATCCTGGGGCACACTACCAACCAAAATGACACAAAATGACACTAACACAGTGGTTCTCAACCTTTCTAATGCCGTGACCCCTAAATAAGTTTCCTCGTGTTGTGGTGATAACCAACCATATTTCCGTTGCTACTTCATAAATAATTTTGCTACTCTTACGAATTCTAATGCAAATCTCTAATATGCAGGATGTATTTTCATTGCTACACATTGAACATAATTAAAGCCTAGTGATTAATCACAAAAACAATTATGTTTGGGGGAGTATGGGCAATGGATGATGGGATTTGCAGTACCTTCAACCAATTCAGCTCTGACTTCAACAGACCACTGAGATTCCCCACGAATGACAGACCTAGACCAAACTTGGCACACAGAACTCCCATGACCAACAGAGAATACTGGAGGAAGTTGGGAGGAATTGACAGTGATTTATAGGAGATGTAGTTCGCCTATATCAGGAAAGCACTGTGAACCCAAATGACTATTAATCTGGACCAAACTTAGCATAAATACTCAATATGCCCAAAATTGATCAATGGTTGGAGTTTAGAGAAAATGAATCTTGACATTTGGGAGTTGCAGTTGCTGGGATTTATAGTTCCTCTGCCATCCAAGAGCATTCTGAATTCCAACAAAAATGGAATTGAATAAGCTTGGCATACAGGTTGGGATGGAATGGGCTGGAATAGTGGGAAAGACTCCAGTGTTGTGTGTGTGTGGGGGGGGGGGGGGGGAGAAGGTAAGGAGGAAATTGGGGAGGTAAAGAGGAGCAGCTGGAAAAGATTGGAATGGGGAAAGGAAGACTGCAAAATGAGCACGGCGGGGGTGCAAAGGGGAGCCTGGAATAGTGGAAGGATTGAAATGGTAAGGGGGTAAGTGGAATAGATTGAGGTGGGGATGGGGGCTGGAATAGTGGGAGGGGCTGGGTATAGAAAGGAAGGGGAAAACTAGAAAAAGGGAAGACGGGGTGGGAAAGGGGTGTTGGAAAAGAGGGGGGAACTGAGGTGGGAAGGGAGGAAGTGGGAAGGACTGGGGAGAGGAAGGTGCGGGCGAGCGACCCAAGAGAAGGAAATCAAGCCAGGCACCTTTTGCCGCCCCTGCCAACCTCTCCCCGTGGCTCCTTTTTCTCCCCCTCCTTCTTAACCCAGTCCAAAGGAGTGGGGGGGATGCTAGGAGGAAGGAGGAGCAGCCCAAGGCAAAGCTCAGGGGTGACGGCAAGGAGAGGGAATGAGAGAGAGAGAGAAACCTCACAGGGGCGAAAGACAGGGATGGGAGGTCCCAGCAGAGCAGAGGAGGCGGCCCTCAGGGTTGCTGCTTCAGCTTCCCCTCTGAATCATGCCACCGAGCCAGCCTCTTTCCCCAGCCAGCAAGCACATGCCCAGCTCCTTCCTCCTCCAATCATGAGTGCAATGTCGGCGCGCGTGCGAGGAGAGGGGCGCAGGCAGCTGCCTTCCTCCTCCATTCAGGAGCGCCCCAACTCACCTCGCACACGGCACTGACATTGCGCTCGTGATTGGAGGAGGAAGGGAGCTGCGAGCGCGCGCTTGCTGGGGGGGGGAAGAGGCAGGCTCGCCGGCGATGCTTGCTCCCTCCTTCCCTGGCCTCCTCCTCTTCTTCTCTCCCCTCCCTTCCCCTCGGCTCCCCAAGGCGCCCAGGTTCCTGTGGGCTCACTTTCGGAGGAGGAGGAGAGCATCGCCCGGCCCCTCCCCTCCTGAGCCTCCCTGCCTCTCTAGGTCTAGGTCCTAGAGAGGGTTGGCTTCCCCAACCGCTGTTCCTTGATCAGCTGGTGTGCCGCGGGAAAACCTTGGAGGGGGAAGAAAGGCGGGGGGAAGAGGTTTTCTTGCGGCACACCAGCTGATCGCTCACGGCACACTGGTGTGCCGAGGCACAGCGGTTGACAATGACTGCTTTAAACAAAGGGAAAACGTTCACTTGCCTCATGCAAAATGAAGATATCTTTCTTTTGATCCCAGGTATCCTGTTTCTCTCTGGCTTTTGTAGGCTTGCGGAGTCCTGAAAAACCCCCAAATTCTGCAGTCTATGCTGAGGACAGGTCCTCCTTTGCACTGCAGCTTGGTTGAGAGTGCAGGTAGACTCAGTAGGTGAACTAAGAATGCTATGTCCCAGCAAGCTTAGATTCCAGCCTTGCTTCGTCCGCGTGTTCTTTGGAATGAGGCCAGAGGTGTCATCCAGCCCCTCAGGTAAACTCCGGAAAAGGGAGGAGTTAAGGGCGGTGACGCCAGGTTTGGAGCCAGGATGCAGCTCCACTCCTGAGTGACCGCATGGCCACAACAATGGAACAAAGACCTTTGCAGGTGAGGGCAGCAAAATACAAAGTGCAGATATGAAATCAGCCCCGTGGGGGCGCCACATGTACTTATACATTAATGGTCTTTAAAACCCTTAAAACTGATTTAAAAACCTATTCATAGTAAAAACCACAGAACCCCATGACTTGATCATCTTCTTTTAAAGCCTACATTAATAATAAGGTTTCAGCTCACCGCTGGAAGGCTAGCAAGTAAGGGGCCAATCTGGCTTCCTTGGGTAGGAAGCTCCAGAGTTGAGTAGCAGCTACTACTCCCCCATTCCCCCCAACCAAGCTAGCGATGGAAGTGGGGCCAAGAGAAGGGCCTCTCCTGAGGATCTCAGAGCCTGGGTAGGGTGGTACAGGAAGATGCACTCAGCCAAATAGCCTGGACCTGAGACATATAGGGCTTTAAAGATCATAACCAGCATTTTGAATTGTGCCTAGAAACAGACTGACAGCCAGTGTAGTTGCTGCAACAGAGGGATTAGAATCATAGCATCACATGGGCCATCTAGTCCAGGGGTGCCCACATTTTTTCAGCATGCGAGCTACTTATAATAAAAACAAGTTATTATTTTTTTATAGTAAAACCTTGAGGATGCCACCAGCCACACCGCACTGTTGGATCTACCACGCAGGCACAGGAGAAGACATAGACGTAGTCGCAGGAAGTCTGTACTAACGTCACGAGAGTTGACTGGTGATGCTTTCCTGGCTCCGGCTCGAGGTAACGTAACTTCCTCTGGAGCCGGAGCTAGGACTGTGCAGCCCGCCCAACTGCCCCAATGGAGAAGAAATGTGGGGGTCAGCGCTATTGCTGCCAGCGGGGCCACATTGGGGGCCATTCCATCCAGTCCTGGCCAACGGAGGAATTCGGGGCCAGCCAAGAGACGAAGGAGGTTTCGGCCTAGGACTTTCTGGAACGTTGGCTACAGGAGCTGTGTGAGATCTCAGAACGGTCCCCAGCTCCAGAGCATGTTATCCGGGTTAGAAACAAGATGTGCCTTTCAGCCCTTAAAACCAGCAGGGCAAAGCAGGTCCTCTCCCCCTAAGGGTAGTATACGGATACCAGCAAGGGACTTAAGCTCCACTCCGGCCCCACGGCTGGAGTGTAGGCAGCCTTTCTGAGAACTATAGGCCATCAGATCTCTCCTCGTAGATCTCTATGTGGTGGATTAAATTCTCAAATTGTTTAATTGCTTAAATCAGGGCTGTCCAACAGGCGGCCCTGGGGCCGTACACGGCCCCCGAGCCCCTTCCCTCCGGCCCCCTAACTTGTTTTAATAAAATACAAATAAAAAACAAAAAATAAAATAATAATAAAAAAATTACCTACTTCCGGGTTTAGGCAAGCATCGCGAGACTACGCCAGCCACAGACGGGATTTTGAGGGAGGTCGAAATCCCGTCTGTGGCTGCGTAGTCTCGCAATAGCTGCCGAAATCTCGGGTCCCGCGGGATTTGCGGCCGGCCTGGGCCCGCGCCTCCTCCTCCTCCCTCGCGGCTGCTTCCAGGCCAGCCCCCATTCCCTCAGAGAGAGGGAGGAGGGGAGAGAGGCAGGGAAAGCCCCTCCTGGCTCCGTCCTCTTCCTGTGGAGGGCTCTCGCTTCCCGCCCTGTGGATGGGCGAGCCGCCGCGCCTGGCCTGAGCTTGACCTCGGCTCCAGAGGGGCTTTTCGGAGACGGCGGCGGCGTTGGCGCTTCGGCCCTGTGGCGGGGCTCCCGCAGTATGGGTAAGGAAGGGCCTTCTAAATCTAAAAACAGTGGGACAGTGGGTGAGGGGGGGAGGGGTCCCTCAGCAGCAGTTTCCTTGGCAACGCTTCCTTCCCCTCCTCCGCGCCCTCTCCCCCTTGTTGTGCTGCCTTCCCCCGCGTGCAGGGCGCAACGTGGCTTCCTTTGCGCCTGCCCCCGTCGCTTGTTTTCCCTTCAGGAAGGGAGGGAGCTCTTTGGGCCTCCTCCACCCGCCTCTGGGAAAGGAGGCCCCATCAAGCCCTGCGACGGCATTGAGGTCTTTGGGTTTTTTTTGGTGTGTCCCAATTTGAGTGTGGACTCAAATAACTCAAAGGCATTAGGAAACATTCCCCCAAATCCACCAGTGTTCCCATTTAGGCATATTGAGTATTCATGCGAAGTTTGGTCCAGATCCATCATTATTTGAGTCCACAGTGCTCTCTGGATGGAGGTGAACTACATCTCCCTCTCATTCTCAAACTTCTTCCCATTCATAAATCCACTTACATGAGCTGGGAAACTTCCTGGCTTTCATCAATGGGATCAGAGTCATCAGCTGATACAATATTTGTTTCATCAAGTAATCTCAACCACCTTTTTGTGTTTTCCAGACTATCTGTTTGTGTTTACCTAGAGTCCTAGACTTAGGGGCGGATCTTAGTGGAGGCAAAGTAAGCGGCTGCCTCAGGGCGCCACATGGTCAAGGGCACATCCGGCCGTGGCCGCCAGGTTCAGCGCATTATGCCGCGCCATTGCTGCGGGCGGCCAGCGCATGGGCGGGAGGCTCTGCCCCGGCTGCAAAATGTTCCCCATCCCTTTCCAGCTCTCTGACCCTCACCCCACCCCCCACCCCCACCCCGTTTCTCTCCTTCCACCAAACGCCAAGACCAAGTCCGTCCCCCCCTTATTCACAACCACCGTCCTTGGCGGAAAGCTCGTGTGCTCTCTGGATGGAGGTGAACTACAACTCCACAACTCAAGGTCAATTGTAAGTAAACTGGAGCCGTGGAGGGGGTGGAGCCGTGGAGGGGGCGGAGCCGGGGAGGGGTGGGGGCGGAGCTGGGGGAGGGGGTGGAGCCAGGGGTGGAGGCAGACCCTTCGGCCCCCCAGGTGATCAGTGACCGGAATTCCGGCCCTTGGGCCCGTAGAAGTTGGACAGCCCTGGCTTAAATTGTTTAATTTGTCTCCTGTATTAGTACTGTATGTTTTCTGTTTTTATATGTTATGCTTGTAAACCGCTCTGAGCCTCCGGGGAGTGGCGGTATAGAAGTTGAAATAATAAATAAATAAATAAAATAAGTGAGGGAACACTGTATTACAAACAGAAATTTGCAGGATGAAGCTTTCCCCCGTGTCTAGGCCAGTGTTTCCCAACCAGTGTGCCCTGGCACACTAGTGTGCCGTGAGCGATCATCAGGTGTGCCGTGGGAAATTGGAACCTCCAATACCCTTTCTTCCCCCTCCTGCCGAACACTTTTTCTTCTCCACTCGGGCTCCCTTCTTCCCAGCCTTGCTCTGCTTGCTTTGACTCGCTTTGCTCACGCTGCCGCTTCTGCGGGAGGGGGGAGGGAAGAAGACGTGACCCGTGCGGGCACTACTGCGCAGACTCGCCCCACGTCTTCCTCCCTCCCCTCCACAGTGCTCTCTGGATATAAATGAACTACAACTCCAAAACTCAAGGTCAATGCCCACCAAACTCTTATAGTATCTTCTCTTGGTTATGGTAGTTCTGTGTGGGAAGTTTGATTCCATTCCATCATTGGTGGAGTTCAGAATGCTTTTTGATTGTGGGTGAACTATAACTCCCAGCTGTTGAGCAAGACCTGCGTGTGTGTCTTTCTGCCATTCCTGCCAGGATATCTATGTTGTGTTCATAGAAACAGGCCCAGGTTTCACACTGAGTGTATAGATACATTTTAAAACATATTAACTATATGTATTACTGTGTTAGAGTGTCATTTTTCGTCATTTTGGTTGGTGGTGCGCCCCAGGATTTTGCAAATGTAAAAAGTGTGCCGCGGCTCAAAAAAGGTTGGGAAACACTGTCTTGGAGAAGTCATATTGATTCTGCAACCACTTCCCCTCTCATTTCAAGTTAAAAGAAGAAGCCGATGCCAAGCCTATAATGGGGCACTAATCGCAGCCGTTTATCACAGCAGCCTGAAGAGTCGGAATGTCACACAGCAAAACAACAAACAGCAAGCAACCTTCTTTCAAAAACAAACAAACAAACAAAACCATTAATGCGAGTACAAGGAAGGCCACATCGAGATCGGCAGAGCCTATTATCACTATTCTTCTATTTGTTAGTATAGTTAGTATCATCGTGAAAATCACTCATTTCATCTCACTGCGACAAATGCCCCGCACAAAAGCCATACAGTTTGGGGACCCTTCCATTATCCCAGAATATCAAGGCAGAAAATGTTACAATATCTGCTTTGAACTGGGTTATCTGAGTCCACACTCCGATAATGTGGGATTTTCTGGCTTGGTATCCTGGGATAAAGGGCTGTCTGCAAAGGCGGTCCTACTGGTAGGCAAAGGATGATGCTGCCTGGGGCGCCATCTGGGTAAAGGGCGCATTCCCCCGCCCGCCAGACAGCGTCCGGCCGATGTTCTGCTTTTGGGCCCGCCCGCCTCCTCCACCGCCCACTTCCCAGCCAGTCTCGCGAGACGGGAAACATGGCGGCTGGGGGAGGGGGGGCAGGAAAGAGCACTGCTCGGTGGGAAGCCGAGTCAGCCCGCGTTTCTGGCCTGGGGGGGCTCCTCGGGCCCTGGCTGGCCTTCTCCCAACTCTCTCCCCCCGGGACCAGGCTCTCCTTGGGCTCTCCTTGGGCTCTCCTCCCTCCCTGACTGCGATCCCCGCCATCCCTCAGGGCTGGAGGGCCTTCCCTTCCCCCCCTCAGCCAATTCAGCAGGAAAGGGAAGGGAAGGGGCCTGTGTCATGGAATGCAATATAACACTACTACTACTACTAAGATATTATAAGGATATATTTTATATTACATGTCATATTACTAATAATATTACAGTATAATGTTATAATACAATCTATATATATAAAGGAAGACTCGTCATCGAACGACCGTCCTAGGCAGAGACACCAAATTTGGCAACAAAAATAGGCCTCAGGCAAGGAAGGTTTTTAGCAAAAAACCCTTTCCCCCCAAAACCTAGAAGGCCCCCAAAACAACGATTAAAAAACTACATTTCCCATCATCCTCTGCGGCCGCCAGCGAATCCCATTAGACAACATCAGCCCACACAAAATGCAGGGAGGCTGAGTAACCATAGTAACGGTGGGCAGAGACAGCCAAGGCTAGGCTAGAATGCTGAGTGATTTGATTTTAGTCAGTTGGTGTTTGTGAGTTAAACTGTCAAAACCAAACTCTAGGAGAGAGCAATTCTCCAGCAATTCCTACCCACACAACACAACACAACTTCCTACCACAACCCATCCCCCCAGCCTTACAGGACCCCACACACACAACACCTACCACCACCACAAACAAAAACCAACTCCACCTATACTCCAACCACAACACAACACAACACTGCACTGATACTCTACAAACACACACAAACACCCAAAACACCCCACCCACACAAGCATTCCACAACATACTACCACCCACAATGCCACCACACACCCACTAACTCACCAAAAAAGTAATACCTACACACAACACAATACGCACATAACACAACCTTGCGTCTACTGCTCAACCCATTTCTATGCCATTCCTTCCTTCCACACAGGCAGAAACTGACCCAAAAGACAAGAACAGCATCGGACGACACACTCGCAACGCTACATACATCAAACAAAAAAGGGCAGAACAAACGCCAGAACAGAAACACAGTTTCTTTTTTCAAATCCAGAGTTGGGAAACCACAGAACCTCTCAACACAGCAGACGGAAAGACAAAAAACATTGTATATCCACAAGCTCTGCAGAACGCCAGCAACACCACACACCAACAACTCCCCAGGACTTCAACATCCCACCCACCAGAACAACCCACAACAACACAGCCATGACCCCACCAAGACCATAAGTAACATCAATTCAACCCTTACATACTCAGACTTTCTGTTCTCCTAAATAGGGCACAGCAACGCATGCCGGGTACAGCTAGTGTTAATATAGAATAGTAATATCGTGCTCTGGCAATAATATAATGTATTGTATTTACTTTTTACTAGGAATGGTGGGAGTTGAAGTCCGAAGCACCTGCCTGCAGGGAGGGCCCCGGTTTGCCCGTGCCTGTGTTAACAATGCCTTTGCGGTGGCGCTGGGGGCTTACTCCTATGGCATCATTATCAAGATTACTGGTAAAAGTAGCGCAGCTGGGACCCTACGCAGGAGCTTCTGGGCATGCACGGAGGGTGGGGGGAGGCGCCAAAATAATGTTTTTGGGGGGTGCCAAAATAATGTTCGCTTACCATTTAAAATTACCTTAGACCGCCCCTGGTTGTGTGGAAGGGCCCTGAGTTTGTGTCAGCTCGGAAGACATGTGAGGGGATATGTGGGTGAACAGGAAGGAGAGCCGCACTGTCTTGTTTGGAAGCAAGTCTCTCCCTTTTTGTTCAGTCATGCTGGGGCGGTTAACATATCCGGTGGAATGCATAAAGATGATATTGACAGAGGTGACAACCGAGAAAGAACCATGAAGCCCCCGCTTCCCACTCACCAATTCAGGCCCCGCTTGGTAACACCCCAGTGCAGCTCCCGAGGAGGATATATCTGGTCAGAGAGTTGGAATGCCTATCCACATCACCACAAAGGTGCGAGACATATTCCTTGTCATAACCACAAGTACAACAGCCCTTACCTGTCTCTTTGCGGTCCGCACAGCCACGTCGACTTGGGTTTGGCTGGTGCTGGAGGGGCACGGTTCACTGAGGCCCTGCTCAACCACAGAGTCTGTGGCCTCCTGGTACATCGGAGAGCTTGAAGGGGAGCCAGCCTGACCACGGTCTTCTGTCTACAGTAGCCTTAGTCGCATGCTGCCGAGCCAGGCTTCTTAGCTCTGCAGCTCATGAAAAGAAGAAAAGGAAGGAGGGGGATTGGAAGAGAGAGAGAGAGAGAGACCAGGGAGACGCGACCGAGTGAGGATGCTCCCTCAGATGTGTGTGCACAGAGAATTGAAATGCACAAAGGACAGGGCAAGATTGCACAGGCTCACAGCCTGCTTGCTCTCATTATTCCAGCACACTGACTTTTGCCCGAGGCTCCCTCCCTCAAATTCAGCTGTTTCAAGTGTAAAATGGTAAGAAGCCAGGTGGGGGGGCTGGGGGGGAGGGAGGTTGATCCCACTGGGGATCACTGGATTATAAGAACTGTGGAAAGGAAAGGCTGAGCTCACGTTCTGTTTGCTGGGATTTGTTTCTGGCTTCACCGCAAAAGCAAAAGGCTAACTGAGCAAACAGAGGTGATTCCTATTTCTAGGTGGATTTACCCATGACTATTAGGTTACCTTTTTAATGGGTGAAAGGGTGCCATATTCCTTCTGAGGAGTGTAAGGGGACATTAATTCATGATATCTTGGGCTCCAGATGAGTGTATGCCAGTGTTTTTTTTTACATTTTAGATTTTGTAGTGATTCAGATTTAATGCAAAGGTTTCTTAAAACTAAAATTCCCCAAATTTCCCAGCCAATAGCCATGTTGGGTGGGAGATGCTGGGAGCTGGGAGCGGTAACATTCAAAGCTCTTCAAGGAAAGTAGTTCTTCTATCCAGGCTACACCATTCACTAGTCCAGGGCTGTCCAACTTCTACCGGCCCAGGGGCCTGGATTCCAGTCACTGATGACCTGGGGGGCCGTAGGGTCTGCCCCTGCCCCGACTCGGCCCCCACCCCAGCTGCGCCCCCCCCGCCCCCGCCCCGCCCCCGCTCCTGCATGCATACATTCAAATATATTTATTTATTATTTATTTATTTATTATTCGGGTTTCTATGCCGCCGACTCCCTGAGGCTCGCGGCGGCTCACAGGAACTGAAGGTACAACTACACACAAGCAATGCGATAAAACCTCTAAGACAATTAAACAGTTAAAACAGCAAAATACAAAACCCCCAGGTACAGTTCAGAAATTAGATAGCGTGACACCCCAGGACAGCGGCTAAAGCGGAACATGGGCAGGACCTACTCACCGAAGGCCTGCTTAAACAAATAAGTTTTGCAGGCGCGTCTAAACGGGAGCAGGTCCTTTATAGCCCGCGTTCCAGCCGGGAGGGCGTTCCACAGCGTAGGAGCTATAACGGAGATGTCAGTTTAGCCGATTTCGCCGAGGGTATCTCTAACAAATTAGCATCCTCGGAGCGTAGTGATCTCGGGGACAGTGTGGGGTGAGTCGGTCCCTCAAGTACGCTGGCCCCAGGCCATGCAAGGCCTTAAAGGTAAGAACCAACACCTTGAAGGAGATCCGGTGCTCGATTGGGAGCCAGTGCAGATCCTGCAAAACAGGTGTGATGTGGCGGCCTGCTGGGGTTCCAGACAGGAGCCGGGCGGCAGTGTTCTGCACCAGCTTGAGCTGGTATAATCTTTTACTGAGATAAAATGCAGGGATAAGATATTAAATTATTTTAATTTAATATTAAATATATTTAATTCCATCCTCCCCTCTCCCCTTATTTTAATTTAATATTAAATATATTTAATTCCATCCTCCCCTCTCCCCTTATTTTTATTTAATATTAAATATATTTAATTCCATCCTCCCCTCTCCCCTTATTTTAATTTAATATTAAATATATTTAATTCCATCCTCCCTCCCCTTAATGTATCCCATCTCCCTTATTTCATCTTTAAATATATTTAATTTTATATTTAATACATGAGGGGAGATGGGGGGGAGGGAATGAGGAACCCCCCGAGGAGCCCCCTGCTTTGGCCTACCTTTTCCAAACGCGCAGGATCCAGGAGTACCCGGATGACGAGAGAGGCGATGACCGACTGAGTCGAAGAAGATCCTAATCACGTCTGTGGACCTCAGCGATCCAGTAGTAGAGTAGCCGAAGAGTATCGCGAGAATACGCAATCCACACGGGATTTCGCTGTCAACGCCGGCGTGATCTCGCGTTGACAGCGAAATCCCGTGTGGATTGCGGATTCTCGCGATACTTGCTCCAAACCCGGAAGTACGTTTTTTATTATTTTTTTTATTTTTCATTTTTCATTTTTTATTAAAAAGCTTAGGGGGGCGGAGGGAAGGGGCTGGGGGGCCTTATACGGCCCCCAGGCCGCCAGTTGGACAGCCCTGCACTAGTCTTTACAACAGTGTTTCTCAACCTTCCCAGTGCCGCGACCCCTTAATACAGTTCCTCATGTTGTGGTGACCCCCAACCATAAAATCATTTTCGTTGCTACTTCATAACTGTCATTTTGCTACTGTTATGAATCATCATGTAAAATGTATTTTCATTCACGGGGCCACATTTGGCACCAATACCCGATACACCCAAGGTTGAATACTGGTGGGGTTGTGGGGGGGTGATTTTGTCATTTGGGAGGTGTGGTTTCTGGGATGTATAGTTCACCTAAAATCAAAGAGCATTCTGAACTCTACCAACGATGGAGTTGAACCAAACTTGGCACACAGAACTCCCATGACCAACAGAAAATACTGGAAGGGTTTGGTGGACATTGACCTTGAGTTTGGGAGTTCGAGTTCACCTACATCCAGAGGACTCAAATAATGATAGATCTGGATCAAACTTGGCGCAAATACTCAATATATCCAAATGTGAACACAGATGGAGTTTGAGGAAAATAGACCTTGATATTTGGGAATTGTAGTTGCTGGGATTTATAGTACACATACAACCAAAGAGCTTTCTGAACTCCACCAACAATGGAATTGAACCAAACTTCCCATACAGAACCCCCATGGCCAATAAAAAATAATGTATTTTCTGATGGTCTTTGGTGACCCCTCTGACACCCCCACGCGACTCCCATGGGGGTCCCGACCCCCAGGTTGAGAAACACTGGCGTATGCAATTAGGTGTGAACACAAGTAGTAACTGCAGAGAAGTAACTGCTGTACCACAAAAGGGAGAAGTAATTGAATCAATCTTTCAAAAGTATCAAATTGAATATATTATCATTCTCTTGAAGCTGATTTATCTACTCATGATTAAACATATCTCGTCATACATAACACATATTGAAATCAACACCATAGCAAAACCTGGCTGCAGCATATACCTTCTTCAATAAACATGGGTGCAGGAGGGAAACAGTCAAAGGGAACAATATGCAGACTGGAGTTAAAGGGAAAGCTTCAAAGAGAACAATATACAGACTGGTGTTAAAGGGAAAGACATCAAGGATCAAGGTAGTAACCAGAGTTCATGTAGTCCATGGATATTGTAGTTCCCAAAGTCCCAGAGTGCAAATGTTCCTGGATGGAAATCAAATATGTCCCAGTACTTGCACTATAATCAACAGATAGCTAGTAACCAGAGTTCTGCAGCCAGGTTTTGCTATGGTGTTGATTTCAATATGTGTTATGTATGACGAGATATGTTTAATCATGAGTAGATAAATCAGCTTCAAGAGAATGATAATATTTTCAGTTTGATACTTTTGAAAGATTGATTCAATTACTTGTCCCTTTTATGGTACAGCGTATGCAATTAGGAGCAGGTGTGGGTATGTTATTATCATCATATAATGTACAAGTCAACCTTGTAATGAAAAAAAAACTACCTAGAAACCTCCAGCTTGCCTGAAAAAGTAACTTCTATGCTATAATTGGAGGGTAATGGCCTATCTGTTCCAGCTGGCAGCAGCTGTCCAAGATTTCCAGCAGGGGCTTTTAAGACTCTGGCTGCCACCTGAGATCCTTGTCATTAAAGATGAACCTGGGACCTTCGGCTTGCTGAACATATGCTCTTTTTCTGTTACTCAGAACAATCAGTTTCCTCTAATCAGTACATTGGTTATTAATTGGCTTTGGGCATTTCTGAATTTGCTGGCCCTCCCTGCTACGCTGTGTGATCCACATGTCCTTTATTTATTTATTTATTTATTCGAACTTGTTCGCCGCCACTCCTAGCCGGCTCGGGGTGGCTCACATACCAACCGCAATTAAAACAATTAAAACATCACATTAAAACAACATCAAACACATGAACAGCATCAACAATAAAACAGCATTAACAACAGAAGGGGAATCCGGCAATTGTTCAGGACCCAAAAGCTTGCCGGAACAATAGCGTCTTGCAGGCTTTTCGAAATGCCGGAAGGCTCTGGAGGGCACGGGTTTCGGAGGGCAGCGCGTTCCAAACCACCGGGGCTATGATTGAAAATGCCCTTCTCCATGCTACTGTCAGGTGATATACTTTAATATTTATTTATTTATTCAAATTTGTGAGTCGCCACTTCCGGCGTGGCTCGGGGCGACTTACAACAAGAGATTAAAAAATCAAAAGGCACAGTAGAAAAACACTAAAACACAATCATAAAACAGGTAGATGACTTCATCAGGCGTGAAATGCAACAGGAAGACGGTTCGTCACCCCACTACCCAAAAGCCTGTCGAAACAGGAGGGTTTTGCACGCCTTCCGGAATGCCAGCAAGTCCATGAGGGCACGTACTCCAGAATGCAGTGCATTCCAAAGGGTGGGAGCAATTATGGAGAAGGTCCTCCGTCTTGTGGCCATTAAATGGTATGTCTTGAAGCTGGGAACCTCCAGGAGTTGACCTGATTCGGAACGTAGTGGCCTAGTAGGACAGTATGGCATGAGGCGGTCCCTAAGGTACACTAATACTTGGTACAGCAAGGAGATTTTGTTCCTCAGAGCGCAAGGATCTAGTGCAGGGGTGCCCACACTTTTTCATCATGCGAGCTACTATATGAACAATCAAGTTGAAAAGATCACCTGTTGTGCATGTGAGCGCGCGCGCGCACACGCTCCTACTGCAGCTTTTTGTCCGCGCGGGGCTTCTTTCTTGCCTGCCCACGAACTCACCTCTGCGCGCACCCGGGAAGGGAATCCTCTTGCCTGCGCGCGCTCTCTCTCTCTCTAAATGTCTTCGTTGCCTTCCTCCTTCATGCTGCGTGCTTTCTCGAGAAGTCCCCATCCCCATCCTGCTTCTTGCGTGCACAGCAGGCCCCTCCCACGCTTGCAGCAGGAGGGTATTTATAGCGCACCCGCCAGCGCTCCGGCCAGATATGGCTTTGGCGGCGGCTCGGAAGGTGCAGGGCTGGGAAGAGGGGCTGCCTGGCTGCTGCCTGGGCCGGGAAACTCAACTGAGAGAGGGACCCACGTGAGGTTGGAGCCTCCCCACAGCAGCCTCCCCCCTCCCTCAAGGCTTCCTTACCTGGGCAGGAGAAGGAAGAGTGGAAGAGGTGTTTCCCCAAAGTGATGCAGCGGGAGGGCGCCCTTCCTTTCTTTTGAGGGTGTCACTCAGAAAGGATGCCCAAGTGGACGGCTGGCAGGAAGGAGGACCCCTCCCACTGGTGGCAGTCCATGCCAATGGGAGAGGGAGGGAGGGAGGGAGGGAGGGAGGGAGGGAGGGAGGGAGGGAGAGAGAGAGGGTGGCTCTTCCTAGTTGGCTCTGAAGAGTCACCCTCTCTCTCTCCCTCTCCCGTGGGCCCTCGCCGCCTTTCTCCTTCAAGGGTGAGGGAGGGCGAGGCGGAGAAAAGCGGCGAGGGCACAAGCAGCAGCAGCAAGTGGAGTCTCCATCCTCACAGCCCCCTCCTCCTCGGGCTCAGCCCCAGGAACACGGCGGAGCCCTCCCTCCTCGCCACCAACCAAGGAAAGAAAGCAGCCCCACACAGCTTGTTCGCCCAGGTCTCCGCTTGGAATGGGAGTCCCGAGGGCAGCAGCAGGGTTTGTGGCGGGGCTTGCTTGGCTTTACCCCGCTTTGCCCAGCCTCCTTCGCCTCTTTCTCCCTCTCCCTCTCTCCTTCCAGCACCCGCCTGCCTGCCTGCCTGCCAAAAGGATCTGAAAAAGTTCTCCGGATTTCTTTCTTCTCTCCTTGGCTCTCTCTCTCTCTCACATACACACATTCCCTCCATCCCTCCCACAGCCTTGAATCCTATCCGTGCACGTGCCTTCGCCTTGCTCCCCCCCCCCCCCGCAGCAACCAATGGGCGGTCATGTCACCACACCGTGCGTGGGAAGATGAGCACCAGGGCCCGCCCACGAAGGCCTCATTTTGGCAAAAGAAGCCCCGCGAAGGCGGCAGTGGGAGCGCACATGCGTGCACATGGCAGGAGCGCGCCATCCGGCTGGTGAGGCCCAAAGATCACCTGGAAGATGGCTGAAGATCACCTAGGTGCTCCCGATCACTATAATGAGCACCCCTGATCCAGTGGGACAGTATGGGATGAGGCGGTCCCTTAGGTACACTGGCCTCAGACCACTCAAGGCCTTAAAAGTCAGAACTAACACTTTGAAGGTAATCCGGCATTCAACAGGAAGCCAGTGCAGTTCCCGCAGGATTGGTGTGATATGGCAGTTTGTTGGGATTCCCGCAAGCAGCTGGGCTGTGGCGTTCTGCACCAGCTTAAGTTTCTGGATCACCGACAAAGGAAGGCCAATGTAGAGAGCGTTACAGTAGTCCAGCCTTGAGATGACCATAGCTTGGACCACTGTGGCCAGATCGCGCCGGGATAGATAGGGGGCCAGCTTCCTAGCCTGACGAAGATGGAAGAACGCCACTCTGCTGACGGTGGAGACGTGAGACTCCATCAACAGCTGAGGATCAAAGGTAACACTGAAGCTTTTTACTGACAACGACGGACATAATGTCACGCCGTCCAGGGTTGGAAGCTGAACATCCCCATCACCCGGACGACCCAGCCACAGGATCTCTGTCTTCGCTGGATTCACCTTCAACCTACTGGCTCGCAGCCATCCAGTAACGGCCTCAAGGCAGCGATGGAAATTATCGGGTACAGATTCGGACCAGCCCTCCATCCTCAGAATGAGCTGAGTGTCATCAGCGTATTGGTGACACTCAAGCCCAAAGCCACGTACCAGCCGAGCAAGTGGTCGCATGTAGATGTTAAATAACAGAGGGGAGAGGATTGCCCCCTGGGGAACCCCACAATATAAGGGGGAACCCCCAGAGACAGCCTCACCCCTCCTCACTCGCTGTGACCGGTTCCAGAGGAAGGAGGACAGCCATTTCAGGACTGTCCCCCTCACCCCGGCCCCGGCAAGGCGGTGAGTCAAAAGATTGTAATCGACTGTATCAAATGCTGCTGTGAGGTCCCATAACACAAGCAGCCTTTAGTGGTGGTTGTTGTTGTTGTAAAGCAGAATTGGCGCTTTTAGCAGAAGTACAGTCAGGAGAGAGTGATGCACAAGCACAGGCCTTAGTATAACGAGATAGCTTGCCAAAATCAGGCTAAAAGCCATTCCGAGAATAATGCACTCCGATTGGTACGTAAGGCACCAGCAGTGATTTGCCAGGGAACATCATGTGCCTTTACTGATAACATTGGCCGTGATTGGCCTAGCTAGCACCCAGCGTGTATCTATTTACAATGTTAATGATTGGTAGGAACTGCGCATGGGCAAATGAAACCGCTCTCCCTTGCTGGCATGGAGGAACGGTTTAGAAATGTTGTTAATTCAGTACATGATGCCCATAAGGCAGATAACATACTGTAATAATGAGAATTTAATACTGTGTAGTGCTGTTTAGCAAATAAGGATGCGAATAGAATGTGATGCCAAAGAATGTACTGTTTAATTGGATAATAGAAATGACTTGATACTGTAAACCAATGAATAATGATGAAGAAAGGAGGGACGGGACCTGCCGCCATTGAATGTATATAAGGGACAGTTAGAAATTGATCGGGGTTCTTGCCCTGAGGCAGCTAGTTCTGTGGGCAGGTCCCGTCAGCTGACGTGTGCTAAATAAACTTTGGCTTCATTGCACCTACAGTACGATTGTTGCGTCTTCTCTCGTTCCTGTGCCCGCACGGCTGCGCCGCCAGAGTTAAAAAGGTATCCCTGGGAGTTTTGGGACTCCAGATTTGCTGCTACATCTGTTGTTATCCCCTTTTCTCCCATGGGTGGGACTCAACTTTGGTTGCAGTTTGATCCTCACTAGTTTGGTCCTTGTCCTATCTCTGAATTCATCTATGGGTCCTTCCAAACAGCCATATAACTCAGAATATCAAGGTAGAAAATCCCACAATATCTGCTTTGAACTGGATTATCCACATTGCCATATATTCCAGTTCAAAGCAGAGCATGTGGGATTTGATTGAGCTTTGTGGAAGGGGCCTTTGTCTCCTAACTCAGCGTGTTCCCTTCTCCTCCATCTGGCTTCTTGGTTTGCTCCTCTGTCTTGAGTTATTGACATGGGTGACAAGGAGAGGATGCGAGACTTGCTCTTTCTTTGCTGCAATGTCTCTGTTGACCTCTTGCCCATAATGACAACTGGAAGTTAGGTGAAAACAAAAGAACACAAGATATATGGATGGAGTCAAGCACACGCAGACTCTGCCCAATGGAAACATCCAGCAGTGTTTGAAAGGGGGTGGCATGTACTCTAAACCCTGTGCTTGTATAGAAAGAAGACTTTTTTTCTAGGAAAAGTGCTCCCAATGTTTCCCCGCACCTACTCATGGAGATGTCACTAGGGGACTGTTCTTTGGAGAGAAGTGATGTACCACTCTAATTCATAAATGAATCATTAGTGGCATGGATATCTTTGGTATGGAAAAGTTACGGTGGAAAAGAACTTTAAGAACCATTTTATCAGATCTGCTCTAATAAGAATTTGGGATAAATATAAAGAACATTTTTTACTTAAAAACACCTCTATGGATTTCACCCATAGAAGCTAACCAGAGAAGATTATTAGGATGGAAAGTTCTCCAAACTGCAGTAGGATGCAGAGTGAGTCATGGGGGCTCTCTGTGCCAAGTTTGTACAGGCTGGCTGGTCCGAAACCACAGTGGGAGCCATCCTTGACAGCCTGAGGGCCTTTCCTTTTCCCTCTTTGCCTCCTAAGAGTGTTGGAATGTTGGTGGTGGTTGGCCAATCATTAGTCCATCTGCAAAATCTCCCTCAGTGGCAACCAATCCCCTCTCTGCCTCCTTGGAGTGGTGGAATGTTGGTGGTTGGCCAATCAGAGGCGTTATGCAAATAATCCCACAGTGGCAACCAATCGAAACACTGCCACATATTCCTCTCTCCGCACCTCCGCAAACACTGACTTTTATTATATACACTAGCTTGGGGACCCGGCGGTGCCCGGGTTATTTGAGAAAGGCATTGTGTGCCAAGGTTGGTCTTTGGTACTTCAAGTCCCATCATCCATGGTCCACCCTCCTGTAAACTGTAGAAGGATGGAGACTGGGTCATGGGGGCACAGGGTGCCAAGTGTAGTCTTTTTAGGTCTTTGTTCAGGGCTGCAGTGGTCTGTGGGAAATGAAGGCTTTGAAAGTACTACAAATCCCATAATCCATGGAGGTACCTCAAGTCCCACTCTTCTCCATACGGCAGTAGACTGTAGTGTGGGTCATAGGGGCACTGTGTGCCAAGCTTGGTATTGCATTGGGCCTCTGTGTGGCAAGTGTGGTCCTGATCCGTCATTGTTGTGGGCCACTGTGCTCTAAGCAAGTGAGTTAAAGTACTGCAATTTCCGTCATCCATGGTGCATCCTACCTCAAACTGCACCAAGATTTAGAGTGCATCTTGGGGGGGTCTGTGGGCCAAGTTTGGTCTTGTTCTGTCATTATTGTGGACCTAATCAGGAAAATGAAGTTGAGGAAGCCTTACTGTCAAATCAGGTTGAGGCCTAGTCTGGGAAATTAAGTAGAGGAAGCCTTACTGTCAAATCAGGTTGTGGCCTAGTCTGGAAAATCAAGTAGAGGAAGCCTTACTGCCAAATCAGGCTGAGGCCTAGTTTGTTAAATCAGCTGAAGGAAGCCTTTTTTAAAGTGCACTCTCTGGCACCTTTGAGATTTTGATGAATGTTGGCCATGCAGAGTCCGTTACGCAAATTTTCCCGTATTGGCCACCAATCTGCTCTGTCTGGTGCCTTAGAGGGTTGGAGTTCTGAGGCTGGCCAGTCAGAGCCATTTATGCAAATAATCCCGGAGTGGCAGTCAATCGAAACGCTGGCACATATTCCTCCCGTCGCTCGCCCACTGCCCGCAAACACTGACTTTTATTATATGTAACTAGCTGTACCCGGCACGCGTTGCTGTGCCCTTTTTAGGAGATGCGAGAAAGTCCAATCATCCACGGTGTGCCCTCCTCTAAACTGCAGTTGGATGGAGTGTGGGTCATGGGGGCATGGTGTGCCAAGTTTGGTCTTTATTGGTTTTGGTTCTGGGCCACAGTGGTCTGTGGGGAATTATGGGTTTTGAAGTACTACAAATCCCATTTTCCATGGTGGTACTTCAAGTCCCATCATGCATGGTCGGGGCTCTGTGTGCCAAGGTAGGTTACTGTAAATTCAGGCCATACACAATGTCCCATGAGCTGAGGCCTAGTTGGGAGAATCAAGTTAATGAAGCCTTACTGTCAATTCAGAGCGTAAACAGCTTCCCAGTAAGTGAGGGCTAGTTAGGGAAATCAAGTTAAAGAAGCCTTACTGTCAATTTTGGGCGTGGTCTGTGATTTTTGGGGTGTAAATTTTCGGTTGGAAGTGATTTGGGTGTTTGTGTTGGGGATTGGCTCAGGCCTTTTCCTTATTCTGTTTTGGCAGTTTTTTATGGATCGGAATTTTCATGTTGGCTTGCCAGTGCAGCAGTTATGCAAATCCGCCCTTATAGGCAGCCAATCATGTTGTTCAGAATGTAGAGGCTGGGTGAGTCTTTGGCTGCCCCGGAGGATGCTGGTAAATGTAGTTTTATTTTTAGTCGTTGTTTTGGGGGCCTTTTAGGTTTTGGGGGGGAAAGTTTCTTTGCTACAAACGTACCTTGCTTGAGGCCTATTTCTGTTGGCAAGTATTGTTTTTCTGCATTGTAAGGTTTCTTTGTTTGAGGTATACATCACATGACGTGAACCCATTTATATAATAGATAGATAGATAGATAGATAGATAGATAGATAGATAGATAGCTGATTTGTGACTGATTGTGTCAGGGAAACCCCACAAATGGTTGCAGTTACTTCTCACTAATAGCAACAAAATGTGAGGCACTTGCTGGGATTCACCTCCAAGGACACGCTAGGATAGCCCGGCTTAGTTTCCAAGAACCAAGGCCAGCGTGTGGGTCATGAGCCATACAGTGCCCACCCCTGATTTAGACATTCCCCTCCCCAGCATCTCAAACACTAGGAGCTCTGAATTTGGTGAAGGGAAATATTTCTCAAGAACACCAATATCCCCCTTTTCCCAAACACCACTCCAGATAAAATTGCTTTTCATTTCCCATAGAAGGTGCAGATTTGGGCACAGTTCAAAGAATAGACAGAAGCCAATAAGGGAATTTCATATATCTTGCTTTAGAGCAGAAGTGACAGCTTGCTAACAGAAAATGAATCATCAATGACCATCAACATTGAGGAAATATTAATAATTGGCATATATATACACACACACACATACACACACACACACACCCCATGGGATTCCACAGTTGTGAAACATCTTCTCCTTCATGGTCCAACGAGTGCCAATGCCGAAGTCTTTCCAGAGTTGAGTAAAAGCATGGATTTTTATTAAAACCTTTGGGACCTAATTAATTTTACTCATATTTATACTCGCACTATGATTTTAAACTGTTTTACTGGCCTAAATTGCTTCATTTCAAACTTATCAAATATACTTACTTTGTTTTTACTATTTTGTATTGGTTAAGTTGATTTTATAGCATGCTACCCTGAGACCCTATGATATAGAGCAGGGTACGGGTATTGGAGGGAAGAAAAATTTCTTTCAGGTGGGCTGCAGAATAAGAGCGGAAGTTGAAAAAGTTGTGGGGAGTTTGGACAGCAGCTTGCAGAGTCCAAAACTATTGGTCTTGCTGATTGGAAGATTCTGTCTGACGGCGCAGTGGGCGCCACCTGCATAGACAATTTTGACTTCTTAAAGGTTTGCATTGTTAAAGTGGGTTTTTGCAGCCTGCACAGTTTGCAAGATGTTCAGTTGCATTGATTGGTCCTTAGCACCTGTCAATCATCATTAGTAGAGCCCCTTTTTGTTCCGCCCCTTTTTCCAGGGATCTGGGAACAAGCCATTTTTCATTCCAGAGACAACCAGGACCTCTCCTGAACAGCAGGCCCGGATTACCCATAAGGCCACCCTAGGCGTTGGCCTAGGGCGGCACCTTTGGGGGGGGCAGCAGGTCCGGACCCCCAAAAAAATGTTTAAAAAATTCCCCAAAAATTCCCAAAAAAATCCCCCAAAAAGAGCGCATGCACGCGGCGGCGTAAACGCCACCCACGGCCGCCCCCCTCTTTGCTCTGCTCCCCTCGGCTCTGCCCCCGCCGTCAACTCCGCCCCGCCCCCGGATTCGCCCACGCCTCCTCTCCGGCGTGGGCGAATCCGGGGGCCGATGCGGGGCCTCCCCACAGCTCCTCCCTCCCTCCTAAAGCCGTCATGACTCATGCCGGCCTGAAAAGAGCGATTTCGGCCGCTTCTCAGGCCGGCATGGTGGCTTGAGGAGCCGTGGGGAGGCCTCGCATTGGCTCCAGGGGTGGGGCTTTCCTTCCTCCTCCTCCTCGCGCCGGCGAGGAGGCAGGGGCGGAGCCAGGGCAAGGTGGGGGCGGAGCGGGGCATGGAGGGGAGGAGCCAGGGGTGGGGAGGAGCCGGGGGCAGGGAGGGGTGGAGCCGGTGGCGGGGCGGAGCCGGGGGCAGAGCCTTTGGCCTAGGGCGCCAAAAGGGCCTGATCCGGGCCTGCTGAAAAGGAAGTGTTTAAAAGGTTTGCCAGACCAGGCCCTTGGTCAGGCCATCTTTCAATACCAGTCTGATTTCCTTGATATTCAAGTAGAAGGCTCAGCATATCGGAAGGATGAGTAACTCTGGGGAGTTCCAAGCGCCTCCAAACCAGTCTTTTGGGTTCCAGAAGAAGCTTTCGTGACTTCAAGTTCTGCCACCTTACTGGGACTGCGAGTGTCCCTACCTCATAGCCATTGAGAGAGAAAAGACTCAGAGAGCTTTTCAGCTGCAGCTTCTTGGACCAAAGCAGAAAAGGAACTTTAAAGTAAACCAGTTATTATTTGGGGGGAAACTAAGCAATGTACCTGAGTGAAGTTATCTCATATAATAGACAATAAAGAGTTTATTGGTCCTTGGAGCCCTGAGCCTTTAAAGCATAGGTTCCCAAACTTATTTGGCCTTCTGCCCCCTTTCTAGAAAAAAAAATTACTCGGCGCCCCCGGAAATTAATTTTTTTTAATAGCAATTAAACAGAAAGATATATGTAATAATGTTTTTACCATTTTTGGAAAATATAGTAAGGAAGGTGTAAATTAGAAGGAGGAGGCGGTGGTGATCCCTCAGAAATGGCCACACAACCCCCCGGTTGAGAAACGCTGATCTAGAGCAGTGTTTTCCAACCTTTTTTGAGCCGCGGCACACTTTTTACATTTGCAAAATCCTGGGGCACACCACCAACCAAAATGACACAAAATGACACTCTTAACACAGTAATACATACAGTTAATATGTTTTTAAAATGTATTTATACACTCAGTGTGAAACCTGGGCCTGTTTAGATGAACTCAACATAGATATCCTGGCAGGAATGGCAGAAAGACACAAACTTCCCACACAGAACTCCCATAACCAAGAGAAAATGCTATAAGAGTTTGGTGGGCATTGACCTTGAGTTTTGGAGTTGGAGTTCACCTATATCCAGAGAGCAAACAATGTTGGATCAGGACCAAACTTGGCATGAATACTCAATATGCCCAAATATGAACGCAGATGGAGTTCAGGGGAAATAGACCTTGACATTTGGGAGTTGTAGTTGCTGGGATTTATAGTTCCCCTACAATCAAAGAGCATTCTGAACCCCACCAATGATAGAACTGGGCCAAACTTCCCACACAGAACCCCCAGGAAGCAAGAGGAGGTCTGTACTTGGGGAAAGGGAGGCGGGCCTTCCCAATGCATGGAGAGGGAGAGACCAAGCAGACAACGGATGGGGAGGAGGGTGTGTATCGAGGTAGGTTTCTTAGGGTTTTTATACTTCAACACACTAGACTCTTCCCCCCCCCCCCTTCCTGGAGGTTCCAATTTCCCACGGCACACCTGATGATCGCTCACGGCACACTAGTGTGCCCCGCCACACTGGTTGGGAAACACTGATCTAGAGTGCCACACAATACGGTTTGGATCTGCATTAGAGAGCCAATGTAGAGCCAGCCACGCAAATACACACACACACACCAAATGGCAAACTCATACCACATATACATTTATTTATTTTGAGATGTATTAATCGCTCATCCCAGATGGCTCTGGGCGATTTACATTAGAACACACAACTAAATACCTAAAACGTCTAAACAATTTAAACAATCTAAAACCGTTTCTCAGCTGAACGCTCTCTCAAACAGTTACGTTTTACAAGCCATGCGAAAATCTTTTAAATTACGGGTAGCTCTGATGTAGGGAGGGAGGGCGTTCCAGAGTGATGGGGCAATCACCAAAAAAGCTCTACACCGGGTTGATGTCAGATGGGCTTCCTTAGGGCCAGGGATCTGTAATAAAATCTGATGGTCTGAGCGCGGTGATCTCCAGGGTCGACAAGGAGAAAGGTGTCCCGTAGGTACGCCGGCCCTTGGCCATGCAAGGCCTTGAAGGTTAATACCAGCACCTTGTGAGTCATACGGAACTCGACCTGAAGCCAGTGCAATTGGTATAGAGCAGGTGCTATAGTGTTCCTCACGGGGATTCCCATGAGGAGTCTGGCCGCCGCATTCTGCACCAGTCGAAGTCTCTGGGTCACCGACAAGGGAAGACCAACATAAAGGGCATTACAATAGTCAAGTCTTGACGTTGTCGTAGCATGAACCACTGTGGCGAGATCATCCACAGATAAGGCACCAGCTACCTAGCCTGCTGGAGATGGAAAAAGGCCGACTTGCTGACAGCGGAGACCTGGGCCTCCATCTCTATCTCTATCTCTTCTCTATCTGTATACCTTTATAAAGCGGAATGTTTGTATGTATGTGTGCGGAGGGCGGGAGGGCGGGAGGGCGGAAGGGCGGATATGTGGCAGCCACTTTCACAGGCCACAGCGATATGTGGCAGCTATTTGCATAAAGTCCTTTGATTGGCCAGCCTTGGCACTCCAAAATTCTAAGTGCCAGCTATTTGCATAAAGTTCTTTGATTGGCCAGCCTCGCCACTCCAAAATTCTAAGTGCCAGCTATTTGCATAAAGTCCTTTGATTGGCCAGCCTTGGCACTCCAAAATTCTAAGGCACCAGACAGAGGGCATTGATAGCCACAGATTAGCCAGCATCCCAGAATCCAGGCCTCTACATTCAAACAACAGGATTTCTTCCCACTGAGGGGAAAAATGCACCATCAACATTCCCTCCCCACTTGGCTCTGTGAAAACAAAATGGAATCCTGTTTTCTCCTCCCCTCAGCTTTTAGAAAATGGCTGCCTGCCATTCCGCCTTTAAAGTTACCAATTACCAGCAGAACAGGCCAGAACATTACAGGCCCCAAAAGAGAGTTTAGGGCAGGATGGCCCACGAATGATGGGATTTGCATCCCAATTCACTTCCCAGAAAACACTGTAGCCCCTACAAATCACAGACCAGGCCCAAAATTTACAGTAAGGCTTCATTAACTTGATTTTCCTGACTAGGCCTCAGTTAATAGGACATTGTGTATAGCCAGGCCCCAAAAAGAGAGTTTAGGGCAGGATGGGCCACGAATGATGGGATTTGCATCCCACTTCACTTCCCAGAAAACACTGTAGCCCCTACAAATCACAAACCAGGCCCAAAATTTACAGCACGGCTTCATTAACTTGATTTCCTGACTAGGCCTCAGTTAATGGGACATTGTGTATGGCCTGAATTAACAGTAACCAACCTTGGCACACTGAGCCCCTATCACCCATGACTCATTCTACTGCAGTTTGGAGTAGGGAGGACCATGGATGATGGGACTTGAAGTACCATCACAGGTTATGAGATTTGTAGTACTTTCAAACTCTTCATTCCCCACAGACCAAGGCGGCCCTGAACCACAAGACCAAACTTGGCACACAGTATCCCCATGTCCCACACTCCATCCTACTGCAGTTTAGAGGAGGATGGACCATGAAGGATGGGATTTCAAGTACCTCCATTCACTTCCCAAGCCCGCTGCGACCCTCATCCAGTGCATAATCATGACCACACTTGGCACAAAAAGCCCCCATGACCCAATGGACGTCCTGATGCAGTTCGGAGGGCGGACCACGGATGATGGGACTTGAAGTACCTCCACTCATTTCACCAGACCATTGCCAACTTCATCCAAACACTGATCAAGACCAAACTTGGCACACAGAGCCCCCATGACTCATTCTACATTCTGGTGCAGTATTGAGGAGGATGGACCACGAATGATGGGACTTGAAGTACCTCCCCTTACTTCCCAAGACTGCTGCGACCTTCATTCAATGACTAATGAAGACCAAACTTGGCACACAAAGCCCTCATGACCCACTCTACATCCTGTGCTGTTGGGAGGGGGATGGGCCATGGCCAATGGGATTTGCAGTACCTTCACTAACTTCCTGAGACCACTGCAAGCCACATACACATCTAATAGGAACCAACCTTGGCACACAATGCCTTCCTCAAATAACCCGGGCACCGCCGGGTCCTCAGCTAGTACCTTTATAAAGGGGAATGTTTGTATGTATGTATGTTTGTATCCGGAGGGCGGAAGGATATGTGGCAGCATTATTTGCATAAACGACTCCCATTGGCCAGCCAACACAAACATTCCGAGACTCTAAAGTGCCGGGGTAAGGGAAAGGCCTGAGGCAGTCAGGCATGGTGGGAGTTTCAGTCCAAAACACTTTGCAGCCCCCAACAATGAGACAACAAAACCAAACTTGGCACACAGAACCCCCAAGACCCACTTTACGTCTTGGTGCAGATTGAGGGAGGATGGACCATGGATAGGCCAGCATTCCAACATCCCAAATCTCAAAGGTGCCAGACAGAGTTCTTTACAAAAAGGCTTCCTTCAGCTGATTTTACAAACTAGGCCTCACCCTGAATTGACAGTAAGGCTTCCTCAACTTGATTTTCGAGACTAGGCCTCAGCTTGAATTGACAGTAAGGCTTACTTAACTTTATTTTCTTGACTAGGCCCCCAACAATGACAGAACAAGACTAAGACTACAGTTGGCACACAGACATCCCCCCCCCCCCAGACCCACTCTACATCCTGGTGCAGTTTGAAGGACTTGCAGTACCTTCACTCACTTACTCTGACCAGCACGGGTGATGGACCTGGACCAAACTTGGCACACATAACCCCCATGATGCCCTTTACGTCCTGGTGCAGTTTGAGAAAGATGAACCACGGATTATGGGATTTGAAGTACTTCAAAGCGCTTTGTTTCCCAGAGACCACTGTGGCCCACAACAAAGACCGATAAATATCAAACTTGGCACACAGAGTCCCCATGACCCACTCTATGTCCTGGTGTAGTTTGGAGAAGAGCAGAGCATGGATGATGGGGCTTGAAGTACCTCCACTCACTTCCTGAGACCGCTGCGACCCTGATCAAGACCAAACTTGGCACACAGAGCTCCCATTACCTACACTACATGCTGGTACAGCTTCGAGTAGGATGGACCATGGATGATGGTACTTGAAGTACCTCCACTCCCTGAGACCACAGCGACACTCATCCAATTACCAATAAAGACAAAACTTGGCAAAGAGTGCCCCCATGGCCAATTCAACATTCTGGTGCAGTTTGGGGGAGGACGGATTATGGATAATGGGACTTGCAGTACCTTTACTCACATCCTGAGACCACTGCGACTCTCATCTAGTGACTGATCAAGACCAAACTTGGCACATAGAGCCCCCATGACCCACTTTACACCCTGGTGCAGTTTTCAGGAGGATGGACCATGGATGATGGAACTTGAAGTACCTCCACTCACTTCCTGAGACTGCTGCGACCATCATTCAATGACTGATCAAGACCAAATTTGGCACACAGAACCCCCTACATCCTGGTGCAATTTGGAGGAGGATGGACCATGGATTATGGTCCATGGTCCATAATCCTTCACTCACTTCCCAAAACCACTGCGAGCCAAATGAACAACTGATACGGACCAACCTTGGCACACAATGCCTTCCTCAAATAACCCGGGCACCGCCGGGTTCTCAGCTAGTTGTCAATAAACACAATCGTGTAGGACCACAATATAGTGAGTTTGTTCAATTATGTACTGTACAATATTATAGTCAAAATGCATATATTACCAAAACACAACATCTAGGCATAATAGCAAAAGTGACACACATTCAATATAGCATTCATATCAATATACAATATCAATAAACACATGAAGGGAAAAGGCGTAATACAAAGTCCACTGGGATCACAGTACCTCTTGAGTAGCGCAAAAGATTCATGAAGGGACAAATCCAGTATAGTTTGGTGGATAGATGGTAAAAAGCCAAATGGCTGGCGGTGATAGCTGGAGAAAGAGGTTCACCGTCTAAGGTGGGCAACCGAACATCATCCAACCCAGGGCAACCCAGCCACAAGATCTCTGTCTTCGCCGGATTCACCCTCAGTCTACTGGAACGCAGCTAACCAGTTACGGCCTCAAGGCAGGATGTGAAATTATCGGGAACCGAGTCCAGCTGGCCAGCCATCCACAGAAGGAGCTGGGTGTCATCAGCGTACTGGTAACACTCCTGCCCATAACTTCGAACCAGGTAGGCATGTGGTCGCATATAGATGTTAAATAACAATGGAGATAAAATGGCCCCCTCACATATAGCTTGAGGACAGACTCTGGAGGCCGGTCTGAGTCCCTCCCCGGAGGTGAGAAGGTCAGGATATAAAAGTTTAAATAAATAGATAAATAACTTATGGATTCTGATTTGAAATATGGATGAATAGGTGAAAGCACCAATGCCAGGGACCAAACGCTTACCTTTAACCACTCTAGCGAGAAAAGGAGATGGTTTCCTTTCTATCTATCTATTTTTCTTTCTTTTTTTTTTTAACATACAATAAAAGTCAGTGTTTGCGGGCGGTGGTGCGACCGAGCGGAGGGAGGAATACTGTATGTGCAAGCATTACGATTGGCTGCCACTGTGGGATTATTTGCATAACAGGCTCTGATTGGCCAGCGTCAGAAGTCCAACATTCCACGGCCCCAGACAGAGGGGATTGGTTGCCCTCAGGCAGTCACCAACTGCGGCCCACAGCAATGATGGATCACGACCAAACTTGGCAAACAGGGGAACAATGGCCCACTTCACAACCTGTTGTGGTTTAGGGCAGGGTGGGCCACGAATGATGGGATTTGCAGTACATTCACCTCATACACTTCCAAAACAACACTGTAGCCCCTAAAAATCACATACCATGCCCAAACGGCCCCAGACAGAGGGGATTGGCTGCCACTGAAATCGGATGTGCATAATGGACTCCGAATGGCCATCCACATTCCACCATTCTAAGGCAGCGTTTCTCAACCTGGGGGTCGGGACCCCTGGAGGGGTCGCGAGGGTGTCAGAGGGGTAAGCCAAAGACCATCAGAAAAACAGTATTTTCTGTTGGTCATGGGAGTTCTGTCTGGGAAGTTTGGCCCACCCTATCGTTGGTGGAGTTCGGAGTGCTCTTAGATTGTAGGTGAACTATAGATGCCAGCAACTACAACTCCCAAATGTCAAGGTCTATTTTCCCAAACTGCACCAGTGTTCACAGATGTGCATATTGAGTATCCATGCCAAGTCTGGTCCAGATCCAGGCATGTAGCCGGGGGTTAGGGGGCTTCAGCCCCCCCCGAAATTCTCAGGGTGGTCCGCGAGAAGGCCTTACTGGTACATTATTTAAACTGTTATGTTTATTCATATCATGATCTGATCACCATGCTCATTATATCCCACATTAATGGGGTTATTGGGATAACAATACAAAAGATTTGCTAGGGTAGACCCTCTTCCACCCAGTCTTAGCCCCCCTCGAACCAAACTCAGCCCCCTCCGAAACAAAATCCTGGCTACGGCCCTGTCCAGATCCATCATTGTTTGAGTCCATAGTGCTTGTAGGTGAACTACAACTCCAAAACTCAAGTTCAATGCCACCAAACCTTTCCAGTCTTTTCTGTTGGTCATGGGAGTTTTGTGTGCCAAGATTGGTTCAATTCTATCAGTGGATTTCAGAATGCTCTTTGATTGTAGGTAACTATAAATGACAGCAACTACAACTCCCACATGACAAAATCCATTACCCCCCACCCCCACCCCACCAGTATTCAAATTTGGGCGTATCGGGTATTTGTGCCAAATTTGATCCAGTGAATGAAAATACATCCTGCATATCAGATATTTACATTCAAATTCATCAACAGTTGCAAAATTACAGTTTTGAAGAAGCAACAAAAATAATGTTATGGTTGGGGGTCACCGCAACATGAGGAACTATATTAAGGGGTTGTGGCATTAGAAAGGTTGAGAAACACTGTTCTAAGGTGACTCAGAGGAAAAAGGAAAAGCCTCAGTCAGTCATACACTGCGGCCCACAGCAGTGACGGATCAGGACAAAAATTGGCAAACAGGGACCCAATGGCCCACTTCACAACCTGGTGTGGTTTAGGGCAGGATGGGCCACAAATGATGGGATATGAAGTACCTTCACCTCATTCACTTCCAAAACAACACTGTAGCCCCTATACATCACAGACCAGACAGCCCAAAATTGACAACAAGGCATCCTTAACTTGATTTTCCTGACTAGGCCTCAGCACATGGGATATTGTTAGGCTCCCTCAACTTGATTTTCCTGACTAGGTCCCTGGGACTCGCAGTATCTTCACTAAGTTCTTGAGACCACTGCAAGCCACATAAACATCTAAGAGGAACCAACCTTGGCATACAATGCCTTCCTCAAATAACCCGGGCACCGCCAGGTACTCAGCTAGTTTTATATAAAAGTTAAGGTGCAGTACTGACTTTAATCTGTTGGCAAGTCACCCTAGGTTTATTGGATTGAGTTTTGACTAAATTTCTAGACTCACACTTGTATATATAGGATACACTTGATTACTGACTATATAATCCAATACGGGGAAAGTAGTAACCCAAGTTCAGTGAATGCTTTTCACTGGTCTTTTTCAAATGCATTTTCTTCGATGAGAGTGAAAAAATCCACTTTGTCAGCTTACTTTATGTGTGAAGCCATAAATTTGCAGCAAGATGTTAATTCAGGAAGATTTTAAAAAGAGGATCATGATGCTTATGTAACTGTGAAAAGTCACAGCAAAAGAGAAAAATGTTTCCTTGTTTGGGGGGTGGGGGGTGGACTAACCTTAGGGTTTTAAAAAATCTTCCCATTCTGTGCAAAAATACAGAAAAGAGACCTTGCTAGAACAGGGCTGTCCAACTTCTACCGGCCCAAGAGCCGGAATTCCGGTCACTGATCACCTGGGGGGCCGCAGTGTGAAAATAAATAAAAATAAAATAAAAGAATAAAAGAAAGGAAGAGAGGAAGGAAGGAAGATGGATAGAGGGAAGAAATGAGGGAGGAATAAATGCAAGAATAAAAGGAAATAAAATAAAATAAAATAAAAATCAATAAAAATAAAATAAATAAAAATAAATAAAATAAAAATAAAAATAAAATAAAAGCAAGAATAAAAGGAAGGAAGGAAGGAAGGAAGGAAGGAAGGAAGGAAGGAAGGAAGGAAGGAAGAAAGGAAGGAAGGATTGAAGGAAGGATTGAAGGAAGGATTGAAGGAAGGATTGAAGGAAGGAACGAACAAACGAAGGAAGGAAGGAAGGAAGGAAGGAAGGAAGGAAGGAAGGAAGGAAGGAAGGAGCCCACCCCAGCAAAACAGCCCTCTGCTTCAGCCTACCTTAGTTCGGTATCCTTCCCAAACGACTGCTGCCCAAACGGAGCTCCACACAGCCTTGCTCCGGTCCGGCTTCTCTCTTCCAACGAGGATCCAGGAGCCAGAGCCAGAGCACGAGAGAGGCGAAGACACAGAGGCAGGAGCCGAAGACACAGCAGAAGAGTACTTCCTGTACTCTTCTAGTCTCAAAGGAAATGGCGCCGCGGAGGGGAAGCTGGGACTTGTAGTCCTTTGGCTCCGCGGTGTCATTTCCTGTCCTGGCTCATTTCCTATCTGCTGAAGAGCCAGGACAGGTAATGGCAGACAGCTGTGCCGCTGCTACAATTTTCCATTTTTAAAAAACCAAACAGCTGATTTCTTGCAGGAGGGTAGGAGGGCCGGATCCAAGGGGCTGGAGGGCCGTGTGCGGCCCCCGGGCCGCCTGTTGGACAGGCCTGTGCTAGAGGATAAAAAGGCAAATGACCTTGTGAACTTTATTTATAAAGTTTGTATCTTGCCCGTTTGTATCTTGATCTAAGTCTGTATCTCTTCGAAAGGTTTGAAGGTAACAACGCCACGCAGACAGGCTTTTAGGTTTTCCGGTATTGCTATCAGCTAAGGGTGAAGTCACCTTTGAGTGGAAAAATTTGCTGACCTTTCTCATATAAATGGGGCCAGAAATTTATTTACTGTATTTCTACCCCACTCTATCTCCCCCAAAGGAGACTCAGAGTGGCAAAAAACTTATAGAAATAACTTCTATAACACTAATTATGTGTATTAACCAATCTAAATTGTTATTTTATGTGTTTTATATTGCTATGGTGTTTATACAGCCCTTAAGCCGACCACCTGCTCCCTCGACCCGTGCCCCTCCACGCTGATTCGAGCTTGCGTGGAGGGGTTACGAGGCCCTCTGTTGAAGATAGTCAACTGCTCCCTTGAGCAAGGGGCTTTTCCAGAGGAGCTAAAAGTGGCGGTGGTCAGTCCATTGCTGAAGAAGCCCGGCTTAGACCCGCGGCTCCCTCCAATTACCGCCCAGTGTCGAACCTTCCGTACTGGGCGAGGTGATTGAGAGGGCAGCAATGGACCAGCTGCAGACCTTCTTGGATGACGCAACCTGGCTAGACCCCTTCCAGTCCGGCTTCCGTTCAGGCCATGGGACGGAGACTGTCCTGGTCTCCATCACAGACCTACTCCGCTGCCACTTGGACCGAGGTGGATCGGCGCTGCTCGTGTTATTGGACCTCACGGCAGCGTTTGATACCGTGGATTACCAACTTTTGATACACCGCCTGGCGGTGGCGGGGGGCTGAATTGCGGGGTGCCTCAGGGGCTATCCTCTCCCGCTGTTATTTAACATCTATATGCGACCACTCGCCCAACTGGTACGGAGTTTTGGGCTGGAGTGTCATCAGTATGCTGATGATACCCAGCTCATTCTGAGGTTGGACCCCAAGGCAGTCTCTGTACCCGATAATTTCCATCTTTGCCTTGAAGCCGTTACTGGATGGCTGCGAGCCAGTAAGTTGAAGGTGAACCCGGCGAAGACGGAGATCTTGTGGCTGGGCCGCCCGGGGGGGGGGGGGGGTAGCGACCCACCGGCCAACGTTCGATGGTGTGGCCCGCTGCCCACAGCCATCGGTAAAAGTCTGGGGGTCCGGCTGGGCGCCCACCTGTCCATGGAGGAGCAGATTGGCTGCACCTGCAGGACAGCATTCTACCACCTACGGTTGGCTAAGCGCCTGGCTCCCTACCTCTCCCAACGCGACCTTGCTACGGTGATCCAAGCCACGGTCATCTCGAGGCTCAATTACTGTAATGCGCTCTACATTGGCCTTCCCTTGTCGATGATCCGGAAGCTTAAGCTAGTGCAGCACGCCGCAGCACGCCTCTTCCTGGGTGCTGCAAGATCTGACCGCCCGACCCCACTCTTGCGCGAGCTGCACTGGCTCCCGATTGAATTCCGGGTCCTCTTCAAGGTGTTAGTTCTCACCTTTAAGGTCATCTATGGTTTGGGGCCAGTGTACCTGAGGGAGCGACTTACCCCTTATGTGCCCGCGAGATCACTGCGCTCTGAGGAGCTTAACCTCCTTGAGGTGCCTTCCCTTGGAACCTGCAGACTGGCCACTACACGGCGGAGGGCATTCTCTGTAGCTGCCCCAAGTCTCTGGAACGGCCTCCCGGAGGAGATCCGCGCCATCCGCGCTCTTCTGCCCTTCCGCAAGGCCTTGAAGACTTGGCTCTTTAGGAAGGCGTTCGGCCCTTAACTCAACCACACTGTGTGCCATGCCGCCTATGGCCCCCCAGATTCTTATGTTGTCCCCCAGCCTTTGCTGAGGGCTAGTGTTTTTAATATGTTTTAACTGCTTTGATGTTTAATGTGTTTTAACTGTTTAATCTGTTTTATTACTCACGGTGTTTATGCTTCTTCTGTAAACCGCTCTGAGCTCCGGAGTGAGCGGTATACTAAATCGAAGTTAATAAATAAATAAATAAATAAATACTGTTGTGTTGTGAGCCGCTCCGAGCCCTTGGGAAGTGGCGGCATACAACAGTGTTTCCCAACCAGTGTGCCGGGGCACACTAGTGTGCCGTGAGCGATAATCAGGTGTGCCGTGGAAAATTCCCTCCAGGAAAGGGGGGGAGGGAGTCTAGTGTGTTGAAGTATAAAAACCCTAAGAAACCTACCTCGATAAAGGCACAAAATTACCAATACCCCCTCCCCACCCGTTGTCTACTTGGGCTCTCCCTCTCCATGCATTGGGAAGGCCCGCCTCCCTTTCCCCAAGTAGAGACCTCCTCTTGCCTCCTGGGGGTTTTGTGTGGGAAGTTTGGCCCAGTTCTATCATTGGTGGGGTTCAGAATGCTCTTTGATTGTAGGGGAACTATAAATCCCAGCAACTACAACTCCCAAATGTCAAGGTCTATTTCCCCTGAACTCCTTCTGCGTTCATATTTGGGCATATTGAGTATCCATGCCAAGTTTGGTCCTGATCCAACATTGTTTGAGTCCACAGTGCTCTCTGGATATAGGCGAACTACAACTCCAAAACTCAAGGTCAATGCCCACCAAACTCTTATAGCATTTTCTCTTAGTTATGGGAGTTCTGTGTGGGATGTTTGTGTCTTTCTGCCATTCCTGCCAGGATATCTATGTTGAATTCATTGAAACAGGCCCAGGTTTCACACTGAGTGTATAAATACATTTTAAAAACATATTGACTATATGTATTACTGTGTTAGAGTGTCATTTTGTGTCATTTTGGTTGGTGGTGTGTCCCAGGATTTTGCAAATGTAAAAAGTGTGCCGCGGCTCAAAAAAGGTTGAGAAACACTGGCATACAAGACCGAATAATAAATAAATAAATAAATAAGCCAGTTACCTGTGACCATTTTCTTCTTACATAATTTCACTTGTATGATAGCTGTTCTTTTCTTTGTATAAAACATGGCTTATAGAAATCACGCTACTGTTCCATTATCTGGGCGAAAGCCACCAGGGGGCACTAGAGAGAGAAGAAGAATCCATTGTACAGGGGGAATGGGAGTTGAAGGAGGAAAACCATTTCCCCCTATTTTCCTGTTGCTCCACCCACCCATGTCCTCGTCGTGGAAACCACTCTCTTTATGAAATAGGAAGTGGGGAGGGAAATAACCAGCCAAAATGGGGAAAATTGTTTTCCTACTTCCACTTCAACCTCCTGGCAGCCTCCACCCAGATAATGGAACAGTGCCATTATCACTTTACAGAGTAGGCCTGTTTTATCACAGAAAAGGCTGCTTCAAAAGTCAATTCGGATGAAGGGGGCGCTGGCGCCTCGTATCTGATAGACTTCCAAACATTTCAGCAGTATCCTCGAAATTCATGTGGATAAACTTCCGAAATTCGGAATGGCTTCGTGAATGTTAAAAAAAACCCAACCCAATAGGACTCTTCTGTCCCCAGGACCTGCAAAAGGCTTTAAGAATTGGACAATGCAAGCTGGGAATAGAGTTAAGGCCTTCCCACGTGCAGGGAAACCCAGGATCTCTATAAGAATGAGTACTGGACTCAAAGATAGTGAACCAAAAAAGGATTTATTGCTAAACAACCAGTAAAAAAGCTGGTGGCACAAAATGCTTAGTTGGTTGCAAGAAAAGTCCTTTAAGAAAGGAGTCTATCACTTTGCCTATTTGTTTGCAAAGCGACGGTACCTCATTAGATGCCAGGTGTCCTGTTGTCCTCTGGCTTGAAGACTCGCAAAGTCCTGTGTAGGCCCCAAAATCCCCAGTCTATGTTGAGAACGGATCCTCCTTTGTACTGAAGATTTGGTTGAAGACAAAAGTAGACCAGTAGGTGAATTTAAGTTGCTTTGTCCTCAGCAAGCTTAAGATTCCAGCCTTTCTTTGTCCATGAAATCTCTGGAATGGAGGTGGAGGGGACGTCTAGCCCCTTAAGTAAACTCCGGAAAAGGGAGGCATTGAGGGTGGGGCCACCAGGTTTGGAGCCAAGACACAACTCGGCCCCTGAGTGACCGCATGGCAGAACAATGGGACCACAGAACAAAGACCCATGCAGGTGAACTACAAATGCAGATGCAAAAAAACCCCAGCCCATAAGGGGCGTCACAAGGACCTCAAACTGTCACAGTAATACAGAAGCAGGTGATGGAAAGATAAGTGGATTGAAAAAAGGAAAATGATCTATATAATATATAATCCTGTATGTAAGGAAGATATAAAGTATATTATATAATTATGTATAACTCACCCAAGATATCTGAATCATTCAAAATTGTCTAAGTGTGTTATCTATTATATAAATGGGTTTACGTCATGTGATGTATACCTCAAACAAAGAAACCATACAACGCAGAAACACAATACTTGCCAACAGAAATAGGCCTCAAGCAAGGTACGTTTGTAGCAAAGAAACTTTCCCCCACAAAACCTAAAAGGCCCCCAAAACAACGAGTAAAAATAAAACTACATTTACCAGCATCCTCCGGGGCAGCCAAAGACTCACCCAGCCTCTACATTCTGAACAACATGATTGGCTGCCAATAAGGGCGGATTTGCATAACTGCTGCACTGGCCAGCCAACATGAAAATTCCGATCCTTAATAAACTGCCAAAACAGAATAAGGAAAAGGCCTGAGCCAATCCCCAACACAAACACCGAATCACTTCAACCGAAAATGTACACCCAAAAATCACAGACCACGCCCAAAATTGACAGTAAGGCTTCATTAACTTGATTTCCCTAACTAGCCCTCACTTACTGGGAAGCTGTTTACGCTCTGAATTGACAGTAAGACTTCATTAACTTGATTTCCTAACTAGCCCTCACTTACTGGGAAGCTGTTTACGCTCTGAATTGACAGTAAGACTTCATTAACTTGATTTCCTAACTAGCCCTCACTTACTGGGAAGCTGTTTACGCTCTAAATTGACAGTAAGACTTCATTAACTTGATTTCCCTAACTAGCCCTCACTTACTGGGAAGCTGTTTACGCTCTGAATTGACAGTAAGACTTCATTAACTTGATTCTCCCAACTAGGCCTCAGCTCATTGGACATTGTGTATGGCCTGAATTGACAGTAAGGCTTCATTAACTTGCTGTTCCTAACTAGGCCTCAGCTCATGGGACATTGTGTATGGCCTGAATTTACAGTAACCTACCTTGGCACACAGAGCCCCGACCGTGCATGATGGGACTTGAGGTACCACCATGGAAAATGGGATTTGTAGTACTTCAAAACCCATCATTCCCCACAGACCACTGCGGCCCAGAACCAAGACCAATAAAGACCCAACTTGGCACACCATGCCCCCCATGACCCACACTCCATCCAACTGCAGTTTAGAGGAGGGCACACCGTGGATGATTGGACTTTCACGCATCTCCTAAAAAGGGCACAGCAACGCGTGCCGGGTACAGCTAGTTATATATAGATATACACGTCAATCTACTGAGGCACCAGATGCATGTAAAAACATACTACAACACATTAAGGATCAGAAGTCATCATGATTCTTCAAACAGGGAGAACCTAACAACTCTCTTCTCCCTGTGGTAAGTAGTCAACAACAAAAGAGTTATACATACAAATATGAGGTAATACAGCACCGGAGCCAAATGGTTGGGAGAGATACAATAGTCCATAATTCAAACCTGATCAGCTGTGGACTATTGCTGAGCCTGGAACCCGAGGTCTCGGCGGTGGCCAGAGGAGCTTTTGCACAGTTAAGACTCATGCGCCAGCTGCGCCCGTACCTTGAGAAGTCTGATCTGGCTACGGTCGTCCACGCTCTGGTCACATCCCAAATAGATTACTGCAACACACTCTACGTGGGGCTGCCTTTGAAGACAGTTCGGAAATTGCAACTAGTCCAATGGGCGGCAGCCAGATTACTAACTGGAGCTACATACAGGGAGCATACCACCCCCCTGTTGTGTCAGCTCCACTGGCTGCCTGGTCATTTCCGAGCTCAATTCAAAGTGCTGGTTTTGACCTTTAAAGATCTATACGGTTCTGGCCCAGCTTACTTGTCTGAACGCATCAGCCTCTATGTCCCACCTCGTAATTTAAGATCATCTGGGGAGACCCTGCTCTCGCTCCCGCCGACTTCTCAAATGCGGTTGGTGGGGACGAGAGAGAGAGGGCCTTCTCGGTGGTGGCTCCCTGTCTGTGAAATGCGCTTCCAAGTGACATACGATCAACCCCATCCCTCCTGGCATTCAGAAAAAAAGTGAAATCTTGGCTATGGGACCAGGCGTTTGCACATTAGCACAATACAGCACTTTGGATTGATTGTAATGTCAAGTTGATGGATATGGCTCAATGCTCCTGTTATGGACAGAGCACTTTTTTTAACTTAAGTGAATGTATATGATGTATTAATGTTAATTGTATTTTAATGTATTTTAATGCTCAATGTTTTTGGTTTTATATTGTATTTATACTGTGTTTTGGCATTAAATTGTTGCTCTTGTTAGGCCAGTTTGAGTCTTCTTCGGGGCTGAGAGGAGCGGGGTAGAAATGTTGGAAATAAATAAAATATTAAACTTCCTGGTTTGGACAAGGCTTTCTTCCTCCAAGGCAGAAAAGAAAGCCATGTCCAAAGCGGGCGTTTCGAGCTAGAGAAGGGCGGGAAATGACATACGAGCCCTATGGATATGGCAACAGAGACTTCAATGGTTTGACTAACTCTTATCGTAATCGGTTCATTAGTCGGAAGTACAAGAAAAACATCTGAAATTCAGATATATCCGACGTTCGAAAAACAGGTTTGTATGTATGTTTGTATCTGGAGGCGGAAGGATATGTGGCATTATTATTTGCATAAACGACTCCCATTGGCCAGCCAACACAAACATTCCGAGACTCTAAAGTGCCGGGGGAGTAAGGAAAGTCCTGAGGCAGTCAGGCAGGGGGGGAGTTTCAGTCCAAAACACTTTGCAGCCCCCACAATGAGACACCAAACCCAACCTTGGCACACAGAACCCCCCAGACCAACTTTACGTCTTGGTGAAGTTTGAGGGCGGATGGACCATGGATAGGCCAGCATTCCAACCTCCCAAAACTCAAGGTGCCAGACAGAGTTCTTTATAAAAAGGCTTCCTTCAGCTGATTTTACAAACTAGGCCTCAGCCTGAATTGACAGTAAGGCTTCCTCAACTTGATTTTGAGACTAGGCCTCAGCTTGAATTCACAGTAAGGCTTCCTCAACTTGATTCTCCTGACTAGGCCTCAGCCTGAATTGACAGTAAGGCTTACTTAACTTTATTTTCTTGATTAGGCCCCCAAAAATGACAAAACAAGACTACAGTTGGCACACAGACACCCCCCAAGACCCACTCTACATCCTGGGGCAGTTTGAAGGACTGCAGTACCTTCACTCACTTACTCTGACCAGCACGGGTGATGGACCTGGCCCAAACTTGGCACACATAACCCCCATGATGCCCTTTACGTCCTGGTGCAGTTTGAGAAAGATGAACCACGGATTATGGGATTTGAAGTACTTCAAAGCGCTTTGTTTCCCAGAGACCACTGTGGCCCACAACAAAGACCGATAAATATCAAACTTGGCACACAGAGTCCCCATGACCCACTCTATGTCCTGGTGTAGTTTGGAGAAGAGCAGAGCATGGATGATGGGGCTTGAAGTACCTCCACTCACTTCCTGAGACCGCTGCGACCCTGATCAAGACCAAACTTGGCACACAGAGCTCCCATGACCTACACTGCATGCTGGTACAGCTTGAGTAGGATGGACCATGGATGATGGTACTTGAAGTACCTCCACTCCCTGAGACCACAGCAACACTCATCCAATTACCAATAAAGACAAAACTTGGCAAAGAGTGCCCCCATGGCCAACTCAACATTCTGGTGCAGTTTGGGGGAGGACGGGTTATGGATGATGGGACTTGCAGTAGCTTTACTCACTTCCTGAGACCACTGCGACTCTCATCCAGTGACTGATCAAGACCAAACTTGGCACATAGAGCCCCCATGACCCACTTTACACCCTGGTGCAGTTTTCAGGAGGATGGACCATGGATGATGGAACTTGAAGTACCTCCACTCACTTCCTGAGACTGCTGCGACCATCATTCAATGACTGTTCAAGACCACATTTGCCACACAGAACCCCCTACATCCTGGTGCAATTTGGAGGAGGATGGACCATGGATTATGGTCCGTGGTCCATAATCCTTCACTCACTTCCCAAAACCACTGCGAGCCAAATGAACAACTGATATGGACCAACCTTGGCACACAATGCCTTCCTCAAATAACCCGGGCACCGCCGGGTCCTCAGCTAGTTGTCAATAAACACAACCGTGTAGGACCACAATATAGTGAGTTTGTTCAATTATGTACTGTACAATATTATAGTCAAAATGCATATATTACCAAAACACAACATCTAGGCATAATAGCAAAAGTGACACATTCAATATAGCATTCATATCAATATACAATATCAATAAACACATGAAGGGAAAAGGTGTAATACAAAGTCCACTGGGATCACAGTACCTCTTGAGTAGCGCAAAGATTCATGAAGAAAAAATCCAGTATAGTTTGGTGGATAGATGGTAAAAAGCCAAATGGCTGGCGGTGATAGCTGGAGAAAGAGGTTCACCGTCTAAGGTGGGCAACCGAACATCATCCAACCCAGGGCAACCCAGCCACAAGATCTCTGTCTTCGTCGGATTCACCCTCAGTCTACTGGAACGCAGCTAACCAGTTACGGCCTCAAGGCAGGATGTGACATTATCGGGAACCGAGTCCGGCTGGCCAGCCATCCACAGAAGGAGCTGGGTGTCATCAGCATACTGGTAACACTGTTGTCGAACGGCTGAATTTAAGGGACCCTTCCCATAGGGGGACTGGCCCAGGCCACCCCTAAAATGCGAGGATCAAGGCCCAAATCTGGATGATCTTCCCAGAACTACAAATCCCAAGGTAACCCAGATCAATGCTCACCCAGATTTGGAAGAATGCCAATACCGAGAGAAGAATCTTAATCAGCTGATAAGGATGAGATGCCACGCCAAGGTTCCAAAGGCAAAACATAGTCTTTAATGGGAATGCAGGCAAATATATAGAAAAGCAGTCATTTACATTTGAATCGGGTGCCCTCCCCTCCCATGTGTAGCTCCAGCTGATTGGCCGAGCTGGCAGAGTCAGCGGGGCCAGGAGGCGGCCGCGCGCAACCAATAGGAAAGATGCGCCAAGATTCGAATGGGCCAATCCTGGCTGGCTGTGCAAGGCGGGAAAGGACACAAAGGAAAAACGGCTGGGTGAAGGAAGTAACCTGTGGCTAAATGCTTTGCGGCCGGCGAGCTTCCGATGGGGAGCTCAAGCCTTCCTGTCTATTGTTTGATTGGAATTCCTTAATGGCAGTCTTTTGTCCTGGCCGAAACTCCTTTTGTCTGGGAGTTTCTGGCTGAGCGAGAAGCATGGTTTCTCAGTTCAAAATGGTCAAAAAAAAGTCTATTTGGGCTGGCTGTGGAGTTCTGAATTCCACAATGAAACCACCATGTTTTGGGTTATGATTGTATGACCATACATATTCCCTATCATTGGCCAAGCTCCGAAAATGACAGAGACATATGTGGGGAGTCCTGGGCATAAAGAGTGTGGGCCTCGCCCCACGAAGAAACCCAGCGTCCCTCCCAAAGTTATTATTTGTGCAAGGCAAAATGGATGGGAAAAGTGGGTTATTGTGCTCTGTTAAACTCTGGAACTCTCTGCTGAGGGCATTATCTTAACGTTACAGGGACACAAAAGGGAACACATAGGGGTACAATGTAGACAAGACAACCCAGATGTCCCCCAGCAATCATCCCAATTACATTCCCATGCAGCTCTTGCTCCCAGAGGAATGATCTTTAGAACAGGCAGCACAACGCTGCTTTCCTCCTGGGAGTTGTAGTCCTCCTTGATGTAACCACTGTCCTTGGGAACTGCAGAGCCTTTGGGCTTGGGGTGCAAAAGGGGTAGCAAAGTCAGTGAGGGTCCATGGTGCAATGGGGAGAAACAGAAAATGTCCAACTGGAGAAACGTCCTTGAGGAAACTATAAAGTTCGTGATCAGAGGAGAGAGTCTGAGGGTAGTGATCCTGGGTGTGCCCGCTTGTATGGGGCTGAGCTCAAAGCAGTGGAAGTAGCAGTGAAGAGTCCATGATCAGTGTCCTTGGGCGAACTTCATCTTCCAAAGTCCAAAAGATATGGGTTCCTTTTGAGTCCCCCTGCGATCTGGGCAAAACCCCTCCGGAAAACATCGGACACGGCTTATCCAGAAAGGGAGTCTCTGTGGGTCCATAATCTATGAGATGTAGCAAGGCTCTCGCTGGAATCAGCTGGGGAGAGCAGTCCAGGAATAATCCGGGGAAATGTAGCATGAAGAAAGGCAAAAGGTGTCATTGTACTTGGGGAAACTAGATCTCCTGTAGCATCAGTCCGAGGCCCTCACCCACCCCCCTGAAGAGATCTCTTCGGGCCAAAGCGGCCCCAAAAGCTGCCGCTTTTGAGCGAGGATATGCTTCCCCCAGGCCGGAGAAAAGATAGGGAGAGAGGAAAGAGGAAGAGGAAACGATGGGAGAAATGGCAGAGTGTTTGTTTATTGTTTTGTAAGGTGTTTTGATTCGTTTTGGTTAACTTTTTGGAAAGTCTTCCTTGCGGTGGGGAGTGGGGAAGGCGTTTCGGGACCTAGTGGTGGGTGGTGGTACTGCAGCGGCCTAGCATAGGCCTGGGTGGGATGTGGCCTGGCTCTTGTTGCTTGGAGGCAGGGAGGAGGGGGGAAATGTGCATGCTCATAGTTCTAATGTGATCTGCTTATGGGGTTAGAAATGTTATTGGATGTGCTGAGGAGGGCTGGGGAAAGGTGCCCTTTTCTATTGCTTTGTGATGTATTGCTGAAATGTCTTTTATGTGCTACCGTGTTTCCCCGAAAGTAAGACAGCGTCTTACTTTCTCCCCCCCCCCAAAAGTCCCCCTACGCCTTACTTTCGGGGTACGCCTTATATAAACTAAGACGCACCCATCGCCACGCCCACGCCGCCGACGCCGACGCAACCGGCCCATCGGCCGCGGCACACCTCCGCGGCGCACCTTTCTGCCAGGCCTCTGACGCGACGAAGGAAGGGAGGGGGAAGAGCACAAGGGGCGGAGGGAAGCGCCGACGCGTCAGAGCATCACTCTGACGCGTCGGCGCTTCCTCCCGCCCCTGCGCTCTTCCCCTCCCTTTCTTGGAGAAAAGAAGGAGGGGATAGCGCAAGGGGCGGAGGGAAGCGCCGGCGCGTCAGAGCGTCACTCTGACGCGTCGGTGCTTCCCTCCGCCCCTTGCGGTCTTCCCCTCCCTTTCTTGGACGCGTCAGAGGCCTGGCAGAAAGGTGCGCCGTGGAGGTGTGCTGCGTTAAATGGCTGGGCCCAGCGGCGGCGTGGGTGTGGCGAGGTACGGCTTACATTCGGGTACGGCTTACATTAGCCGACCCTCTGACACCCCCGATACGTCTTACAATCGGGGGTGTCATACTTTCGGGGAAACACGGTATTTGCTGTGTAAAGGTTGTACAGATGGGGTAATGGGAGGCAATGGTGGCTGGGCTTGTTGGGAGGGACGAGGTTGATGTAGTGGGATATGGCACAGAGGTGGGGCAGAAGGAAAAAAGAAGGTTTGGCACTGGTGCAACTTGGGCCATGGGCCAAGAGGAATACTGGGGACTCTCTGCGGCTTGACCTTTTGGATTTGGGGCTTCCGGATTCGGCCTCAACATTCCTGCCCGTAACTTCAAACCAGGTAGGCGTGTGGTCGCATATAGATGTTAAATAACAATGGAGATAAAATGGCCCCCTCACATATAGCTTGAGGACAGACTCTGGAGGACGGTCTGAGTCCCTCCCCGGAGGTGAGAAGGTCAGGATATAAAAGTTTAAATAAATAAATAAATAACTTATGGATTCTGATTTGAAATATGGATGAATAGGGGAAAGCACCAATGCCAGGGACCAAACGCTTACCTTTAACCACTCTAGCGAGAAAAGGAGATGGTTTCCTTTCTATCTATTTTTCTTTTTTTAAAACATATAATAAAAGTCAGTGTTTGCGGGCGGTGGTGCGGCCGAGCGGAGGGAGGAATATGTGCAAGCGTTACGATTGGCTGCCACTGTGGGATTATTTGCATAACAGGCTCTGATTGGCCAGCGTCAGAAGTCCAACATTCCATGGCCCCAGACAGAGGGGATTGGTTGCCCTCAGGCAGTCAGCCACTGTGGCCCCCAGCAATGACGGATCGCGACCAAACTTGGCAAACACAGGGACAATGGCCCACTTCACAACCTGTTGTGGTTTAGGGCAGGATGGGCCACAAATGATGGGATTTGCAGTACATTCACCTCATACACTTCCAAAACAACACTGTAGCCCCTAAAAATCACATACCACGCCCAAACGGCCCCAGACAGAGGGGATTGGCTGCCACTGAAATCGTATTTGCATAACGGACTCCGAATGGCCATCCACATTCCAACATTCTAAGGTGACTCAGAGGAAAAAGGAAAAGCCTCAGTCAGTCATACACTGCGGCCCACAGCAGTGACGGCTCAGGACAAAAATTGGCAAACAGGGACCCAATGGCCCACTTCACAACCTGGTGTGGTTTAGGGCAGGATGGGCCACAAATGATGGGATACGAAGTACCTTCACCTCATTCACTTCCAAAACAACACTGTAGCCCCTATACATCACAGACCAGACAGCCCAAAATTGACAACAAGGCATCCTTAACTTGATTTTCCTGACTAAGCCTCAGCACATGGGATATTGTTAGGCTCCCTCAACTTGATTTTTCTGACTAGGCCCCTGGGACTCGCAGTATCTTCACTAAGTTCTTGAGACCACTGCAAGCCACATAAACATCTAAGACAGTGTTTCTCAACCTTCGTAATGCTGCGACCCCTTAATACAGTTCCTCATGTTGTGGTGACCCCTAACCATTATTTTCATTGCTACTTCATAAATGTATTTTTGAAGGGGGGTTGATTTTTTCATTTGGAAGTTGTAGTTGCTGGGATTTATAGTTCACCCACAATCAAAGAACATTCTGAACTCACTAACAATGGAATTGAACCAAACTTGGCGCAAAAAACTCCCATGGCCAACAGCAAATACTGGAAGTGTTTGGTGGGCATTGACCTTGAGTTTGGGAGTTGTAGTTCACCTACATCCAGAGAGCACTATAGACTCAACAATGATGGATCTGGGCCACACTTGACACTAATCCTCAATATACCCAAATGTGAACACTGATGGAGTTTGGGGGAAATAGATCTTGACATTGGGGAGTTGTAGTTGCTGGGATTTATAGTTCACCTACAATCAAAGAGCCCCCTGCACCCCACCAATGATAGAATTGGGTCAAACTTCCTACACAGAACCCTCATGCCTTGAAGGGACTAGCTGGCGTGAGCCTCCGTCCCACCTCACACCCTCTCCCTCACCCCACACATGCGCATCATGTTGCCATGCGCCAAGCACGCCTGCTCTCCCGCTTGGAGTCTCAGAAACAGCCCTCCTCTTGGCTGGGAGGTCTGCCAATCTGTTTCCAAAAAGAAAGAGAAGGGCAAGTGGAGAGATCTTCAATCTTCTCTGCCAAAGGGCTTTCTAAGACCATCATAAATGGTCTTTTCTGATGGTCTTTGGCAACCCCTCTGAAACTCTCTTGCGACCCCCCTGGGGGTCCCGACCCCCAGGTTGAGAACCACTGCTTTAAGAGGAACCAACCTTGGCATACAATGCCTTCCTCAAATAACCCGGGCACCGCCAGGTACTCAGCAAGTTTTATATAGAAGTTAAGGTGCAGTACTGACTTTAATCTGTTGGCAAGTCACCCTAGGTTTATTGGATTGAGTTTTGACTAAATTTCTAGACTCACACTTGTATATATAGGATACACTGGATTACTGACTATATAATCCAATATGGGGAAAGTAGTAACCCAAGTTCAGTGAATGCTTTTCACTGCTCGTCTTTTTCAAATGCATTTTCTTCGATGAGAGTGAAAAAATCCACTTTGTCAGCTTACTTTATGTGTGAAGCCATAAATTTGCGGCAAGATGTTAATTCAGGACGATTTTAAAAAGAGGATCATGATGCTTATGTAACTGTGAAAAGTCACAGCAAAAGAGAAAATGTTTCCTTGTTGGGGGGGGGGGGTGGACGAACCTTAGGGTTTTAAAAAATCTTCCCATTCTGTGCAAAAATACAGAAAAGAGACCTTGCTAGAACAGGGCTGTCCAACTTCTACCGGCCCAAGAGCCGGAATTCCGGTCACTGATCACCTGGGGGGGCCGCAATGTGAAAATAAATAAAAATAAAATAAAAGAATAAAAGAAAGGAAGAGAGGAAGGAAGGAAGATGGATAGAGGGAAGAAATGAGGGGGGAATAAATGCAAGAATAAAAGGAAATACCATATTTTTCGCACCATAAGGCGCACCTGATGATAAGACGCACCTAGATTTTAGAGGAGGAATTTGGGAAACAAAAAAATGGGGGCTGGCTACTATTTGAGACACTAATAGGGAGGGCGGGGAGGCGCTGGAGCAGAGGGGGGGCGGCGATATACTCTCCCTCCCTCGGGCCTCTCTTCCGGCCATCCTTACAGCGCACGGCCGGCGAGGCCTTTCTCCCCTTCCTCCTCGGCAGAGGTGCGGCGGAGTGACGTCACGAAGATGCGCCTCTGGCGAGGAGGAAGTCCGCTGCTGCTGCCGCTGCGTTGCTGTGGGGCCGCCCTCGTGGCCTCCCCCCTCCCTCGGGTCCGTGAGCGGCGAGCCCACCCCGTGAGTCCCCTCTTCCGCCCCCGTTCCTCCGCGCCGCCGGCTGGCTGCGGCGACACGGCGGCGGGAGTCTGGGCATCTTGGGAGCGCAGCCGGGGGCCGCGCCCGGGGCCGCGAATATAGCGTGAGTATATCGCCGCCCCCCTCTGCTCCAGCGCCTCCCCCCCCTCCCTGCCTGCATCTTCGCTCCATAAGACGCAGCTGATTTTTCTTCCTACTTTGGGAGGAAAAAAACTGCGTCTTATGGTGCGAAAAATACGGTAAATAAAATAAAATAAAAATCAATAAAAATAAAATAAATAACAATAAATAAAATAAAAGCAAGAATAAAAGGAAGGAAGGAAGGAAGGAAGGAAGGAAGGAAGGAAGGAAGGAAGGAAGGAAGGATTGAAGGAAGGATTGAAGGAAGGATTGAAGGAAGGATTGAAGGAAGGATTGAAGGAAGGATTGAAGGAAGGAAGGAAGGAAGGAAGGAAGGAAGGAAGGAAGGAAGGAAGGAGCCCACCCCAGCAAAACAGCCCTCTGCTTCAGCCTACCTTAGTTCGGTATCCTTCCCAAACGACTGCTGCCCAAACGGGGCTCCACACAGCCTTGCTCGGTCCGGCTTCTCTCTTCCAACGAGGATCCAGGAGCCAGAGCCAGAGCACGAGAGGCGAAGACACAGAGGCAGGAGCCGAAGACACAGCAGAAGAGTACTTCCTGTACTCTTCTAGTCTCAAAGGAAATGGCGCCGCGGAGGGGAAGCTGGGACTTGTAGTCCTTTGGCTCCGCAGTGTCATTTCCTGTCCTGGCTCATTTTCTATCTGCTGAAGAGCCAGGACAGGTAATGGCAGACAGCTGTGCCGCTGCTACAATTTTCCATTTTAAAAAAACCAAACAGCTGATCTCTTGCAGGAGGGTAGGAGGGCCGGATCCAAGGGGCTGGAGGGGTCGTGTAGGCCCCTGGGCCGCCTGTTGGACAGGCCTGTACTAGAGGATAAAACGGCAAATGACCTTGTGAACTTTATTTATAAAGTTTGTATCTTGCCCGTTTGTATCTTGATCTAAGTCTGTATCTCTTCGAAAGGTTTGAAGGTAACAACACCACGCAGACAGGCTTTTAGGCTTTCCGGTATTGCTATCAGCTAAGGGTGAAGTCACCTTTGAGTGGAAAAATTTGCTGACCTTTCTCATATAAATGGGGCCAGAAATTTATTTACTGTATTTCTACCCCACTCTATCTCAGAGTGGCTAAAAACTTATAGAAATAACTTCTATAACACTAATTATGTGTATTAACCAATCTAAATTGTTATTTTATGTGTTTTATATTGCTATGGTGTTTATACTGTTGTGTTGTGAACCGCTCCGAGCCCTTGGGGAGTGGTGGCATACAACAGTGTTTCCCAACCACTGTGCCGGGGCACACTAGTGTGCCGTGAGCGATCATCAGGTGTGCCGTGGAAAATTCCCTCCAGGAAGGGGGGGGGGAGTCTAGTGTGTTGAAGTATAAAAACCCTAAGAAACCTACCTCGATAAAGGCACAAAATTACCAATACACCCCTCCTCCCCACCCGTTTTCTACTTGGTCTCTCCCTCTCCATGCATTGGGAAGGCCCGCCTCCCTTTCCCCAAGTAGAGACCTCCTCTTGCCTCCTGGGGGTCTGTGTGGGAAGTTTGGCCCAGTTCTATCATTGGTGGGGTTCAGAATGCTCTTTGATTGTAGGGGAACTATAAATCCCAGCAACTACAACTCCCAAATGTCAAGGTCGATTTCCCCTGAACTCCATCTGCGTTCATATTTGGGCATATTGAGTATCCATGCCAAGTTTGGTCCTGATCCAACATTGTTTGAGTCCACAGTGCTCTCTGGATATAGGCGAACTACAACTCCAAAACTCAAGGTCAATGCCCACCAAACTCTTATAGCATTTTCTCTTAGTTATGGGAGTTCTGTGTGGGATGTTTGTGTCTTCCTGCCATTCCTGCCAGGATATCTATGTTGAATTCATTGAAACAGGCCCAGGTTTCACACTGAGTGTATAAATACATTTTTAAAACATATTGACTATATGTATTACTGTGTTAGAGTGTCATTTTGTGTCATTTTGGTTGGTGGTGTGTCCCAGGATTTTGCAAATGTAAAAAGTGTGCTGCTGCTCAAAAAAGGTTGGGAAACACTGGCATACAAGACCGAATAATAAATAAATAAATAAATAAATAAATAAATAAGCCAGTTACCTGTGACCATTTTCTTCTTACATAATTTCACTTGTATGATAGCTGTTCTTTTCTTTGTATAAAACATGGCTTATAGAAATCACGCTACTGTTCCATTATCTGGGCGAAAGCCACCAGGGGGCACTAGAGAGAGAGAAGAAGAATCCATTGTACAGGGGGAATGGGAGTTGAAGGAGGAAAACCATTTCCCCCTATTTTCCTGTTGCTCCACCCACCCATGTCCTCGTCGTGGAAACCACTCTCTTTATGAAATGGGAAGTGGGGAGGGAAATAACCAGCCAAAATGGGGAAAATTGTTTTCCTACTTCCACTTCAACCCCCTGGCAGCCTCCACCCAGATAATGGAACAGTGCCATTATCACTTTACAGAGTAGGCCTGTTTTATCACAGAAAAGGCTGCTTCAAAAGTCAATTCGGGTGAGACCCGGCGGGCAAAGATGGCGGCAGGACGGACACTCTGAAGCTCCTCAGAGTGCCAACTGTCTCCTCGACCGGAGGGCGATTTGCGCCCCCTCCCAGAGACGAAGCCACGTCTAAAGGGATCGTGAAGCCGTAGGGAAGGTGCCGCTGACTCCCAGAGGGGTAGAGCACGGACGAGCAGCAGGGACCCCAACAGCCCCACGGAAGCCCCCACACTCAGGGGATCGGGCCCCCAACAAAAGAGACACAAAGGCCCAGCAAGCAGGCCACACCATCCCTGGCAAAGGCAGAGGGAACGGGAGGAAAAGAGCTAAAGGGAGCCAAAATGGCGGATGAGCTCTCACAGTCCTAGGAGCAGGGAAGAAGAAGAGCTTTTTGGCGGGAGCGCCATCTTGGGAGAGGGAAAAAAACATTTTTCCAATAGTAAAACAGGGAACAGCACAACTGACAATAGAATTATGTCGGCACTGCATGAACGGACCTCAAGAGCAAAAGAGCGGAGGATAATGCAAGAAGAGGGACCAGAGGAGGAAGGAATAACTTTGAGGGACATCCTTGCAGAACTGCGAAAAATAGGGGAAGCTCAAGACGGATGCCTACGGAAGATGGATGCCATAATGTCTCGGCAAGAAAAGCAAATGGGAACGATCCGGGAGCACTCCCAACATGCAAAAACAGAACCAACCGAAGAGGCGTTCCCCACAATGCCAGAGCTGCTGACCTTCTATGATGACGGAAAGGACACACCCCAGGTCCAGGGGGAAAACGCAACAATACATGAAGGTAGAGAGAAGAGAGGGAAGGAGAATACAAAACTGCAAGAAATATCAGAAGAAAGAGGACCTCACTCCAAAAATAGGGAGGAAGTTTCACTGGAAGTTGCAAGAATGACTTGAAGGGCCCTAAAACCTCTGCCCCCAAATAAGAGAAGAGGGGAAAACCAAGAGGCCGCTGCAACACCTAAAAGCCCCATCCTGGATACAGATAAGAACGAAAACAAAAAGACTGGGACGCAGCCCAATAGGAAGAGAAGCTGGACGAGAACAACCCAGCAAGGAAGAAAGAAAAACCTAAAGAAAAACTTGCCCTACTCTCTAGAGGCGTATTTTAGGCCTTCGAGATGTGGCATCCTGGGGATGGATATAAAAGGCCTCGAATCTCCTAAAGAGAACGGTTAGAAAGGAAGCCGAGGAAAACGAAAAGGTACAGATCCAGCTACACTAAAAGATATGGAACAGATAATGGACACCAAATACTGGAAAGATTTTGAAGGCTAAGGGAAAAGAGGTTTGTTTTTTTCAAAAAATGACAAAAACTAAAAACAACAGATTGCTTTTATACCAAGAGGGTTATGAAGACCCGTCTCTGGAAAAAGAAGGAAAAAGAGCCTAAAAAGATGACTTGTAAAAAAGAAATGTCCAGCTTAACAAGGAGAGAGACTGTACGAGAAAAACAAGAAGCATCCATGAACAAGGAACTTAGAAGAAAACAAGTGACCCCTATCCCTATCTTTTCTCATCACCCTTACCCATTACAATCCTTCCCAGATCCCGGACCAAAAAAACTCCCTCACCGCCCCTAACCCTGACCCCGTCCTACCCCCCCCATCCCTCCCTATACCCTCAATCCGCCCTACCCCAAAACCACCCCCTTTTTTTCATATGTATGTATTCAAAACTTTCAGTAAAAATATAATTTTAAAAAAGTCAATTCGGATGAAGGGGCGCTGGCGCCTTGTATCTGATAGACTTCAAACATTTCAGCAATATCCTCGAAATTCATTTGGATAAACTTCCAAAATTCGGAATGGCTTCGTGAATGTTAAAAAAAACAAACCAATAGGACTCTTCTGTCCCCAGGGCCTGCAAAAGGCTTTAAGAATTGGACAATGCAAGCTGGGAATCGAGTTAAGGCCTTCCCACGTGCAGGGAAACCCAGGATCTCTATAAGAATGAGTACTGGACTCAAAGATAGTGAACCAAAAAAGGATTTATTGCTAAACAACCAGTAAAAAAGCTGGTGGCACAAAATGCTTAGTTGGTTGCAAGAAAAGTCCTTTAAGAAAGGAGTCTATCACTTTGCCTATTTGTTTGCAAAGCGACAGTACCTCATTAGATCCCAGGTGTCCTGTTGTCCTCTGGCTTGAAGACTCGCAAAGTCCTGTGTAGGCCCCAAAATCCCCAGTCTATGTTGAGAACGGATCCTCCTTTGTACTGAAGATTTGGTTGAAGACAAAAGTAGACCAGTAGGTGAATTTAAGTTGCTTTGTCCTCAGCAAGCTTAAGATTCCAGCCTTGCTTTGTCCATGAAATCTCTAGAATGGAGGTGGAGGGGACGTCCAGCCCTTAAGTAAACTCCGGAAAAGGGAGTTGAGGGCGGGGACACCAGGTTTGGAGCCAAGACACAACTCGGCCCCTGAGTGACCGCATGGCAGAACAATGGGACCACAGAACAAAGACCCATGCAGGTGAACTACAAATGCAGATGCAAAAAAAAACCCAGCCCCTAGGGCAGTGTTTCCCAACCTTTTTTGAGCCGCGGCACACTTTTAACATTAAAAAAATCCGGGGGCACACCACCAACCAAAATGACACAAAATGACACTCTAACACAGTAAAGAACAGCTGGGGGATGGTGGCCTGCTGGGAGCAGCTGCTGGGAGTGCCGAAGCCGGGAGGGGCTGCGCCAGGCTGCGCCATGCCCCGCCCCCTACCCCCGGCTTCACCTCTCCCAACAGCTGCTCCAGCCTTGAGGGAGCAGTGCCAAGCCAGCCGTGCCAGAGCCAGCACAATGCTGGCTTGGCACTGTCCTCTCAAGGCTGGGAGCAGCTGCTGGAGTGCCGAAGCCGGGGGAGGGGGCAGAGCCAGGCTGCACCATGCCCCACCCCCTCCCCCCAGCTTCAGCTCTCCTACAGAGGAGGAGCATGAGCGGTGGACAGGCTTCAGTGGGCGGGGCTCCTCCACGCGGCTTCAGCGAGTGAGGGGCGAGAGTCATGGTGGGAGTCATGGTGGATTGGAGGCTGGCTGGGGAAACGGCCCCTTCTTCTTTTTCTTCGCCACTGCCCGGCCCTTCCTCCTCCCCCAAGCAGCAGGAGTTCGGGAGGAGGGGGGGAGGAAGGGGGGCAGAGAGCTTTTCTCGCGGCACAGCAGGAGGTCCGTCACGGCACACTAGTGTGCCACGGCACACTGGTTGAGAAAGACTGCCCTAGGGGACGTCACAAGGACCTCAAACTGTCACAGTAATACAGAAGCAGGTGATGGAAAGATAAGTGGATCGAAAAAAGGAAAATGACCTATATAATATATAATCCTGTATGTAAGGAAGATATAAAGTATATTATATAATTATGTATAACTCACCCAAGATATCTGAATCATTCAAAATTGTCTAAGTGTGTTATTATATATAGATATACACGTCAATCTACTGAGGCACCAGATGCATGTAAAAACATACTACAATACATTAAGGATCAGAAGTCATCATGATTCTTCAAACAGGGAGAACCTAACAACTCTCTTCTCCCTGTGGTAAGTAGTCAACAACAAAAGAGTTATACATACAGATATGAGGTAATAAAGCACCGGAGCCAAATGGTTGGGAGAGATACAATAGTCCATAATTCAAACCTGATCAGCTGTGGACTATTGCTGAGCCTGGAACCCCAGGTCTCGGCGGTGGCCAGAGGAGCTTTTGCACAGTTAAGACTCATGCGCCAGCTGCGCCCGTACCTTGAGAAGTCTGATCTGGCTACGGTCGTCCACGCTCTGGTCACATCCCAAATAGATTACTGCAACACACTCTACGTGGGGCTGCCTTTGAAGACAGTTCGGAAATTGCAACTAGTCCAACGGGCGGCAGCCAGTTTGCTAACTGGAGATTCATACATGGAGCATTACACCCCCTGTTGTGTCAGCTCCACTGGCTGCCTGTCCAATTCCGAGCTCAATTCAAAGTGCTGGTTTTGACCTTTAAAGATCTATACGGTTCTGGCCCAGCTTACTTGTCTGAACGCATCAGCCTCTATGTCCCACTTCGTAATTTAAGATCATCTGGGGAGACCCTGCTCTCGCTCCCGCCGACTTCTCAAATGCGGTTGGTGGGGACGAGAGAGAGGGGGCCTTCTCGGTGGTGGCTCCCTGTATGTGAAATGCGCTTCCAAGAGACATACGATCAACCCCATCCCTCCTGGCATTCAGAAAAAAAGTGAAATCTTGGCTGTGGGACCAGGCGTTTGCACATTAGCACAATACAGCACTTTGGATTGATTGTAATGTCAAGTTGATGGATATGGCTCAATGCTCCTGTTATGGACAGAACACTCTTTTTAACTTAAGTGAATGTATATGATGTATTAATGTTAATTGTATTTTAATGTATTTTAATGCTCAATGTTTTTGGTTTTATATTGTATTTATACTGTGTTTTGGCATTAAATTGTTGCCTTTTGTTAGGCCGCTCTGAGTCCCCCTTCGGGGGTTGAGAAGAGCGGGGTAGAAATGTTGGAAATAAATAAAATATTAAACTCCCGGTTTGGACAAGGCTTTCCTTCCCTCCAAGGCGGAAAAGAAAGCCATGTCCAAAGCGGGCGTTTCGGAGCTAGAGAAGGGCGGAAATGACATACGAGCCCTAAGTGGATATGGCAACAGAGACTTCGAAATGGTTTGACTAACTCTTATCGTAATCGGTTCATTAGTCGGAAGTACAAGAAAAACATCTGAAATTCAGATATATCCGTCGTTCGAAAACAGGCCTATTACAGAGGCTTCCTGCCTTTCACCTTATTTGTGAATTCAAACTTAATGGCCACAGACCAGTGTTTTCCTTCTTGTATGAAACAGAAAGTATGTTTGGGGAATGTTCTGTTTTGTTTTTGGCTGACTTAAATGTGGAGTTCTTCCCCACCACCCTCAAAGGAGCGCATGTGCTCTTTCAATCGACTGGGGGTATTTTCTCTGTGAGTGCAAAACACTGTTCTTAATATGTTCTCCCCAATGTCCTACTTTCCTCTCATGCAGCCAGGGGGACTGAAGATAAAGCCGTGCCTCCTGGGTAACGGTAATACTTCTGGGAGCTCCCTGTGGCTTTCAGCTCGACTATGAACTGCATCAATGAATCTCAAGCGCATTTCCAGGGGGAGAAGCACACTCGCAGCTATAAAGTGCCATGTGGTTATTCTGCCTCCGCTCCCCAAGAGATTTTCTGCAGTAAGGAAGAAGGCAAAAGTAAGAATACAAAAAACCAAGCAAAAGCTACACATGGCGAATGACATTTTCTAAAGCCCCTGTTAAATTAAGTGAACAGCACAGTAAAACCCTTTGTTCAAACTGCTCTTAGTGTATTGTCAGTCCCTCTTGTGAGTTACTGTCACTATCTGTATGTCTGTGCAAGTAACTGTGTGGGACATAGTTACGTGAAAAAAATGCTGAATGATGGACCTCTCTGACTTGCCCAAGCAGTACCTGTTGTCAGGTACATTTCAGCCCCCTGAAATCAGCTTCTGCATGTCCTAGGACAGTGTTTCCCAACCTTTTTTGAGCCGCGGCACACTTTTAACATTAAAAAAATCCAGGGGCACACCACCAACCAAAATGACACAAAATGACACTCTAACACAATAAAGAACGGCTGGGGGATGGTGGCCTGCTGGGAGCAGCTGCTGGGAGTGCCAAAGCCGGGGGAGGGGGGTAGCCAGGCCGTGCCATGCCCCGCCCCCTCCCCCGGCTTCAGCTCTTCCACAGCTTCTCCAGCCTTGAGGGGGCAATGCCAAGCCAGTGGTGGCAGAGCCAACACAATGCTGGCTTGGCGCTGTCCCCTCAGGGCTGGAGAAGCTGTGGGAGAGCGGAAGCTGGGAGAGGGGGCGGAGCCAGGCCACGCCATGCCCCGCCCCTTCTCCCCGGCTTCAGCTCTCCCACAGCTTCTCCAGCCTTGAGGGGGCAATGCCAAGCCAGCGGTGGCAGAGCCAGCACAATGCTGGCTTGGCACTGTTCCCTCAAGGCTGGAGAAGCTATGGGAGTGCTGAAGCCAGGGGGAGGGGCGGAGCCACGCCATGCCATGCCCCCCCCTCTCCAGCACGGCTTCAGCTCTCCACAGCTTCTCCAGCCTTGAGGGCAATGCCAAGCCAGCGGTGGCAGAGCCAGCACAATGCTGGTTTGGCTGGACATGATCCCAGGCCACAAGGCTGGAGAAGCTGTGGGAGAGCTGGAGAAGCTGTGGGAGAGCTGAAGCCAGGAGGAGAGGGCGGAGCCATGCCGCGCCATGCCCCTCCCCCTGGCTTTCTCCTCCACGCGGCTTCAGAGAGCGAGGGGCGAGAGTCATGGCAGGAGTCATGGCGGATTGGAGGCTGGCTGGGGAAAGGGCTGAAGGAGGTGGCGCCCCGGCCCCTTCTTCTTTTTCTTCACCGCCACCCGATCCTTCCTCCTCCTCCCCCAAGCAGCAGGAGTTCGGCAGGAGGGGGGGAAGGAAGGGGGGCAGAGAGCTTTTCTCGTGGCACAGCAGGAGGTCCGTCACGGCACACTACTGTGTCGCGTCACAGCGGTTGGGAAACACTGTCCTAGGAGTTTAAATCTAATGTGGCAGGTGACTGTTTGATGGGTAATATTTGATTTGGGGTGTGGGAAAAGACATGCCCTGAGCCACAGATCTGATGTGGACAATGTGGGACTTCAGACGTTAATGGATTGCATTGCCTTTAAAGCAGACTGCCATACCCACAGAAGCTATAGGGAGAACTACATGTCCGTTGCTTTTTTGGATACTGTTTTATTTGATGTGGAGAGACTGAAATAAAAGACGCGCCCATCTGTTTACTAGATGGCATTGCCAAAACAGATGTGTGAGCAGGAGCGTGATTTGATAGGAAATCATATTTAAAATATATCCATGGGGCTTAAACACTGGCAATATACTGTATGAAGATTCTATTAAATGTGCCTTTAATACAGGGGTGCCCACACTTTTTCAGCATGCGAGCTACTTATATTAAAACCAAGTCAGAAAGATCTACCTACCTCCTCAAGGCTGGGGAGGGGAAGGGAGGGGCTTGGCCAGATGGGAGCAGAACCAGGCCGTGCCAAGCCCCGCCCCCTCTCCTCTGGCTTTGGAGCTCCCAGCAGCTTTTCCAGGCTTGAGGGTGGCAATGCTAAGCCAGTGGTGACATAGCTAGCACAAGGCTGGCTTGGCACTGCCATCGTCAAGCCTGGAGAAGCTGCTGGTAGAGCGGAGAGCCACAGGGGCGGAGCCAGGCTGCACCAAAGCCCCGCCCCTCCCCTCTGGCTTTGGAGCTTCCAGCAGCTTTTCCAGGCTTGAGGATGGCAATGCTAAGCCAGTGGTGACATAGCTAGCACAAGGCTGGCTTGGCACTGCCATCGTCAAGCCTGGAGAAGCTGCTGGTAGAGCGGAAGCCACAGGGGCAGAACCAGGCTGGCTTGGCACTGCCAAGCCCCTGCCCCTCTCCCTCTGGCTTTGGAGCTCCCAGCAGCTTTTCCAGGCTTGAGGGTGGCAATGCTAAGCCAGTGGTGACATAGCTAGCACAAGGCTGGCTTGGCACTGCCATCGTCAAGCCTGGAGAAGCTGCTGGTAGAGCGGAAGCCACAGGGGGCGGAGCCAGGCTGTGCCAAGCCCCGCCCCTCCCTCTGGCTTTGGAGCTCCCAGCAGCTTTTCCAGGCTTGAGGGTGGCAATGCTAAGCCAGTGGTGACATAGCTAGCACAAGGCTGGCTTGGCACTGCCATCGTCAAGCCTGGAGAAGCTGCTGGTAGAGCGGAAGCCACAGGGGGGCGGAGCCAGGCCGCGCCAAGCCCCGCCCCCTCTCCTCTGGCTTTGGAGCTCCCAGCAGCTTTTCCAGGCTTGAGGGTGGCAATGCTAAGCCAGTGGTGACATAGCTAGCACAAGGCTGGCTTGGCACTGCCATCGTCAAGCCTGGAGAAGCTGCTGGTAGAGCGGAAGCCACAGGGGGGCGGAGCCAGGCTGCGCCAAGCCCCGCCCCCTCCCCTCTGGCTTTGGAGCTTCCAGCAGCTTTTCCAGGCTTGAGGATGGCAATGCCAAGCCAGTGGTGGCATAGCTACCACAAGGCTGGCTTGGCCCTGTCCTCTACAAACCTGGAGCAGCTGCTGGGAGTACCGAAGCCGAGGAGGGGCGGGGCTTGGCACGGTTTGGCTCCGCCCCCTCTGAGAAGCGCCCCATCCGGCTGGGATCGACCTCCTTCGGTCCCGGGATCGACTTCCTGCTTTAATATCTGTTGTTCTTAGGGCCTTGTGATACTACATAGTCATAGCACTAATACTGAACCTATACAGGTGAAATAGTGTGTCCTTGCATCTATTTCAGGGCCCACCAAAAACCGGGACTTGTGTCAGCTCCCCTGAACTGATCTGAATTAATTAGACACCCCATTAGATCTGGGCCTTCCTGAAAGGCCCAGGTCTAGTGGGGCATTGGGCCTGTAGGACTCACTTCCAGGTAGTCCCGAGTCTACCCGGGGATCATTCCCCATTGCCAACTCGCACCTTTTGGATTCCTGTAGCCCAAAGATGCAGGATGGCAACCATTCCCCTCCCCCAAGTTCCAAAATAACCCTTAAAAATAAAATTAAACGTACCTAGGCACCATTACATTCCTCCTCTCTCCCTCCATCTCCTGGCACATCATTTCCTCACACTCTCCAGGCACGAGGAAGAACGTAATGTCCACCAGAGAAGTAACTTTATTTTAGGGATTATTTTGGGGGGCTTCAGGGTGGCTGCACACCATCCTGCCTGTTATTGGGATGGTATGTAGCCCCCCACCCCACCAGTAAGCCAGGGCTTTTTGGGTGGAGTTCAGACACAAATCCATACCAAATAATAATAATAATAATAATAATAATACACTTTATTTATATTCCGCTCTTCTCACCCCAAAGGGGACTCAGAGTGGATTACAGGTACACATACTTAGCAGACAATCCCTGCCGTTTCCACATACACACATGTAGACAAACAGAGGCAAACTCTGACCACCAGGGGGAGCTGACGCACTCCTCATCTCTCAGTGTTCCCAGCATCCCTTGTTGTTCTTTCCGCATTCCTCAGCGTTCCTGGAGTTCTTTAATGGCCTCATAATGAAGAAGAAATTGATGCTTTAACAGAAGAAATGTCAGGAGAAAGTGCTGCTTAGTACAGGCTTAGAATAGTGGAGTCAGTTTGCCAGCAACAGTGACGAGAATAATCTACTCTGATTGGTCAATACAAGCACAGGCTGTGATTAGCCTAGAGAACATCATGTGCTCCCAGATAACGCGCATGGCAAATGAAGTTTCTCTCTTGGCAGGCAACAGTGAGAAATAGATAGTAAAATGTAACGATTCAGGTACATCCTGCACATAGAGCAGATAATATACAATGGGAATGAGAATTAATGCTGCGCCACACTTGTTAGCAAATAGGATTGAGATGCTAGAATGCTTTGTTTAATTGGATAGAGTAATAGGAGTTCATGAATGCTAGCCAGTAACAATGCATGAAGAAGGGAGGGACTGAAATATTGCCACCATTGTTTGTATAAAACCTGTTTACTGAGAAGAATCGGGGTTCTGTCTTCCAGCAGCGTTGTTCTGCACAGGGGGGGCAGACCCATCAGCTGATGTGATGCAAATAAAGCTGGTTTCATTGTACCGCAGTAAGATTGTCGCGTCATCCTGTCCTTGCGCTCGCTAGCAACTGCAGCCTAATACAAAAGGTATTGCCTTGGGAGTTTTGGGACTCCTAATCCTGCTACAATAATTCAGTCAAAATTTGCCTCCCCACCTAATGTGGTACCTTTATCTCCTACTTGACAGATGCAACTGTCTTTCGGGCTGCAAAGGTCGACAGCAGGCTACACTTAAAGGTCGAGCACCCACCTCGACACGGGCAGGCCTCGAACTCATGACCTACTGGTCAGAGAGATCTTATGCAGCTGACACTTAGCCAGCTGCGCCACATTCCCGATGCTTAAAAACCCGCTGTGTTGCAGATTTGTGGGCTGTCTGGAAACACCCTTAGTCCTGTTGCAACACATAGTATTCCTCTCATTTTGACATCTCTTTTTGAGAGGTGAGGACTTTAAGGTGATTTTTTTTTAAAAAAAAAAACCTCCAGTTTACTCTACTGTGGCTTAATCCTTAAAATGGGAATGGGTGAAGAAGTGGGACCGGATTGGTGTGTGGTGATCGGCTGGGAGATGGATGATGATGCTGATATTTCATATGGTATGGAATCAGCGGAGATACTTCACCCATGTTCTTGTTCACCTATTACTTGTGGAAAGATCATTGCAGCATTAAAGTGATCCTATATTCACAATTACATTGAGGTAAATATATGTGAGATGGCCACCTTCCCCCAGTGCATACTGGGAGGAAGGAGTTTTGCCTCTCTTCCACGATGAAAGGGGGAGGTTCCGGATGGCGTGGCCTCAGGCATGTAGCCAGGGGGGGGGCTAAGGGGGCTTCAGCCCCCCCCCCCAAATTCTCAAAGTGGTCCGCGAAAAGGCCTTAATGGTACATTATTTGAACTGTTATGTTTATTCATATCATGATCTGATCAACATGCTCATTATATCCCACATTAATGGGGTTATTGGGATAACAATACAAAAGGTTTGCTAGGGTAGACCCAGGGCCGTAGCCAGGATTTTGATTGGGGGGGGGGCGGAGTTTGGTTCGGGGGGGGCTGAGACTGGGTGGTAGAGGGTCTACCCTAGCAAACCTTTTGTATTGTTATCCCAATAACCCCATTAATGTGGGATATAATGAGTATGGTGATCAGATCATGATATAAATAAACATAACAGTTTAAATAATGTACCAGTAAGGCCTTTTCACGGACCACCCTGAGAATTTCGGGGGCTGAAGCCCCTTAGCCCCCCCGGCTACATGCCTGGGTAGACACTCTTCCACCCAGTCTCAGCCCCCCCCGACCAAACTCAGCCCCCCGAATCAAAATCCTGGCTACGGCCCTGCGTGGCCTTATCCACTTTGTTCCTGGACGCCGACGAGGAACGATGTGGAAGAGACTCTGCTGATACTGAGGTTGGTTGCGGGGGCCTGGGGGACCTGAGGGGGCCCGCTGTACTTCGGCAGTGGTCCTTTCTTCCCCCTCGTGTGCTGGGGGGTGGCTTCACAGGCTCTGCAAGGGTTCTGGGCCCTGGGGCTGGGCTTTGGCCAGGGGATGGAATGGCTTGCCCTACTTCTGGGGGCAGGGCCTCGCCACTGCCTTCGGGGGGCCCTTCAGTGTTCTCCCCCGGGGGAGGCCGACGTGGAGCGGCCTCGTGAAGCGCACCCCCCCCTGAGTTCACCAGGCTCAGCGTTCGGCCCTCATCTGGGGGCCTTTCCGGGCTAGCGCCGGGCAGCGCGGGTGGCGCATTTCCGCCTCCCATTGCTCGGCGTCCCTGCGTGGCGTGCGGACGGCACGCGGATCCGGGCCCGGCGCCGGCCTGCCCCCCCTTTTTGCCTGCTGTAGCCGGGTAGGAGGGAGGGCAGGCATAGGTTCGCCACGTGTAACGGCGCCCCTCCTCTTCCCAGCGGGCCCAGGACCTCTTGTAGCAGCCCCGCGGGAGTCTCCGGGAACAGCCGGGCCCTCCCGGCGGCTTTGGGACCAGACCTTGCACTCATTTCCCTTAACGGGTTGCCCTGGTTGGATGGCCAGGGAATCCAGGTGTTTTGCCCGTAAATTACTATTGAAGACGGGTAGGTAGGCTACCTGAATTGGATACACCAAATTCCTGACGCCCCTTAAGTTAAGGTTAAGGACAGTTAAATAGGTAACAATTTAAATAAATGTTGCCCAATTTGAACCCAACCACTGTTGTCTTGTCTCTTATTTTGGGGAAACATATATTGTTCTTTCCTATGTATCTTTGGTCATAGTTCAGTAGGAATAACTGTTTTGGGGCGCAGTCCTGTACCTCATGAGAGTGAACCTTCCTGAACTCTGTGGGACTTACTTTTAAGGGTATATGCATAAGAGTCTGAGGGTCCAGTTGGACGCACTGCTGTCCATGGAGTCCCAGGTCTCCACGGTTAGCAGAATAGCATTTTTCCATCTGCGACAGGCTAGGCGACCTGTCCAGGGATGACCTGGCCACGGTAATCCAGGCAACGGTCATCTCGAGGCTAGATTACTGTAACGCCCTCTACATTGGCCTTCCCTTGCCAACAATCCGGAAACTCAAGCTGGTGCAAAATGCTGTCACTCGATTGCTGGTGGGAGCACCAGTAAGAGAGCATATCACTCCCATCTTGCAGCAATTGCACTGGCTACCAGTCGAGTACCGGATTGTTTTCAAGGTGCTGGTTTTGACCTTTAAGGCCTTGCATGGTCTAGGGGCAGTGTACCTGAGGGACCGCCTCACCCCCTACGTTCCCCCGAGATCACTTCGCTCAGAAGTTCCGTCAGTCTGCTCCTGTCATCTCTCAGTGACAAGTCAACGAGCCTTCTCCGCAGTGGCCCCGGCACTATGGAATACATTGCCGGATAATGTTCGTGCCATCACGGAGATATTTATTTTTTTATTTATTTAAAACTTTTGTACCCCGGCCTTCTCACCTCTATCAAGGAACTCAGACCAGCATAACAGCAAAAATTCAATGCTATACAGATTAAAAACAACTACTACAACATATTAAAATACATTAAAACCCAGCATAAAACACATCGCCATTAAAACAATTCAATTCAATCTGTAAACGTGGTCACACATTCAGACAGACAATAGCTAATCTCAGCCTATTCTGGGAAGGCTTGGTTCCACATCCAGGTCTTCACCAGCCTCCTAAAGGACAACAGAGAGGGGGCAGATCTAGCATCACTTGGTAGAGAGTTCCACAGTCGAGGGGCAACCACAGAGAAGGCCCTGTCTCTCGTTCCCACCAGCCGCGCTTGCGAAGCCGGCGGGACCGAGAGCAGGGCCTCTCCAGAGGATCTTAATGTTCTTGATGGTTCGTAGGGGAGAATCCGTTCGGACAGGTAAACTGGGCCAGAACCGTATAGGGTTTTGTAGGTTAAGACCAGCACTTTGAATTGTGCCCGGAAGCTAATTGGCAGCCAATTGGCAGCCAATTATGCAGGTATGCTCCCTGTACCCCGCTCCTGTTAGTAACCTGGCTGCCGAACGTTGGACTAAATGCAGCTTCCGAGCAGTCTTCAGAGGCAACCCCACGTAGAGAGCATTGCAGTAGTCTATTCGGGATGTAACCAGAGCGTGGACCACCGTGGCCAAGTCAGACTTCCCAAGGTATGGGCGCAGCTGGCACACAAGCACAAGATAGTTCCTTTCCGGAGAGCATGTAAAACAACGCCGTTTAAACTTGCCTTCAATTAAGTCCTCCGGATTCCATGATCATGCTCTTATCTGACTAAATGTTTTAATTGCATTTTATGTATTATCCGCTTTTATATGTATTTCTATGTATACTGTGTGTTTTTATGTGTTTTAACTTGTTGTGTAAACCGCCCCGAGCCTGCAGGGAGGAGCGGTATACAAGATTAAATAAATAAATAAAATAAATCTATATATATAAAGGAGGACCCGTCATCAAACGACTGCCATAGGCAGAGAAACCTTCCAAGGCAGAGACACCAAACTTGTCAACAAAAATAGGCCTCAGGCAAGGAAGGTTTTTAGCAAAGAAACTTCCTCCCCAAAACCTAGAAGGCCCCCAAAACAACGATAAAAAAACCTACATTTCCCAGCGTCCTTCACGGCCGCCAGCGAATCCCATTGACTGACATCGGCCCACACAAAATGCTGGCGCCACTTCCCAGTGCAGGCCACGCCCCCTGCCATCCCCACAATGACTCCACCCCCTTCCCCCGGGCTGGCCCCGCCCCCTGCCATCCCCACAACCACTCCACCCCCTCCCCCCGGCCTGGCCCTGCCCCCTGCCATCCCCAAAACCACTCCACCCCCTTCCCCCGGGCTGGCCCCCCCCCCCCTGCGCGCGACAATTTCTAAAAAATAACTGCCGCCAAAACAAATCACCTCAGGACAGCCTCCCACACACCACAGCCAGTCGGACTGCCGAGGACACACAGTGCCTAAAGGACAGGCTCCTTCAGCCTTGCCCCACTGGCCAAACCAGTAAAACTGACCACTGGTAATCACCACAAACCACTGACCACGGTACGATCAGCCACACAATCACAACAACAAAATTTAAAAAACACCACACACTCCTCCAGACACTACAACTCTCACAACCACACTCGAGAAACACAATCCAAAAGACCAAGCCAGCACAAAATACCACACAACGCCTATAATATGCAGAAGATACACAATATGTGCACAGAGCACATACATACCACTCACAGGACAAAAGACACCCACAACAAAAGACACCCACTTAACAAACACCACACCCACAACATGACAGCCACACAACTCGCGATGCCTACCTCTACAGACCCACAACACAACTCACACACAACACACACAACGCATACATACCACTGCTAAACAGAAACCAGCACAGTACAACCAACTAACACACCCCACATACACACCGTACATCCACACCACACTACCACTGTACACTCACAACAACAAACTACACACTCAACACCACAAACTCTTCTCCAAGCACCATCCCACCCACACACCACCAATCCTCCACTTTACAAACACCACACCCACAACATGACAGCCATACAACTCGCGATGCCTACCTCTACAGACCCACAACACAACAGACACACAACACACACAACTCATACATACCACTGCTAAACAGAAACCTACACAGTACAACCAACTAACACAGGAGGACATAACAACTACCAGGAGGACATAACACTAACACAAATAGGGCACCAGGGACACAGGCACCACTGACAAACACATACCGCCGGAATAACACAAACGTGCAAAACCCACCAAAAAAAAAAACAATCCTGCAATACAAAAACCCACCCCATTTCCTAAATAGGGCACAGCAATGCGTGCCGGGTACAGCTAGTAAATAAATAAATAAGATTGTGCCAATTGCTGAATACGTTTTGAATTGTTTGTAAACAGATAGGACACATTTCAGAAAGAAACCATGAACGTGCTCTGAATTAATTACCTACAAATGTCGGGCGTGAGCGTGAGAATGGTAAGTGCTCCACGACATTGGTTGTACTGACTGAGCAGTGACCAGGCAAATTATTAACAGGTTGTTGAGAAAATAATAATAGTAATAAACTGTATTAATAACCCACCCTATCTCCCCTAGGGAAACCAACCGTAAAATGTAATCGCGGGTTTAAGATAATGATTGTAAATGACAACATTTATGATAAATGTGTCCATAGAAGATTTCCCTAAATCACAAGTCTTCTGATGCAGCATCTTTCTGGGAAATGCCTTATGGGCAAAACGTCTTCGCATTAGAGAGCCTCTTGGGGAAATGCACTTGGCAGCATTTGGAGTTTTTTCCTCCTAGAGAAAAGCTGCTCCTACGTTGGCCTATTTTCCATTTTTTAATTTAAAAATCATAATTTTAACTCAGTGAACGATCAAGCCTTGTTACTTCTTGCTTCCTGAAACATTTGGGATCATTCTGTACAGATCTGAATTTGGGCTCTTTTGAATTTAGAGCTGGCTGCCATTCTAAGATTAAATATTTGAAAATGCTGTGGCTAGAAATGCTGCTTTTGATATGACCCTTCTTAATATGGATTATTAATACAGACCCTTCTTAGTATGGAATCCCTCTCGATGGATTGTCACTTTGTCATGGTGAGAGGGGTTGCATCTTCCAATGAACCTGCGGACGTAACCACCGGAGTCATGTAATCCCAAGCGGGGTCACAGGGGAGGATCCAGACAGGGGCGGTCTAAGGTAATTTCGCATGGTAGGCGAAAAATTTTTTTTGGCGCCCCCAACATTATTTTTGCCCCCTCCCCAAATTTTTTTTCTTGGTACCTTGCACGCGTTCCTTCCGTTCCTCCCACGCGCCACCGCTCCTTGCCCTTCGAAGGCTCTCTTGAGCTCTGTAGGGACAGCGCAGCGCAAGGGAGAGCGCTCTCCCGCCCTCTGCAACGCCCCGTGGGTGGGGCCGGCAGCGGGCACCAGGAAGCGCTAGGAGAGGCCTTATCTCCGCTGCTGCTGCTGCGTCGCTCTCCGCGTGAATGCGCTGTGCCTACGGCGCTGTGCCTACGGAGGGCGACGTGCGCATGCGCTGTCCCTACAGAGCTCAAGAGAGCCCCGTAGGCACAGCGCACGCGCAGCCCTCTCCGCGCAAGATGCGCTGTGCCTACGGAACTCAAGAGAGCTCCGTAGGGACAGCGCATGCGTGCGGAGGGCGACGTGCGCGCGCGCTGTGCCTACGGGGCTCTCTTAAGCTCTGTAGGGACAGCGCACGCGTCTCACCCCTCACGGCGCATGCTGTGCCTACGGAACTCAAGAGAGCTCCGTGTAGGCACAGCGCATGCGCGCAGAGGGCGGCAGCAGCAGCGGGACGCTGTGCCTACGGGGCGGGCGCCCCACCCCGCCGCTCTGTAGGATGGCGCCCACGCGGTTGCGTAGGTCCGTAATTGCTAGGACCGCCCCTGGATCCAGACTAAGAACAATCCAAAGACCCGAAGACCTCAATGGCAGCAGCAGCACGGACGGCAACGCGGCGGCGGCCCACGATGGCGCCCCACCCCGCCGCGTCCAAGATGGCACCCTACGCGGTTGCGTAGGCCGCGTAATTGCTAGGACCGCCCCTGGATCCAGACTAAGAACAATCCAAAGACCCGAAGACCTCAATGGCAGAGCAGGCAGAGGATAACATGGTACATGTTACAATGGCTGTGAAGGCAGAAGAAGACTGCAACACATTGAGAAGCCACTGTTGTTGTGTTAACCATGCCACTGGTTGAGACCTCAGTCTATGAAGACTGTGTGTTGATCAGCTGTGCACCAACCTCTACACATTAAAACATGCCCAGATTACCCATAAGGCCAACGAGGCCATGGCCTAGCGGCGCAAGCCGGGGGGGGGGGGGGCGCAGATCACAGACCAAAAACTGGTCCGTGCCCCTCTTTCCCCCTTTCTCATGCCCCTCTCCCAGCAAAGTCTCTTCTCTGTCTCGCACTCTCTCTCTCTCTCTCTCTTTCGCTCACGCTCTCCCTCTCTCTTGCGCGCACACTCTCTCACGCGCACTCTCTCTCTTGCTCTCTCTTGCTCACGCTTTCTCTCTCTTGCATGCACTCTCTCTCTCTCTCTTGCTCTCTTTCGAGCACTCTCTCTTGTGCACGCCTTTGGAGCGAGTTTGCACCCGCTGCGCTCTCCCCAAGCCTCCCGACTCCCGAGGAGACCTTCAGAACACAGCGGAGCTTTCCAGCCAGTGGGAATGCATGGGGACCTTGGAGGTGGCGGGATGGTGCCTACTCGCCTTTCTTTTCTGCTCCGGAGGCACCATGGCGAAAGCCAGGCAAGTGTGGGTCTGAGTGGTGTGTGTGTGTGGGGGGGGGGCGTAATTCCAAAGTGTGGCCTAGGGTGCAAAAAAGTGTTAAACTGGGCCTGCATTAAAATAAAACTCACACACAGGTGTCTTCCAAGAAAAATAAAAACCCTTCTTAGTACGGAATCCCTCTCGATGGAGTCCCAGTGAGTGGCAATGGGAGCAGGACTGTGAAATTTGGAAGAAATGGCACATGGGCGGTGGATATGGATTCAGTCGTTCTACCTCAAGTTCCAAGGCAGTTGAGTAGTTCGGCAACTGTATCCATGACTGAGCAGCTCTTTTTAGGATCCATTCTGCTCACCCCACATGGGGAAGGGGCTAGAAAAGATGTCCTAAACATAGCCTGCCTCTCTTATCCCTGACTGGACTGCCGCATCCAGAGGGGTCACCACCCTGTGGCCAAAAAAGAAAAATGAACTTTGGAACATGGAACATACAAACACTGTTGGACAACACTGACGGCGAATGCCCCGAACGCAGGGCTGCTATTATTGCAAGGAATCTGGGATGCTTTAATATCGACATAGCACTTCAGGAGCCCCAGAGAGCAGGAGAAGGACAGCTAAAGGAAGAAAAGGGAGGCTACACCTTCTTCTGGAAGGGGCTGCCTGAAGAAGAACAAAGAATGCATGGAGTTGGCTTTGCTATCAGAAATGACCTGGTGAAGCACCTGACTGAAGCACCCATTGGCATTAACGAATGACTCTCAACCCTCCAAATTAACCTTGCCAAAACTCAACAGGCAACCATCATAAGTGCCTATGCACGAACATAAAGACATCATGGAAGCACTCCCTGTCAAAGCATTGGTACCTCTTAGACCAGTGTTTCTCAACCAGTGTGCCGTGGCACACTAGTGTGCCGTGAGCGATCATCAGGTGTGCCGCGAGAAAAGCTCTCTGCCCCCCTTCCTTCCCCCCTCCTCCTGCCAAACTCCTGCTGCTTGGGAGAGGAGGAGGAAGGGCCGGGCACCGCCTCCTTCGGTCGTTTCCCCAACCAGCCTCCAATCCGCCATGACTCCCGCCATGACTCCTGCCATGACATCCGCCATGACTCCCGCCCCTTGCTTGTTGAAGCCGCGCGGAGGAGCCCCGCCTACTGAAGCTCTCTCTGTGAGAGAGCTGAAGCCGGGGGGTATGACGCAGCCTGGCCCTGCCCCTCCCCGGCTTCAGCACTCCCACAGCTTTGCCAGCCTTGAGGGGGCAGTGCCAAGCCAGCGGTGGCAGAGCCAGCACAATGCTGGCTTGGCACTGCCCCCCTCAAGGCTGGCGAAGCTGTGGGAGTGCTGAAGCCGGGGGGAGGGGCGGGGCATGGCGCGGCCTGGCTCCAACCCCTCCACCAGCTTCCCTCCCAGCTTCAGCCTTGCTGCCAAACCAGCTTGCTGGCTTGGCCCCCCTCAGCCTTGAGGGGTGCAGTGCCAAACCAGCAGTGGCAGAGCCAACACAATGCTGGCTTGGCACTGGCACTGCCCCTCAAGGCTGGCGAAGCTGTGGGAGAACTGAAGCCGGGGGGAGGGGGCGTGGCATGGCGTGGCCTGGCTCCTCCCCCGGCTTCGGCACTCCCAGCAGCTGCTCCCAGCAGGCCACCGCCCCCCAGCCATTCTTTACTGTGTTAGAGTGTCATTTTGGTTGGTGGTGTGCCCCCGGATTTTTTTAATGTTAAAAGTGTGCCGCAGCTCAAAAAAGGTTGGGAAACACTGTCTTAGACTATGTAATTACATGTGCCAGAGACCACTGCAACGTTCTTCTCGCAAGAACCACAAAATTGCCCCGAATGCAGACTCCAACGCAGACTCCAAGGAAGAAAGATAAGGTCCTGAGATTTCACAGTCGAAACAAGAGAACAGCTGCTGGTGATGTCATACAGCTGGGGGGGGGGCAACAATGATGTCATTAGACAAGGTACATTAAGCATCAGCATAGCTGCTTCTGGTTGCCATTCAAATAGAAAACACAAAGACTGATGAATGAAAAAAAAATACATTTTTTTCTGATTTAGAAGTACAATTTCCAAGATATACACTGAAGTGAAAGCAACAAAATTGTTCTCCACCCTCACTTTTCACACCTTCACAAGGATTAATTTTATAACAACACATCAATGTTGTAACCCAACTGAAAATGGAACAGAAAATCTATGCCTCCTTTTCCTCCCCCAACAGTTATTTTTTTAAATATTTTTATTGTTTTATCATTATCAACACAATATTATACAATGTCTATTTACAGCAGGTTCATGTTATTCATTTCTAGGTACAATACTTCAATCTTTAGCATCTGCCATTATGTTTTTCTTATACATTTTTGTATCCCTCACCGCTGTGCTCCCCTCCCCCCCCCCAAGCCATTGCTTTTACATATCATTCGTCAAAATTTCATTTCTTCTTGTGGAGGTAACCTTCCTTCTTCCTTTTCTAATCCTTTTTCAATAAATTTTCTCCATACCTCATAAAAATCACTTTGTTTCCATATACCTCTTTTTACTTTTAATATACATGTTAACTTGTCATTTATTGCCAGTTTCCATACTTCCTTGTACCATTCCTCTATTTGTATATTTATTTCTTTTTTCCAATTCCTTGCTATAAGCAGTCTTGCTATTGTTAGTAGGTTTGTTATCGCATCTTTATCCTTTTTTTTTCCAATTGTATACTATTATATAATGATAATAAAGCTATACTAGGACTTCTTTCTATTTTAATATTCATTATATCTTCTATTTCTTTAAATACTTTCGCCCAAAATTTGCTTACATATTTACATTGCCACCACATATGTATGTATGTTCCTGTTTCTTGGCATCCTCTCCAACAGTTTTTCGAGTAGTTTTCATTTATATTTGCCATTCTTACTGGTGTAAGGTACCATTTCCATATTAATTTATAATAATTTTCTTTAATCCTTATTGATAAATTTTTAAGATGTCTTTGTCTCCACAATTGTTGCCACTCTGTTTCCTTTATTTTTATCCCTAAGTCTTCTTCCCAGACCTCCTTAAGGGTGTTATTTTTTGTTTTTCCTTCCTTTATTTCAATTATTATCTTATATATTTTGCTAGTTATTCCTTTCAAGTTTTCGTGCTCTTCGACATCCCTCCCATTTTGTATTATTTGTTCAAATTGGTTAACCTTACTTCCTTTTTTATTGTTTTTTAGCCCATTTTTAAACCATTGTTCTAATTGTATACAATGGAACCATGTCAATTTTATTTCTCTAAATTCTTCCATAATCATTTCCTTCTTCGTTCCTACTTTTATCCAATCCCCCAGTTCAGAAACTCCTTTGAAATACATAGCAACTTTGTTCACAGGATTTTCCCATGCAAATCTTATCTTTATTTTCTTTTTTAATAGTCAGGTTATGGAATCCCCTTTCATGTCCAAAATAATGCTGAAAATAATTTTACTCATGATCACCAAATATTTCACAAAGGAGAAAGATATGAGGATATTGATTTAGATCCAACAGGACAAAGTGTCTATAATTTCTATTCAGAAGCAAGCATGCTGAATTTCATTGGGTTTGCAACTTTAATATGTTGATAATCTGAAAGACTCAGGTCATGGTAGTCAAGGTTTGCTTTGTGAGTGTGAACAAAGGAGAAAAAGCACTGGGAAGTGGCGCAGCTGGCTAAGTGTCAGCTGCATAAGATCTCTCTAACCTGTAGGTCATGAGTTCGAGGCCTGCCCGGGTCGGGGTGGGTGCCGAACTTAAGTGTAGCCTGCTGTTGACCTTTGCAGCCCGAAAGACAGTTCATTTGTCAAGTAGGAGATAAAGGTACCACATTAAGTGGGGAGGCGAATTTCGACTGATTTATGAGGCCATAAAGAACTCCAGGAATCGCTGAAAGGAATGCGGAAGAACAACAAGGGAAGCTGGAAAATGCTGAGAGAGATGAGGAGTGCGTCAGCTCCCCCTGGTGGCCAGAAGTTTGTCAGAAGTTTGCCAGAAAATTGCCTCTTTGTTCGTCAATATATGTATATGTTGAACTGCAGGGATTGTCTGCAAGTATATGTACTGTAATCCGCTCTGAGTCCCCTTTGGGGTGAAAAGAGCAAAATATAAATGAAGTAAGTAAATAAATAAATAAAAGTTTGAGTGGTGTGCAGGGGCGGATTTTAACGGTATGCAAAGTAAGCGGCCGCTTACGGGGCGGGGCGCATTTGGCCGTGGCCACCAGGTTCAGTGCATGCCACGCCATTGCTGCGGGCCAGTGCACAGGCGCAACTCCAGGTGGTCAGAGTTGCGTGAGGTGGGAGGCTCCGCACCGGCTGCAAAACGTTTCTCCATCCTTTTCGGCCTCTTGGAATGCGATTCGCAACTCCAACCACCTGGTGTCACGCTGCAACTAAGGCGCATGCGTGGAACTAGCTGGCCTTGTGCATGCGCACACCGGCGCGCGTGCACGCAACTAACTGGCCATGCACATGCACACCCAGTACGAGACCGGAGAGTGAGGGGATGCCAAAATAATGTTTGCGGACCATTTTAAATTACCTTCGTCCGGGTCTGAGTGGTGGTGAAGATGAAGGAAGAGATGAGTGAAGTCAGGAGACATAGGCAGAATGAGACGAAGGATAAGAGTGAGAAATAAAGGGATGGAAAAGAAGGAAGATAAATAGAGAAATAGTAAGGATGAAAGGGGTAGAGGAGGTAGGGAAAGGCAGCAAAAGTAATGCAGCTGGAGATAAAAAGAGAGAGGAAGTGAAAGAGAGAAAAGAAAACATGTATTCATCAGTTGAGGAAAGAAAGAAGCTGAGAAGGAAGGAAGGCAGGAAGGAAGGAAGGAAGGGATTGGCCAGGCATATTATGCTTATAACAGGCCTGTCCAACAGGCGGCCCGCGGGCCCGCCTACCCTCCTGGGAGAAATAATATTTGGGAAAAAACTGAAAAAAAAATTTGGAAAAAAATTTGGGGGGGCGAGGCCACTTGGGGGGGCGCTCGCGGGCATGTGCGGGAGGGCAGGAGGGCGCCTCGCCTCTCCCACCTGTCGTCCTGCGCAGCGGCCTGCCACTTTTTGGCGGGGCTGGGTGACGTCAGACGCCGGCGCCGAGGAGGAAGAGGTGGAGGCGCCGGCGTCTGACGTCTCCCAGCCCTGCCAAAAAGGGGCAGGCCACGCAGGACGCCGGGCGGGAGAGGAGGAAGAGGTGGAAGGAACCCGGTGCCACGCCGGCGTCACCCGCGTCCTGGTGCGCATGCGAGGCGTCCTTTTTCGGCGAGGCTTGCTGACGTCACCAAGCCCCGCCGAAAAGGGACGCTGGCTGAGGAGGAAGAGGTGGAAGGAACCCGGCGCCACGCCGGCGTCACCAAGCACGGCGTCCCTTTTCGGCGGGGCTTGGTGACGTCAGCAAGCCTCGCCAAAAAGGGGCGGGCTGCACAGGCCGCCGGCGTGGTGATGTCAGGCGTGGTGACGTCCGCATGCCGTCAGGCCCCCGCTGCGGCCCCCCCCAGGTCATCAGTGAGCAGAACTCCGGCCCCTGGGCCAAAAGAAGTTGGACAGCCCTGGCTTTTAACAATAGTGTAACTTATATTTAAGAAAGGAATTTATTCTGAACTTTCTACCATTTTTGGCAGGATGAAGAAGCCAACTTTAGTTCATGTCCCTGTTTCTTTGCACAGTGTTGGCCAGGTAAGCAATTTGATCTATATCCTGGTTAAATATACATAGAACCTTTAAAGGCTTGCTGGGACCATTTATGTATTTAAATGTGTATACTGCCCTTCTCAGCCCTAAGGCGAGTCAGTGCGACTCATTTAGTCTTGAATTTACTTCTATACCATCTCAGATGCCATATTTGTCAGAACTAAAGATAGATGTAGCTAGGATACAGTCTAGTCATGTTGTTATGGAAACTTTTGAGCTTTCACAACCTGACAACTTTAATAAGGTTCTTAGATGACTGAGGCATGCCGTCTGTTTACTGATTTTGAAAACTCTCTAGGGCAGGAAGTCTGAATTACTCAATTTCAGAAGTAATAAAGTACAGCTTTCAGGATAAGAATTGTGCCTCCTGGCCCTAAAAGGGTTTGTGGTTCCTAAACTAGCCACCCTTAAAATCTTAACTACTGCAGTGTTATCAACATTTTCATTGTTAGCAAGATTTTGGAGCAGGTGAATCATAGAATAGTCGGAAGGGACCACATGGGCCACCTAGTCCAACCCCCTGCCAAGCAGGAAAGGCACACTCAAAGCACCGCCAACTGCCATCCAACCTCTGTTTAAAACAGTGTTTTTCAACCTTTTTTGAGCCGCAGCACATTTTTTACATTTACAAAATCCTGGGGCAGACCACCAACCAAAATGACACAAAATGACACTCTAACACAGTAATGCATATAGTTAATATGTTTTTAAATGTATTTATACACTCAGTGTGAAACCTGGGCCTGTTTCGATGAACACAACATAGATATCCTGGCAGGAATGGCAGAAAGGCACAAACTTCCCACACAGAACTCCCATAACAAAGAGAAAATACTATAAGAGTTTGGTGGGTATTGACCTTGAGTTTTGGAGTTGTAGTTCACCTATAGCCAGAGAGCACTGTGGACCCAAACAATGTTGGATCAGGACCAAACTTGGCATGAATACTCAATATGCCCAAATGTGAACACAGATGAAGTTTGGGGAAAATAGACTTTGACATTTGGTAGTTACAGTTTCTGGGATTTATAGTTAACACACAATCAAAGAGCATCCTGAACTCTTGCAACAATGGAATTGAAGCAAACTTGGCATATTGAACTCTCATTACCAACAGAAAGTACTGAAAAGGTTTGCTTGGGAATTGACCTTGACGTTTGGAAGTTGTAGTTCGCCTATATCCAGAGAGCACTGTGGACTCAAACAATGTTATGTTAAGTTGCCCCAGAGCAAAGTGAGGCAAAGTGAGGAAAAGTGAGCAGAGCGAGGCTGAGAAGAAGGGAGCCTGAGTGGAGAAGAAAAAGTGTTCGGCAGGAGCGGGAAGAAAGGGTATTGGAGGTTCCAATTTCCCACGGTACACCTGATGATTGCTCACGGCACACTAGTGTGCCACGGCACACTGGTTGGGAAACACTGGTTTTAAAGACTCAAGGAATGAGCTTCCATCACACTCCGAGGCAGAGAGTTCCACTGTTGAGCAGCTCTTATGGTCGGGAAGTTCTTCCTAATGTTCAGGTGGAATCTCCTTTCCTGTAATTTGAACCCATTGCTCCAAGTCCAAGGCCACTTCCACACAGGTGAATAAAATCCCACATTTTCTGCTTTGAAGTGGAATATATGGCAGTGTAGACTCAGATAATCCAGTTCAAATCAGATATTGTGGGATTTTCTGCCTTGATTTTCTGGGTTATATGTTTGTGTGGAAGGGCATCTAATCCCCAGAGAAGCAGAATACCACTCTTATTCATCTCCCTTATTACATTCTTTCACATATTTATACAAGGTTATCATGTCTCTCCTCAACCTTCCCTTCTGCAGGCTAAACATACCCAGCTCTTTAAGGTGTTCCGAATAGGGTATGGTCTCCAAACCTCTGATCATTTTAGTTGCCCTCCTTCTGGACACATTCCAACCTGTCAATATCTCTTGTAGATACAGATGTGGATACAGTATTTCAGGTAGGGTTCCCATATGTCCCTTATTCTAAGGGACGTCCCTTATTTTGGCCCTAAAATTTGTGTCCCTTATTTTCAGGCCCTGTCCCTTATTTTTGACTAGCAGGACAGGACTGGGCGGGGTGTTTCTGGTTGCTTGAGAGTTACTCTTAAAATAGGCCTAGCTGTGTATCCCAATACTATACAATGCTGTGTATCCCATACTATACTATACCATTAACTATTGACATAATAATCATGAAGATGTACTGTCTTATAAAATTTATTTTATTTAATGTTAGACAGTGCACTTTTAAAGTCAGAAAAGTCAAGTACTAAATACAGATGGAGAAAATAAGGTAGTTCTAATAATGTTTTTTTCTGCATGACAAAGCATGCAGAAACATACCATGTACTGTTAAGAGGGTGTAAGTCAGTTTCTTTTGTGAGTTTCAATCATTATCTTATTCTGTTAATAAAACTATTTCTACCTAATGTTTGAGTTTCAAGCTTTTAATGAAGTGTCCCTTATTTTTGTGAAAAATCCCGTAAATGTCCCTTATTTCTTATATCAAAAAATGGCAACCCTAATTTCAGGTGAGGTCTGATTACAGCAGAATTCGTTTATATCAGTACTAGCTGAACCCGGCACGCGTTGCTGTGCCCTATGTAGGAGATGTGGGAAAGTCTTAGTATGTAAGGTTTGGAAATGATGTGAGCATGTGTTTTGTGTGTGTATATATGTGTATGCTTGGGTGTATGTATGTGTGTTTATAGTTGTGTGTGTGTATGTATATGTGTATGTTTATATGTGGGGGTATGTGTGTCTGTGTTAATATATGTGTTTGTGTATGTATGTGTATGTGTATATATGTATGTGCGTATATTGGTGTTTGTATATATTTGTGTGTGTATATATATGTATGTGTGTATTTGTGTGTATGTGTGTTTATGTGTATATATATGTATGTGTGTGTTTGTGTACGTATATGTGTGTGTATGTATGTTTATATATGTTTATGTGTATATATGTGTGTTTATATATGTGTATGTGTGTGTATATGTGTGGGTTTGTGTTGTTTTGTGTTGAAGTTGTTTTTTTTATTATGGGTTTTTTTTCTTTATTTTGGTAAGCTTGCCTGTCTCTTCCATGTCCGTCTCTTCTGCTCCCTATTCGCCCTTCTTCGCCACCTCCATGTTGAAGGGGGGGGCAAAGGGGGACGTTTGCTAGGAGGACGGCGGTGCATAGGCCTCCTCCGTTGCCTTCTCGCTCTCCTCTGCCGCCTCCCTTCCGCTCCCAGAAGAGGAAGGCGAAGGGAGAGAGATCGTGCGGGCCCCTTTCGCCCTCCTCTTCAGGGAGCAGCAGGGAGGCGGCGGAGGAGAGCGAGAAGGGGGCGAAAGAGGCGGCCACGGCGCCGCCGCCATCGCTCCCCTTTCGCCACTTCCCTGCCGAAGGGGGGGCCGAAGGGGGATCTTCGGCAGGAGGACGGGTGCGGCGGAGACTGGTGCGGTGGTCGATTCCTCCGTCGCCTCCTTGGCCTCCTCCTCCGCCCTCCTGACCTTTGTGAACCCGGGCTACACAGGCGGCACCATGCCCACCTCCTTAACCTCCTCCCCCACCTCCCTCGCCGCCTCCCAAACGTTCCCGGCCCCAACCCACGCGGCCCGGGTCCACAATCGTCAGGAGGGTAGCGGAGGAAGGCAAGGAGGCAACAGAGGAACCGACCACCGCACCGGTCTCCGCTGCACCCGTCCTCCTGGCGAAGGTCCGTCTTCGCCCCCCCCCCTTCGGCAGGGAAGTGGCGAAGGAGGGCGATGAGGCTGCGCCCCACCTCCCTGCCACTCCCAGAAGAGGAGGGCGAAGGAAGAGAGACTGCACAGCCGGCCGAAAGAGTGCCAGGAGGCGGTGGAAGAGGCGAGAACGTCGCCTCGTTGGTTGTTGCGAAGCCCCCTGTGCTGTAATCATGCCGTTTTTGAGCTTGTCGGTGGCATGAAGAAGGAGGAGGTAGTTGTGAGGGAGGGCTGATGGTGAGGGGCTGGGGTTTTTTGGGGGGCGCTGTGTGCGCCATCTCCATTGTGAATCAGGGCTTTCCCTCTCCGCTGCCCTCGTGGGGGAAGGAGGCAATTGCCGTGCAGCATGCGCCGCTATTTCCAATGGGCAGTTTTGGGGGGCTGTGTTTGGGGGGGTTAGAAGGTAGGGGGGTTGTGCCCTGTAGGAACCTTGTGCCTTGGGGGAATATGTTTGGTGTGTGTGGTGGTTCTGGGACTGATAGTTTTCGTGTCCATTTGCCGGGTTGCACGACCATTCACTTTTTATATATATAGATGCATCCTATATTTTCTTTTAGGACTGGATGCATACTGCATTGAGATGGGATGCATACTGTCCTCATCACACGTGATTATTACGATTCTTATGATTTGAAAATACTGTGCTTTGTCTCATCACACCACAGAAGGCTGGCTCCTCCCAATCCATTCAAAAAACCCATACATCTCCCCCTATGACCTTTTTAAAAGTACCATTGCTGATGAGATGCATAGAGATTTTCATATCACACACAAAAACAGAACTTCAGCAATGAAAGACTCCACAGAATTTCAAAAAACACAATTAGAATTTCATCTGCAAACGATCATTTCTGTGATGCATTGCAGACGGATGGGGCAAATGTCATGTGATGGGACCCATTTGAAATATTTCTCAAACAGTCTCCGAAACAGAGTATTTTCTAATGAGATAATGTCCTTTCTTTCTCCTTTAAAAAAAGTAAGTTGTGATAAATTAATCGTAGTATTACATTGATGCCATGCTACCGTGTTTCCCCGAAAGTAAGACAGCGTCTTACTTTCTTTTCCCCCCAAAAAGTCCCCCTACGTCTTACTTTCGGGGTACGTCTTATATAAACTAAGACGTACCCCAACGCCACGCCCACGCCGCCGCCGACACGCCGCCGCGGCACACTCCCGCGGCGCAGCTTTCTGGAGAAAGGAAGGGAGGGGAAGAAAGCCAGAAGCATGGCAAAGCGCCGCTGCGCCAGAGTGACGCTGCGTCATCGCTCTGCCCCGCCCCGGCTCCCTTCTCCCTCCCTTTCTTGGAGAAAGGAAAGGAGGAGGGGAAGCGAGCTGGGGCGGGGCAAGCGACGACGCGTCAGAGTGACGCGTCATCGCTCCCCCCGGCTTCCTTCTCCCTCCCTTTCTTGGAGAAGGGAAAGGAGGGGGAAGCGAGCTGGGGGCGGGGCAAAGCGACGACGCGTCACTCTGACGCAGCGCACACTTTGCCATTCTTCTGGCTCTCTTCCCCCTCCCTTGGAGGCCTAGCAGAAAGGAGGTGTGCCGCGGAGGTGTGCCGCGGCCGATGGGCGATCGCGGCGGCGGCGGCTGTGTGGCGACGAGGTACGGCTTACATTCGGGGTACGGCTTACATTAGCCGACCCCCCTGACACCCCCGATACGTCTTACAACCGGGGGTGTCTTATTTTCGGGGAAACACGGTAGTTATGGGAGTTTATTTAGTGGGGTATTAAAAAATGACCGCAGCTTGCCAAAATTACCTCATAAACAATTGACCCAAAGCAATTAAATTAAAAGGTTTTGTGGTACTTTTAATATTTGGAAATAGGTTAAGCTATATTTGTAATGCATAATTTATTATTCATTTATTTCATTGTTCTGACAGGGGATAAGGGTTCAATGCAGAAATGGCTAGACCCCTTCCAGTCCGGCTTCCATTCTGGGCACGGGATGGAGACCGTCCTGGTCTCCATCACAGACCTACTCCGTTGCCACTTGGACCGAGGTGGATCGGCGCTGCTCGTGTTATTGGACCTCACGGCAGCGTTTGATGCTGTCAATTACCAACTTTTGACACACCGCCTGGCGGTTGCGGGGGTGAGGGGGACAGCTCTCAACTGGCTGTCCTCCTTCCTCCAAAACCGCCTGCAGCGAGTGAAGTGGGGAGGGGTGGTCTCCGAGGGCTCCGCTCTACACTGCGGGATCTCTCAGGGGGCCATCCTCTCCCCGCTGTTATTTAACATCTACATGCGACCACTCGCCCAACTGGTACAGAGTTTCAGGCTGGAATCAATCAATCAATCAATTTATTTGTATGCCGCTCTTCTCACCCCGAAGGGGACTCAGTGCGGCTCACAACACAATACAATACAAAACAGTGTAGACAGTGAAGCGAAGCTTCCAAAACAAATTTTACAGGGCGAAGACAAGCTTCAAATTGTGTACGAATACACTTAACAATATTTCAAAGGTATATTATGCAAAAATATATATCCATACTAAAACATAAGTGGGCAATTAAACACAGTACAATGCAATTATCATAATAATAAACTATACAGGTAACCTAAATATACAGTATAAAACTAATACACTGAAAAACTACTAAAGCCCACCTAATTAATAATGCCAAAGCCAGGAATAATCAACCAGCGCCCTATAAATTTTTTTTTAAAAAAAATAACCTATACCCCATGCCCCTAAGTAAAAGTCCTTCTTGCCTCCTCCTGCTGCCATTTTCCAAAGGGACAACGAAGCTGGAAAGACATCGGCTGTTGCTGGGTCCCAGCGTCTGCAGCAGGGAGGGGTGTGGCGGTGGCATGGCCCAGAGTACGCTGATGACACCCAGCTCGTTCTGAGGATGGACGCCGGGGCGGAATCTGTACCCGATAATTTCCAACTCTGCCTAGAAGCCGTAACTGGATGGCTGCGAGCCAGTAAGTTGAAGGTGAACCCGGCAAAGACGGAGATCTTGTGGTTGGGCCGCCCGGGGGAATCCAGCTGCCGACGTTTGACGGTGAGGCACTATGCCCGCAGTCCTCAGTAAAGAGCTTGGGGGTCTGACTGGACCCCCAGCTGTCTATGGAGGCACAAATTGCTTGTGCCTGCAAGACAGCCTTTTACCATCCGCGGCAAGCGAAGCGTCTGGCTCCCTATCTCTCCCGCCGCGACCTGGCCTCGGTGATCCAAGCCACGGTCATCTCGAGGCTCGATTACTGTAACGCGCTGTACATTGGCCTACCTTTGTCGGCGATCCGGAAACTTAAACTGGTGCAGAACGCGGCAGCTCGTCTGCTGCTAGGAGCCCCAAGAACGGCCCATATAACACCACTCCTGCTCAAACCATTGAATTCCGGGTCTCCTTCAAGGTGTTAGTTTTGATTTTCAAGGCCTTATATAGTTTGGGGCCAGAGTACTTGAAGGAGCGGCTTACCCCATATGCGCCCAGAAGATCACTGCGTTCAGAGGGGCTTAATTTACTTGAAATTCCGGGTATGAAGCTCTGCAGGCTCTCTTCCACACGGCAGAGAGCGTTTTCAGTGGCTGCGCCGGACATATGGAACTCACTGCCGCCGGAGACACGAGCCTTGCGGGACCTGATGGCTTTCCGCAGGTCCTGCAAGACCTGGCTGTTTAGGCAGGCGTTTGATGTTTGATGTCTGACGGCGCATGATCAACACTTGCCATCATGCTGTACCACTGCACTCTGTATAAACCAGCTGTGTCTGGCCATGATTCTATGTGATTGTAAGGGATGGGGTTCTCATCTGTTTTAATATGTAATTTTATGTGTTTTAAATTTTATGTGTTTTATATGCTGTTTTTATATGCTGTAAACTGCCCTGAGCCTCGGGAAGGGCGGTTTATCAAATCAAAATAATAATAATAATAATAATAATAATAATTTAAAATAATGGAATCTGTCAGAAAACAATGTGGTGTGGAAAAAGCTGAGTGAAACAAGATGAAGGTTTCTTATGGGTTTAAGGAAAGAAACAAGTATCCTATGGGGCAGGGCCGTAGCCAGGATTTTGATTTGGGGGGCTGAGTTTGGTTCGGGGGCTGAGACTGGGTGGAAGAGGGTCTACCCTAGCAAACCTTTTGTATTGTTATCCCAATAACCCCATTAATGTGGGATATAATGAGCATGGTGATCAGATCATGATATGAATAAACATAACAGTTTAAATAATATACACCAGTAAGGCCTTTTCACGGACCACCCTGAGAATTTCGGGGGCTGAAGCCCCCTTAGCCCCCCCCCCCTGGCTACATGCCTGCTATGGGGCTAAGGTTCCTGGCTCTGCCTGGAATATCTCATGGGTGCGATCTGATTTACGTTGAACCTGCCATAATTAACCTGTATGTGTGTGTTGCATGCCTTCAAATAATTTCCAACTTGAAGGCATGCAATACATACATGTAGAAACAAAGCTATCATACAGGTTAGCAAATATATGAAATATATGTGGGAGTTTTCGGGGATTTTATGCTAGTATCATGTTTTTTTATGTAGGCATTGAATGTTTGCCATTGTTTTGAAGTTTCACTAGCTTTTTCAATAGCAAATATGTTAAAAACCATATAAGACATGTGATGATGCAAGAGCGACCTGGTATTAGCGTTACTACAAACTGGAAGACAACTGTAATAAACACAATTTTTTGTTTCCATGAAGAAGAAAAATAAGGGTTTCTCGGCAAGATTTGTTCAGAGGGGAAGAGGTTGCCTTTGCTTTCTTCTGAGATAATTAACACAAGGGCATATTAATAAGCAACAGCTCCGAAGACAGGCAAAGGAAGCATCCCTTGTGCATACTCCAGTTGCATTCCCACTCAGACCAGCACCAGTTGAATCCCTTTTTCCAAGTTTTTCCATCTTTCTTTTCACATTTGGATTAAACTTCAGTTCTTGTCTAATCTCAGACTGCCTCTAGCTGCCTTTTCAGGAACTCCATAACCTCCCTAGAATGTCTGGATAAAAAAATAGAAGTGGGGCTGAACCATCTGCATGAATAGTAACACTACAGTTTTAACTTCCCGATGACATCCTGAAGTGTTTTCATGTAGATCAGGGGTAGGGAACCTATGTCTCAGAAGCCAGATGTGGCTCTTTTCATGATTGCATCTGGCTCTCCAGAGCAGCCCGGGTCTCGGTTTCCCAGCATGCAGCGGGGAGGAGTGACGCAAATGTGCCGCAACTGCCACACACAAAAAACCCCAACCCCACAAAGTGATCCAAGACAACTAATAAGGTCACATTTACCCTGTCCTGGTGTGACTTATCTACTAAAGTTTAAAAAGATGCTGTTACTATAGCAAAGCTAGCCTGAATCTAGATAGTCAGTATTTTTTTTTTTATTTATTTATTTATTTATATATGTATTTATTCATTCATTCATTCATTCATTCAGTTTTTATGTCGTCCTTCTCCGAGGGCTCAGGACGGCTCACAGAGAAGATATATAAACACTTTAAAACAACTGAAAAATTAAACTCTTAACTAAAAACTATAAAACTATTTACAACTGGTTAATCAAATCGGACCCCGAAAGCCTGCTAGAATAGAAAAGTCTTGCATGCACTGCAGAACTTTGTTAAATCTCTCAAAGCTCGCACATTTTCTGGCAGAGCGTTTCAAAGAGTTGGAGCTATGATCATGAAGGCTCGTTGTCTTGTCGATGTCAGCCGATATGAGCGGCAGCTAGGAATCAGCGTGGGGTGAGTCCTTCCTGAATCTTCGTTCGCGAAGTAATGCTGAGATAGATATATATAGAGAGAGAGAATTGGTTAAGCAACCAAACCCAAAGAGTGCTCACCAATGGTTCCACTTCATTCTGGAAAGAAGTGAGTAGTGGAGTGCTGCAGGGTTCTGTCCTGGCAGGGGCGGCCCCAGCGATTCCGCCACCTACGTGGTCACGTAGAGCGTCACCGGCTGGGAGGAGCACCACCGGCTGAGAGGGGCGCCGCCGCGCCGACTCCGCGCCCCGAGCGCCGCCGCACTGCCCTGCGCCACTGTCCGCGCACGCGCAGAAGCACCTACAGGTGCTATAGCGCCTGTAGACGTTTCTGCGCACGCCGCGAACATCCGCGCACGTGCACTCCCTCCCAAGCGCGCTGGAGCCAGCACGCTGGCTCCAAAGTGGCAAGCGCGCTTGGGAACGAGTGGCGTGCGCGGTGGCGGACGTTCGCGTGCGCAGAAACATCTACAGGTGCTATAGTGCCTGTAGGTGCTTCTGCACGCTTGGCGCCGGGCAGCGCAGGGGAGGCACGCGCAGAAAGGTGCACCGCGCGGAGGTGTGCCGTGGCCGATGGGGCCGGTTGCGGCGGTGGTGTGGCGGCAGCGTGGCGCCCGGCACTGTGGCCGTGGTGGCGGCATGGGCGTGGTCGTGGGCATGGCGGTGGCGGCGGTGTGGGCGTAGCGGTGGGGGTGTGGGCATGGCAGCGGTGTGGGCGTGGTGGTGGCAGTGAGTGACGCGGCGGTGGGGGGGACAAAATTTTCTTTGCGTACCCCCCCAAATTAGGTCGGGTCCAGTGCTGTTCCACATCTATTCCACATCTATAATAATGACTTAGATGAAGGTGTGGAGAGCATCTTATCAAGTTTGAACAAGTCGAACAGGAGCCAACATGAGCCATGCAGCATCTTAAAAAGCCAATGGGATTTTGAGCTGCATCAAAATAAGTATAGTGTTTAGATTGAGGGGAGTCGTGGTGCCTCTTTATTCTGCAACATCCCCGTTGTTGTTGATGTTTCTGGTTCATGCAACCCTAAGGCAAAATGATCATGTAATGGTTTGTGCAACATTACTTATTCCTTCATATGAGTCTGAGAAAGTGTGGCAAGACTAGGTTTCCACGCCTGAGTGGAGATCTGAAGACTGATTTCTGGAGTATTAGTCCAACATTCCAACCACTCCATCACCATCCAACATCAACGATCACTTGTGTCCAAGTATGATTGCTTTCCTAGTGCAGGATCTTGGTGATGAGTGTCTGGGAGTGGGTCTTGGGGGGGGGGTTCAAAATAGTGGGGTTGGCCCATTTGTGACCCACGTGATGAACTTTGTTCTCCCCTGGTCCATGCCTATTTAGGAAAAAAAACATTACCTTCTCCCACCTTTTACATTTGCAGATGTATTTCCTCCCATTTTGGCTTCGCCTTTTGTCTTACACTCTTTGTTCCTTCCCTGTGAGTCACTGATCAAAGCTGTGGAGTGAGCCATTTCCTCAAGGCAGTTTTCAGCTCATCCTCAGTGCGGTGGCACCATTGGTTACCTAGCAACAACAGTGCTTATTTTTACTACAAATATCCCCCCTCCCTCGCATTAGAGCCCCAAAAGCCTATTAATAGCGGCTCTAGAAGAGATTTATCTGAAGGAAAACAGCTTTCTGATTCTTGCACCATTTGCCGGCCCTTCTAGAAATGGCTATTAAAAACACAGCTGTGCCCACTTCTCGTGGGTGGGGCGGAGAGGGAATGACCCCTACTGGGTTACAAGAAAGACTCTTCGCTTTCGGAAGAAAAATGACTCACTTGGCTGGCAGAAACAGTGGCATTTTCCAAGCTGTGCCTCATGAACTCAGTTGTAACTGTGTATATGCCATGAAACTTGTCCTGAGCCCCTAAAGTAGCCAACAGCCTTCAGGTGTGGTGAACAACCATATCTCATTCACAGTGTAATTCTATCACAATTGGAGATTGGAGACCTATGCAAGAACGGTTAGGCTGAATCCTGAATCCTGGGTCCGTTACTTTTTAATTTATTCATTAATGATCTGGATGTAGGAGTGAATTCTGAGGTAGCAAAGTTCGCAGACGACACTAAATTGTTCAGGGTAGTTAAAAATGAAACTGATTGTAAAGAGCTCCAGAAAGATCTCTTGAAATTGAGTGAATGGGCAACAAAGTGGCAAATGCATTTTAACCTAAACAAGTGTAAAGTCATGCACATCGGGGCAAAGAACCCCAACTACACCTACCAATTGATGGGGTCAAAGCTTTCCGAGACAAACCAGGAAAGGGATCTTGGGGTCTTGGTGGACAGCTCAATGAAGATGTCAACCCAGTGCGCAGCAGAACGCCTTGGTCTTTTCAGCCTTGAAAGACGGCGTTTAAGAGGTGACTTGATCGAAGTGTATAAAATCATGCATGGGATAGAAAAGGTGAATAAAGAAAAACTATTTTCTTTGTCACAAAACACTAGGACTAGAGGGCACTCCTGAAGCTCCAAGGTAGGAAAGTTATGACTAATAAAGGGAAATATTTCTTCACCCAGAGGGTCATTGGGTTATGGAACTCACTTCCAGAAGAGGTTGTGACAGCGGTCAGCCTGAACAACTTCAAGGCAGGATTAGACAGATTCATGGATACCAAGTGTATCGGTAGTTACTGAAAAGGACATTCAAGTGCCACCTCGGAGTTGGTTGAGGTAGGCAGGATTTTCCTGGGTACTGGTTGTGGGAGGTCGGGAGCAGGTCAGGGTTTTGCCCTCCCTTCTGCTTGAGATCCCCGTGTACAACTGGTGGGCCACTGTGTGATACAGAATGCTGGATTAGATGGGCTGAGGTCCGATTCAGCATGGCCCTTCTTATGTTCTTATGTTGTTATGAACCTGTCTTCAGACTCTCTGGATCAAGGCTGAGAATCATTAGGCATTCTGAATATCACTCAACAGCAAGTCTATAGCCACTAGAACTCGGAGAGTTCAAACCAGCAACATCTCCAATTTAAAATATTTTATTGATTTCCAGAAAATTTAAAAACATAGAGTAGACAAAACACAATAACAACACACACACCCCTTCACCCTGACACACAAATACTAACAAACTAAACTAAAACAAAAAGATCATATAGGTCCTTCCTGCCCTTCCTCCCCCATTCATCTCCCAGTAGTTATTCCATTTATCTACAGAACATCCCTGACTTCTTTTTATCCAAGACTTGATTCTTATAGTATAGTTTTATATTATAGTCCATTCTAGTTCTTTCTTCTTGAAGTAATTGAAAATCATAGTCCAGTCCGTATTTTTAGTGTTTGTATCTTGTTTTATCCTCTGGGTCAGCCGATCCATGTTCATAATGTCTATTATCTTTAGTCTCCATTCCTCGATCTCAGGAATATGATTTTCCTTCCATCTTTTGGCTAGGATTAATCTGGCCGCAGAAACACAATAGACAAATAACTTCTCCGTATTATCCTCCACCTTAACATCTAGTAGTCCCAGCACCAAGCATTCAGGTTTTAATAAGATTTTGATTCCCAAAGCTTCCTGAATTTCTTTATGGACCGCTTTCCAGAATACCTTTACTTTTTCACAATCCCACCACATGTGGATAAAATATCCTACTTCTTTCTGGCATTTCCAGCATTTGTTACAGTAATTTTTGTTAAACTTGGCGATTTTTTCTGGGGTGAGGTACTGAAGCAGTAACTTGGAGTCCCAAAACTCCCAGGGCACTCAGGCCACCGAACGTGCGGGCGCAAGGAAGAGATGACGCGGCAATCTTTTACTGGGTCCAGGAAACCAGCTTTATTGTATCACATCAGCTGATGGGTCCATCCACCTGTGCGGAAAACGGGGCCGCTTGGCGAACAGAACCCCGAACATTTCTAGCATACAGATTTTATACCATCAATGGAGTCAACATTTAGTCCCTCCCTTCTTCATGCACATTACTGGCTAGCATTCATGAACCCATTTTATCTTATCCAATTAAACAAAGCATTCTCGCATCTTATTCCTATTTGCTAATAACTGTGGCGCAGTGTGAATTTCCATCATTGTTCTATGTTATTGCTTTATGAGCAAAGTGTTCTCAAATCGTTACTTTTCTACCGGGCTTTAACTTGGTGGCCTGCCAAGTGAGAGCTTCATTTGCCATGCTTATGCATCACTCCCCTCTGACATTTCTCCTGCTAAGGTTTCAATTTCCCCTTTAGTACCACCTGTGGAAAATCTTCAGGCTATTTTCTTTCAGGTCATATGAAAGAACACATTTCATGTGTTTATTCAGAAATCTTTCCCACATTATGAATGGAATTGAGTGGCCTACGTCTTGGGCCCATTTGATCATACAGTTTTTAATCGTTTCTTCTTCCGTCTGCCATTCTAGGAGTTTATCATATAGTAGGGATAGTTTCCCTTTAGATTTTCCCGCTAATTACTGCCAAAATGTATCTGACAGTGTAAACCCCATAATTTTGTCCTTTTTGTATTGTTCATTTATTTGGATATATTGCAGCCAATCAATTGTTTTATCGAATTCTTTCACTTCTTCCCTATCTTTCAAAACTGTATCCTCGCCAGAGATTTTCAACAATGCGTCATACCTCACCCAGTCCGATTTCCCATATTCTCTTCTAAAAAATGCCTCTTGTGGGGATACCCACCCTGGTGTTTTACTGCAAAACCTACTTATATATTTCAGCCAGACCTTTATCAAAGACTTCCTTATTTTTTGATCGTTGAATTTGCTTTCTTTCTTCATTTGGTTGTACCAAAGGCACCCGTGCCATCCTACACGTAGCTCGTGGCCTTCTAGAGAAAGAAGTCTTTTATTCTTCAGTGTTATCCACGCCATTACCCAATCCAGGGCGCAGGCCTCATGATAGAGTCTGAGGTCCGGTACTCCCCAGCCTCCTCTGCCCAGCAATATCTGAAGAGCCATCTGATCTCCATTCTGTCTTAAGAAGAGTCTACTGCAGGGTTCAGGAACCTTTTTGACTCAGAGAGCCATAGGGTTGCCATATTGTGATGGAAGAAATAAGGGACATTTACAGGTTTTTTGTGATGGAAGAAAAATAAGGGACACTTAATAAAAACTTGACAATCTGGAGGGCCGAAGTTTGCCCAGGCCTGATCTAGAGTGGCTCCGACACTACATGGAAGAGGCTGGACTAGATGACCTTTGGAGTCCCCAGACTCTACATGGAAAGGGAATTTCAGCTCCCACAATTCCTCACAGCCAAGAACAACCACCAGGTTCTGCCTGGCCAACTGCGGGGAGGGTTCTGTCCCGGCGGGAGGCCCTTAGGTATGTACCGTGAGCGGGCAGGCGTGCTCGGGGGCCGGGAGGGCTGTGCGGAGGAGGAGCAGGCCGGGCTGGGCCGGGGAGGCCGAGGAGGCCGGGGGAGGGGAGGCCTCCCGGCTGAGCTGCTCGAGCACGGCCACGCTGCGGGCGCCGCTGACGGCCAGGCGGAGGTCCTGGGACCAGGCCAAGGGCTCCGCGCCGCCGCTCAGCGCCCCTTGCAGCCGCACCGGGGGCTCCCTCCGCCGCCACGCTGCCAAGCGAGGGCGGGGACTAGGCCCAGGAGGAGCTGCAGCTGGCTCCCTCGCAACCGCCGCCATCTTGGGCCCTGGGTCCTCTCCACGCACGCCACGCCCCCTTCCGACACAAAGAGGTGCCTGACTGCGTGTCTCCCCACCCACTGCAATATACACTCCCAAATTTCAGGCACCTCGCTAGTCGCCCCAACGCGGGGTCCTTCCCTTCCTTCTTCACCCTCGAGGCCTACCTGCGCCAGGGCAGCCTGCTCCGAGCCGGCCCCTCTTTTCCCAGCACCAGCCAGAGGACAGGCCAGGTCAGAGGAGCGAAAAATAAGGGACAGCAGGTGTAAATACGGGACACCCAAAAAAGAACCAAAATACGGGACGTCCTGTATAATACGGGACATATGGGAACCCTAGAGAGCCATGAAAGCAAAATATTTGGAAATGTATTTCAGTGAGAGCCATATAATATATATAATCTCTATCTCCTCTATCTCTATACAATAATAAAGCTGAAAGTTTGTATGTGGGTTTGTTTGTTTGTTTGTGGGTTTGTGGATATGTGCCAGCGTTCAGATTGGCTCCCGGCCTCTAAAGTCCCGGCCTCCAAAGTCCCACCCCCTACATTCAAACATTATGATTGGTTGCCACAGAGGCCGAATTTCCTAAACCCCCTCTGATTGGCCACCATTGCCTCATTGCTAAACCGCCTCTGATTGGACACCATTGCCTCAAACACCAGGATTGGTTGGCACAGAGTCAGCATTTGCTACACCGGCTCTGATTGGCCACCATTCCTCCTTCCCTATTCTCAAACCTCTCGCAGACAGAACTTTGCAAACAGGCTTCCTTTTGGCCACGCCCTCCACACACAGCACCACTTCATTCTCCTGCCTAGGCCTCGGCCTGATTTCTTTCACAGTAAGACTTACTTTTCTTCTTTCTCCTGACTAGGCCCCTTAGGACACAGAAAAAGACCACACTTGCCACACAGCCCCCCCCCCCAACACCCACTCTACATCCTGGTGATGGGACTTGAAGTACCTTCACTAACTTCCTAAGACCACTGTGACCCTCATCCAGTAATACAGACCCAAAGGCCCACACAGAGCCTCCATGACCTGCTGCACTTTGGAGGAGGCTGCACCACAGATGCTGGGACTTGCAGTGCCTTCACTACTTCCATTATACCACTCCTACGCCTTCTAATGAAGGAACAAGACCACACTTGGCACACAGAGCCCCCATGACCCACTCTACACCCTCCTGCTGTTTGGAAGAGGGTGAGCTACAGATGATGGGACTTGCAGTAACTTCATTAATTTCATGATACCACTCCAACTCCTGCTCATGATGGATCAAGACCTAACTTGGTATACAGGGCCCCCGTGACCCACTCTACACCCTACTGCAGCTTGGAGGAGGGTACACCAGAGATGATGGGACTTGCAATACCTTCACTAACTTCCGGAAACCACTGCAAACCACACAAACATCTGATAAGGACCCACCTTGACACACAATGCCTTCTTCAAATGACCCGGGCACCGCCGGGTCCCCAAGCTAGTACATTATAAGACCGAATTCAACTAAATGTGAGTATATACGTACATACTATGAGAAAAGGATTCCCCCGGCAGAATGACGGGACACTTCAGACCTGGAGCCATTCTCCGGGTTTGCGGCTATGCCGGGCTTGGTAGAACCGTGAACCGGAAGAAAGGCTCCCCTCAAAGAAATGTCGGAGAGAAAAGTGTTAAATAAATACTACCCTCCGGACTTTGATCCGTCGAAAATCCAGAAGCTCAAACTCCCAAAGGACAGAAAATCAGTGGATGTGACTCTTAATAAGACATGTCACATTATCACAGGATGTCTATGCCCTACACCACTGGAGAAATTATACTGTTTAGTCAGTATTACACCATCTGACATACACAGGTGTATGTCTTCCGACAGGGATTGTCTGTCGTATGTGTATTGTAATCCACGCTGAGTCCCCTTCGGGGTGAGAAGAGCGGAATAGAAATAAACAGTATTTTTATTATTTATTTATTTATTTGCAATACTTTTACCCCACCCTTCTCACCCCCGAAGGAGGACTCAGGGCTGCACCCTCTAATGTAATGTAGCAACCTGTAATGAAGGGACCAAGGTATTGGTATCTCCAGCCCATTCTCTGTTTGGATATCAGGCAGGAAGCCAATGCCTTAAATCAGGGCTGTCCAACTGGCGGCCCGCGGGCCGTATACGGCCCCCCAGCCCCTTCCCTATGGCCCCCTAAGCTTTTTAATAAAAAATAAATTAAATTAAAATATTTTTTAAATTACCCACTTCCGTGTTTCAGAGCAAGTATCGCGAGACTACGGAAGCCACACGGGATTTCGCTCTCAACGCGAAATCTCGCCTGCATTGAGAGCGAAATCCCGTGTGGCTTCCGTAGTCTCGCAATACTCCTGTTGCCGAAATCTCAGCTACTTAATCCCTGCGGCCCACGCAGACGTGATTTGTACCTTCCCGGCTGCTGCCTCGGTCGGTCGTCGCCTCTGCTGGTGGTCCGGCTGCTCCTGGATCCCGCGCGTTTGGGAAGGTAGGCTAACTTTTATGTTATTATTATGTAATTGTGTATTTGAATGCCCACCCTGCATTTAATGTTAGTAAAATATTATATTTGACTGTATGGATGCCCCTTTTGAATTCCCACCCTGCATTTTATCTCAGTAAAAGATTATATTTGACTGTATGCATGCCTCCTATGAGTAGTAAGCCCGGGGCGGAGCCGGGGGCAGGGGCGGAGCCGGGGCCGGGGGCAGACCCGGCCCCTGGGCCGGTAGAAGTTGGACAGCCCTGCCTTAAATCAAGAAATAGTTTACTAAGACCTACAGAGATACTCACAGGAACGCCTCAGCAAGTGAGAGTCCAAAAGTAGCAGGTTAAAATAAAGCTATTCTGATTCTGATTTTGATTCATTATCTGATTTCAAATTATATACATCAACTATAGTCATTATTTTCATTTTCTTTAACTATAAACTTGCCTTTGCACTTTTTCCCTTCACTTTCTTCAGTAATTATTTGAAGCCTTGCTATTTTTTGCTAGTAATATGGTGTCATCTGCCTATCCAAAAGGGTTGATGTTCTTCCTCCAGTTTTCACGCCTCCTTCCTTTGATTCTAATTCTGTTTTACATATGATATGTTCTGCATACAAGTTGAAAAGATAGGCTGATCTTGCCTGTTCTGCCGGCCTGGCCGTCTTGTCAGCTCTAAACCATTCTGTCTCTCTGTATTCCTTGTCAAGGTTAGGTATCGGGACAATCAAATGTTATGTCATACCCATGTCTTTTCAATCCATACCAGTGGTTCCCAAACTTTTTTGGCCTATCGCCCCCTTTCCAGAAAAAAATTTACTCACCCCTAGAATTTTTTTTAAAAAATTTAATAGCAATTAAACAGAAAGATATATGTATTAATGCAGTGGTTCCCAACCTTTCTAATGCCACGACCCTTAAATAAGGTTCCTCATATTGTGGTGACCCCCATCCATATTTTCGTTGCTACTTCATAAATAATTTTGCTACCGTGTTTCCCCGAAAGTAAGACAGCGTCTTACTTTCTTTTGACCCCCAAAATCCCCACTACGGCTTACTTTTGGGGTACGGCTTACATTAGCTGACGGTACCCCGAAAGTAAGGCGACAGTAAGATTATCGCGGCGGCATGGCGTGGCTGGCTTGGCTGGGCCGGAATCCTCCTCCTCTTCCTCCTCTTCTTTCCAGCGGCGCCTTCCATCCTCCTCTTCCTCCCAGCAGCGCCTTCTCCCTCTCGCGGTTCCGCCCCTCCCTTTAGTGAAGGGAGGAGCGGCGGAGCCACCGCCGGCGAGAGAGAAGAAAGCGCCGCCGGAAGTCCCGCACGCACGGCGGCTCAGGCGTCTTTCCCCGCCCCTCTCGCCGGTTCCGGCCCCCTCCCTCAGCCGCCCCTCTTCCCTTCCCGAACGGGCCTGCAGGGAGATCGATCGGTCTCCTGCAGGCTCCGTGCGGGAAGGGAAGAGGGGCGCAAAAGGGCTCCCCATTGCGCCTGTCTTCCCTTCCCCGCTACGGAGCCTGCAGAGAAACCGATCGATCTCCCTGCAGGCTCCGTTGTGGGGACGGGAAGAGGGGCGGCTGAGGGAGGGGGGCGGAACCGGCAAGAGGGGCGAGCCGGCGGCGGCGCCTGGCGCCCCGTCGCCGGGCGGACTTCCGCCCGGCGCCTTCTCCCTCTCGCCGGATCCGCCCCTACCTTCAGTGAAGGGAGGGGCGGATCCAGCGAGGGAGAAGGCGCCCGGCGGAAGTCCCGCCCCAGGCGACTCAGGCGCTTTCGCCGCCGCCCGGTTCCCGTTTGGAGCGCGGGCGGGTGGGGCGGCGGCGGGGAAAGACGCCTGAGCCGCCGTGCAGGCGGGACTTCCGGCGGCACTTTCTTCCCTCTCTCCGGCGGCGGCTCCGCCCCTCCTCCCTTCACTAAAGGGAGGGGCGGAACCGGCGAGAGGGAGAAGGCGCTGCTGGGAGGAAGAGGAGGATGGAAGGCGCCGCTGGAAAGAAGAGGAGGAAGAGGAGGAGGATTCCGGGCCCAGCCAAGCCAGCCAAGACATGCCGCCCGAGGTACGTCTTTCTTTCGTGGTACGGCTTATATAAGCCGACCCCTCTGACACCCCCGATACGTCTTACAATCGGGGGTGTCATACTTTCGGGGAAACACGGTACTCTTACAAATTCTAATCCAAATATCTAATATGCAGGTCAAAGCAAAGAGGGTGGGGCCAAAGAAGAGGGGCGCTCGATCCCTCCTAAATGGCCAATCGTTCACCGCCCCCTTAAAGGGGTTCACCGCCCCCTTAAAGGAGTTCACCGCCCCCCAAATTCCCCTGAGCCTCTCACCACCCCCTTGGATCGCCTCACCGCCCAGCAGGGGGCGGTACCGCCCACTTTGAGAATCAGTGATCTATACAATCAAAGGTTCTATAAAGCGCAGGTTGATTTTTTTCTCTTTTTTTGTTGCAAAGATTTTTATTTTATTTTGAAAAGAGAAAAAGTATTTCCAGGGAAAGAGGGGGAACAATAGTCATATAAAGAAAAACATGAAAATTTGAAAATTTAGGGGGGGGGGAGAGAAAAAGAGGGTGGAAAAGAAGAAGAAAGAGTAATAAAAAAATTATTTAAAAAGAAAAAAAATGTGACTTCCATTCCAGACTTGTGTCTTCCATGAATTCATATGTTCGATTAGTTGGTTTATTAAATTTATTTCGTTATTAATTTTATTTCCTACTGTAATCCTTTTTGTAGCCGTTCACGAGGTCTCAATTTCTCCTTTTTATTAATGTCTCTTCATTTCACTTTTACGAGAGGGCCAATTTATACATGTCTTTTATTTCTTTAAACTTATCTAACAAGTCCTCAATATCGAGGATTCCTTCTTATTTCCAACCTTTTGCAGCAAAAGTTCTCGTTGTAGTCCTCTTATATATAAATTGTCTTTCTATGTTTTCGTCAAGATTGAAGTTTGAGATCATAACTTTAAGAAATATATATATTCTGATTTATTCTAGAGTTCCTTATTCTTGTATCCTTTATCCAATATTTTAGTGGTTTTCAAGCAGGCTCATCACCTAAAAAATAAACAAAAAATAATAATGTAGCAAGTCCTTCTTGTTGATAGTATTTCCGGAATTTATTTAGTACTAGCTTGGGGACCCGGCCCTGCCCGGGTTATTTGAGAAAGGCATTGTGTGCCAAGGTTGGTCCTTATCAGATGTTTACGTGCCTCGCAGTGGTGTCAGGAAGTTAGTGAAGGTACTGCAAGTCCCATCGGCCTTGGTCCATCCCCCTCCAAAAAGCACCAGGATGTAGAGTGGGTCATGGGGGCTCTTAGTGCCACGTTTGGTGTTGATCCTTAATTGGATGAGGGTCACAGTGGTGTCAGAAGGTGAGTGAAGGTACTTCAAGTCCCGTCATCCATGGTCCATCCCCCTCCAAACAGCACCAGGATGTAGAGTGGGTCATGAGGGCGTTGTGTGCCAAGTTTGGTCTTGATCAGTAATCGGATGAGAATCGCAGCAGTCTTGGGAAGTGAGTGGAGGTACTTCAAGTCCCATCATCCGTGGTCCATCCTCCTCGATACTGCACCAGAATGTAGAATGAGTCATGGGGGCTCTGTGTGCCAAGTTTGGTCTTGATCAGTGTTTGGATGAGGTTGGCAATGGTCTGGTGAAGTGAGTGGAGGTACTTCAAGTCCCATCATCCGTGGTCCGCCCTTCGAACTGCATCAGGACGTACATTGGGTCATGGGGACTTTTTGTGCCAAGTGTGGTCATGATTATGCACTGGATGAGGGTTGCAGTGGGATTGGGAAGTGAATGGGGGTACTTGAAATCCCATCCTTCATGGTCCACCCTCCTCTAAACTGCAGTAGGATGGAGTGTGGGTCATGGGGGCACTGTGTGCCAAGTTTGGTCTTTATCAGTCTGTGTTCAGGGCCGCCTTGGTCTGTGGGGAATGAAGGGTTTGAAAGTACTACAAATCCCATAACCCGTGATGGTACTTCAAGTCCCATCATCCATGGTCCTCCGTACTCCAAACTGCAGTAGAATGTAGCATGGGTCATAGGGGCTCTGTGTGCCAAAGTTGGTTACTGTTAATTCAGGCCATACACAATGTCCCATTAACTGAGGCCTAGTCGGGGAAATCAAGTTTTATTTATTTTATTTATTTATTATTTAAACTTGTGAGTCGCCACTCCCGGGTGGCTCGGGGCGACTTACACAAAATGCAAAATTAAACAGAATAAAACAGCATAAAAACACAATAAAAACACTCAGCGCAATAAGCACACAGTACTATGAACACAATAGTACATCAATATGAGATGCAGAACACGGAAGGCAGGTGCCCACCCATCTTAACATTAGCACCCGAAGGCCTGTCGAAACAGTAGGGTTTTGCACGCCTTCCGGAATACAGCTAAGTCCGTAAGGACACGGACTCCGGGGGGTAGTGCATTCCACAATGTCGGAGCGATTATGGAAAAGGCCCTCCGCCTTGTGGACGTCAGATGATACATTTTGACGCTGGGCACCTCCAGTAGTTGGCCCACCTCAGAACGTAGTTAATGAAGCCTTATTGTAAGTTTTGGGCCTGGTCTGTGATTTGTAGGGGCTACAGTGTTTTCTGGGAAGTGAATTGGGTGAAGGTACTGCAAATCCCATCATTCGTGGCCTATCTTGTCCTAAACTCTCTTTTGGGGCCTGGCCATACACAATGTCCCATTAACTGAGGCCTAGTCAGGAAAATCAAGTTAATGGAGCCTTACTGTAAATTTTTGGCCTGGTTTCTGATTTGTAGGGGCTACAGTGTTTTCTGGGAAGTGAATTGGGTGAAGGTACTGCAAATCCTATCATTCGTGGCCCATCCTGCCCTAAACTCTCTTTTGGGGCCTGGCTATACACAATGTCTCATTAACTGAGGCCTAGTCAGGAAAATCAAGTTAATGAAGCCTTACTGTAAATTTTGGGCCTGGTTTGTGATTTATAGGTGATAAAGTGTTTTCTGGGAAGTGAATTGGGTGAAGGTACTGCAAATCCCATCATTCGTGGCCCATCCTGCCCTAAACTCTCTTTTGGGGCCTGTAATGTACTGGCCTGCTCTGTTGGTAATTGGTAACTTTAAAAGGGCGAAAGGCAGGCAGCTGTTTTCTAAAAGCTGAGGGGAGGAGAAAACAGGAATCCATTTTGTTTTCACAGAGCCAAGTGGGGAGAGAATGTTGATGGTGCGTTTTTCCTCAGTGGGAAGAAATCCTGTTGTTTGAATGTAGAGGCCTGGATTCTGGGATGCTGGCTAATCAGTGGCAATCAATGGCCTCTGTCTGGTGCCTTAGAATTTTGGAGTGCTGAGGTTGGCCAATCGAAGTACTTTATGCAAATAATCCCACAGTGGGAGCCAATCAGAAAGCTGCCACATATCCGCCCTTCCGCCCTCCGCACACATACATACAAACATTCCGCTTTATTAAGGTATACAGATGTTGTTTCTTCTTTTATTCCCTTTCCTGGGGTCTCATTCTGGATTTCTTTTGGAATTTTTTCTTTCAACAATTTCTCATGGAAGACTTTGGCTTTATCTTCAGTTGTCAACCAATATCTTTCTTCTTTATAAGTGACCATAATTCCTTCTCTTCTCTCCCAGCGAAATCTAACTTGTCGTTTTTAAGTTCTTCTGTCAAGAAGTGATATTTTCTTCTTCTTTCAATGTTGTTTGAGGGAGTTCTTTAAGTACAACAATTTTATTTCCTTTATACATAATTGGCTTTTTATTGCTATTACATATAATTTGATCCGTCATTTTCTTCGTTGTAATTTTTTTTCCTAAAATACTTTAGTGAAGTATTTTACACACCGAAAAGGCAAATTCAGTAGATTTCCAGGGGGTAGACAATGGGGCACCTGTCAGACGTCAGACAGGCCAGAGACGCGCTTAGGGACCTACTGCGCATGCGCGGCGAGGAGCGGCGGTAAGTGGCGGAGGCGGCGGAAAGGGGCGAAGCGCAGCGCGGCGGAAAGCGGCGGAAGCGCGGAAAGGGGCGGAAAGCGGCGGAGGCGCGGAGCGGCGGAGGCGGCGGGGGCGGTCGGCGGGCGGTGGCGGAGGCAGAGAGAGGCGGAGGCGGGGACCGAGGAGGAGGCGGCCAAGGGAAAGGCTTAGGGATGGCGGAGGGCGCCAAGGAGGGTCCACCCTTCCAGAAGAAAATGGAAAAAAATATTTTGGGCCAAAAGTGGGCCCCGGCGCTTGAAGCACTTTTGGCCCAAAATATTTTTTTTCCAATTTTCTTCTTCTAAAATCTAGGTGCGTCTTATCATCCGGTGCGCCTTATGGTGCGAAAAAATACGGTATTTATTATTTAAACTTGTGAGTCGCCACTCCCGGGTGGCTCGGGGCGACTTACACAAAATGCAAAATTAAACAGAATAAAACAGCATAAAAACACAATAAAAACACTCAGCGCAATAAGCACACAGTACTATGAACACAATAGTACATCAATATGAGATGCAGAACACGGAAGGCAGGTGCCCACCCATCTTAACATTAGCACCCGAAGGCCTGTCGAAACAGTAGGGTTTTGCACGCCTTCCGGAATACAGCTAAGTCCGTAAGGACACGGACTCCGGGGCAGTGCATTCCACAATGTCGGACGATTATGGAAAAGGCCCTCCGCCTTGTGGACGTCAGATGATACATTTTGACGCTGGGCACCTCCAGTAGTTGGCCCACCTCAGAACGTAGTTAATGAAGCCTTATTGTAAGTTTTGGGCCTGGTCTGTGATTTGTAGGGCTACAGTGTTTTCTGGGAAGTGAATTGGGTGAAGGTACTGCAAATCCCATCATTCGTGGCCTATCTTGTCCTAAACTCTCTTTTGGGGCCTGGCCATACACAATGTCCCATTAACTGAGGCCTAGTCAGGAAAATCAAGTTAATGGAGCCTTACTGTAAATTTTTGGCCTGGTTTCTGATTTGTAGGGGCTACAGTGTTTTCTGGGAAGTGAATTGGGTGAAGGTACTGCAAATCCTATCATTAAATGGCCCATCCTGCCCTAAACTCTCTTTTGGGGCCTGGCTATACACAATGTCTCATTAACTGAGGCCTAGTCAGGAAAATCAAGTTAATGAAGCCTTACTGTAAATTTTGGGCCTGGTTTGTGATTTATAGGTGATAAAGTGTTTTCTGGGAAGTGAATTGGGTGAAGGTACTGCAAATCCCATCATTCGTGGCCCATCCTGCCCTAAACTCTCTTTTGGGGCCTGTAATGTACTGGCCTGCTCTGTTGGTAATTGGTAACTTTAAAAGGGCGAAAGGCAGGCAGCTGTTTTCTAAAAGCTGAGGGGGAGGAGAAAACAGGAATCCATTTTGTTTTCACAGAGCCAAGTGGGGAGAGAATGTTGATGGTGCGTTTTTTCCCTCAGTGGGAAGAAATCCTGTTGTTTGAATGTAGAGGCCTGGATTCTGGGATGCTGGCTAATCAGTGGCAATCAATGGCCTCTGTCTGGTGCCTTAGAATTTTGGAGTGCTGAGGTTGGCCAATCGAAGTACTTTATGCAAATAATCCCACAGTGGGAGCCAATCAGAAAGCTGCCACATATCCGCCCTTCCGCCCTCCGCACACATACATACAAACATTCCGCTTTATTAAGGTATACAGATGTTGTTTCTTCTTTTTATTCCCTTTCCTGGGGGTCTCATTCTGGATTTCTTTTGGAAGTTTTTCTTTCAACAATTTCTCATGGAAGACTTTGGCTTTATCTTCAGTTGTCAACCAATATCTTTCTTCTTTATAAGTGACCATAATTCCTTCTCTTCTCTCCCAGCGAAATCTAATTTGTCGTTTTTTAAGTTCTTCTGTCAAGAAGTGATATTTTCTTCTTTCAATGTTGTTTGAGGGAGTTCTTTAAGTACAACAATTTTATTTCCTTTATACATAATTGGCTTTTTATTGCTATTACATATAATTTGATCCGTCATTTTCTTCGTTGTAATTTTTTTTCCTAAAATACTTTAGTGAAGTATTTTACACACCGAAAAGGCAAATTCAGTAGATTTCCAGGGGGTAGACAATTTCCAAATTTGCAAAAACATTAAATGACGACTGAGTATATTTAGTAGCTAGGCATGAGAAAAAAGTTATGAAAATGATTCGTTTCGTAAGAAATTCGTAAGAAATGCTACTTTCGAGTATTTCCGCACCTGGACGCCAACCAGGAAGTGGACTTCCTTTTTCGAACCGGGGGCCAGGATTTTCTTAAGTGTCGTTATTAGGTCGTAAGGGGGCACCCTCCTTCTCTCTCACCACCCTCCCGCCTCCCTTGCCAATAAGTATTATGGCAAGGCAAGCCCTAAAGTCGCTCCTTCTTTTCGGCTGGAAGCCTGGAAAAAATGTAAACAGAGGATTACTCAAGTAAATCTGCAAAAGGAGGGCACTTTGGATGAAGGGCCCTCCTTTGTGGATTTACTTCTGAGTAAACCTCTCTGTTTACATTTTTTCCAGGCTTCCCTGCCTCTCCTGCCCTGCCAGGATCTAAAGCATCAAAGAGTATTGGGGTGAGAAACCAACCTAATGTATAATAGAATGAATGCTACTGTAAGTGCCTAATATTATAAGTAATCCAACTGGTCATACCTACATTCCATGCACATGCAATAATACAGCAGTAATAACAATAACAAGAGGTAAAATTCAAACCGAAGTATTCTGACTGGTCTCTCCTCATGCGGTGCAAACGGGCTCTTCTCTTATTAGCCCGGAAATTAGCCCGGGAACAGCTTGGGAGCACACACATACATATTCTTGGGGGATTTGCTGCAGAATCCGGGCTCATAGAGAAGATTCTGCAGCAAATCCCCCAAAGAATATGTATGTGTGCACCCAAGCAGAAAACGCTGGCTTTTCCCGGGCTCACAGAGAAGAGCCCGTTTGCACCGCATGAGGCAGGGACTAGTCAGAATACTTCGGTTTGAATTTTACCTCTTCTTATACCCATTGTTATTACTGCTGTATTATTGCATGTGCATGGAATGTAGGTATGACCAGCCTGGGCAAACTTGGGCCCTCGCTCCCTCAGGATCGGGGTGAGAGAGGCAGCGAGGAGCCGGGGCTCCTCCTCCTTTTCTTTTGCTGCTTCCAGGAATAGAATACCCCTCCCTCCCTCCCTCCTTTGCTCCCTCCTTCCTATTTGGAGAGTCCCATCTAGAATTCAGTGTGATTTATTCAAGTTTTGGCCTACAACTCCCAGAAATCCCAGCCAATTTACCAGCTGTTAGGATTTCTGGGAGTTGTAGGCCAAAACCCTCTGGAATGCGCATGCGCTGGCATACGAACTACTAACGAATTTCGTTAGTAATTAAGTTACATTTTAGAAATTTTGGAAATTTTTTTGTAAGTCTTCCTATTACTAATCAACCCCCCCCCCCCCATTAGATTTTCGATTCCCTATTTTTAGGTTCTAAACCATCCCTATTAGTAGCTACAGACCACTAGGTTATACTTCAACCTAAAAGTGCAATAAATAAAACAAACAAAAAAACATGGATTAAATATAAGGAATTAATATGTAAAAAATACCCTTTATGGGCCTCCCCACTAGAAGCTACTCAAGGTATAAAGGCAGGGAAAGAGAAATGGCCACTATATAGGGATACATTAAAGAAGGAAAATAACTGTCTCACTTTAAAGACACAAGAAGAATTAAGAGAGTATAAGCTCAATTGGATCCATTATAATCAATTAAAAATGAGATACAAGGAGGATAGACAAATAGGCTGGGAGGAATCTCTAACGAAGGGAGGGAAAATATTAACTCAAAACGATAAGAAAAGAGTAAGTAATCTATATAAACTTATTCTAGGGAATAGACATGAAAAAAAATCCGATAAAAGAGTATATGGGTAAATGGAAAGACAACATAGGGTACAATATCCCACTTGAAGATTGGGAAAAAGTGTGGAGTATAGAGTAAACTATGCATATTCAATAAGAGAAAACCTGATGAAAGTTATTTACAGGTGGTATATTACACCTGCCCAATTAGCAAAAATATATAAAAACGGACAGGATAGGTGTTGGAAGTGCCACAGGGATAGAGGAACATTTTTCCACCAATGGTGGTCTTGTGGATTTGTTAAAAAGTACTGGGCAATGGTCCACAAAATGATACAGGAAATTTTACAAGATAAGGTGGAATTTAAACCAGAAATTTTTCTTTTAAATGTCATAGACACAAAGTCACTGGGAAAAGAGAAGGAGAAACTACTCTGTTATATCACTGCGGCAGCCAGAATAACGCTGGCCAGATATTGGAAAAAGCCAGAAACCCCTACGGAAGAAGAACTTTTATATAAGGTGTTGAATATTGCGGAGCTTGATACACTGATTCAACTGTTAAGACAAGGAACCTCTAACCAATTTATGGAAACTTGGAAATTATTCATACTATGTATTAAAAAGAAAAAGAACATTGACCTGAAAGGGTTCTGGATCTAAGGATAGATACAAGAACACCTAGCATGGCTCTGTAAAGAAGGACAAAAGTACTGTTTGAATCTCCGGGTGAAGTCAACCAATTTGTTTTAGTTACCCGGTCACCCCGATGTGTTCCCCCTACACACTACCCACCCCGTCACCCCAGTCCTTACCCAGCCCCCCTTCCCTTCACTTCCCGAGCGTTATGTATGGTTGTTGTTATTGTTGTATTTTAATCAATTTAAAAAATTTCAAAAAAATAATAAAAAAATAATAAAAAAAAAAGATGAAGGGCTGGAGGAAAACAGAGATGGGATGAAAGTAATTAGATTCTGAACAGCAGTAATCCATTTACAAGGCAACATTCTGTTAAATTTGCAGTATTTTTGCCCCCAAATATGGAGCTGACAAGAGCAGTTGTCCACAGGAGCTTAGACCAGATTCGTTTCTTAAAAACACGGAGAAGATAGCTACCGTGTTTCCCCAAAAATATGACACCCCGATTGTAAGACGTATCGGGGTGTCAGAAAAGGGGTCGGCTTATATAAGCCGTGCCGAAAGTAAAACGCATCTGCGGGCGGCATGGCGTGGCTTCCTGGCTGGGCGACAGGCTCCCAGAGGGGCTCAAAAGGGGCCGAATCCTCCTCCTCCTCCTCCTCTTCCTTCCAGCAGCGCCTTCCATCCTCCTCCTCTTCCTCCCAGTGGCGCCTTTCCCTCTCGCGGTTCCGCCCCCTCCCTTCACTGAAGGGAGGAGTGTCTGAGCCGCCGCCTGCAAGAGGGAATAAAGCGCCGCCGGAAGTCCCGCCAGCACGGCGTCTCAGGCGTCTTTCCCCGCCGCCGCCCACGCCCACGCTCCAAACACGAGCGGGGCGGCGGTCGCGGGCAGCGCCTGAGTCGCCCTGAGGCGGACTCGCCCGCCTTCTTCCCACTGCTGGCGGCTCCGCCTCCTCCCTTCAGTGAAGGGAGGGGGCGAGGCTGCCGAGAGGGAGAAGGCGCCGGCGGAAGTCCCGCCCCAGGGCGACTCAGGCGCTTTCGCCGCCACACCGCTCGTGTTTGGAGCGCGAGGGCGAGTGATGCGGCGGCGGGAAAGACGCCTGAGGGAGGGGACGGAACCGCGAGAGGAAAGGCGCTGCGGGGAGGAAGAGGAGGAGGATGGAAGGCGCCGCTGGAAGGAAGAGGAGGAGGATTCCGGGCCCCTTTTGAGCCCCTCTGGGAGCCTCTCGACGCCCAGCCAGGAAGCCACGCCATGCCGCCCGCAGTAAGTCTTACTTTCGTCTTACTTTTGGGGTACCGTCGCCCAATATAAGGCGTGCCCGAAAGTAAACTTTCATAATGGGATTTTGGGGGTCAAAAGAAAGTAAGACGCTGTCTTACTTTCGGGAAACACGGTAGTAGTTAATTGGCTAAAGCCAACTGTGTGTCCCGGCTCCAAATGGGGTCTCCTTAGCTCAATGTTGGGGTTGTGAAAAAATTGGCAACAGTAAAGACCTCATCACATTGAGGTCCTCAAGCCAGGGGAAAGCAGGAGCATCCATGGGACAGTGAGGCAAATCCTGTGGGCAGCAGAGGAAACTGTCACCCCACACCCCAATCGGTCTCTTCTCCATCCCACAGGGGGAAACATCACTGCCTGGTTTCCCCCCCGTGTTATCCCTAGCTTATAGAATGAGAACATGGGAAGCCTCCTGTGTTCTCTGGGCACCATCCTAGGATGCTTCAAGGAGCAAGTAAAGACGGGGCCCTGTTGGAAGTAACCCTGAGTCATGTAATGGGCTCTGGCCGGATCCATCCTGGTTCCATCCTGAAAGTGTCCTAAGACAGAGCTCAAACCTCAAGTGATGAAGTCATATAAGGTTTCTGAATGGCAACTACCGTGTTTCCCCGAAGCGATGACAGCGTCTTACTTTCTTTTCCCCCAAAAGTCCCCCTTTCTTACTTTCGAACGTCTTATATAACCCAAGACGTACCCGTCGCCACGCCCACGCCGCCGCCACCGCCGCGCCGCCACGCCGCCGCAATCGGAGGTGTGCCGCGGCACACCTGCGGCACACCTCCGCGGCACACCTCTTCGCCAGGGCTCCAGGCAAGGGAGGGGGAAAGGAGCCAGGGGCGGGAGAAAGCGGCGACGCGTCACACGACCAACCAAAATGACACAAAATGACATTCTAACACAGTAATACATATAGTTAATATGTTTTTAAGTGTATTTATACACTCAGTGTGAAACCTGGGCCTGTTTCGATGAACACAACATAGATATCCTGGCAGGAATGGCAGAAAGACACAAACCTCCCACACAGAACTCCAATAACCAAGAGAAAATACTGGAAGGGTTTGGTAAGCATTGACCTTGGGTTTTGGAGTTGTGGTTCACCTATAGCCAGAGAGCACTGTGGACTCAAACAATGTTGGATCAGGACCAAACTTGGCATGGATACTCAATATGCCCAAATGTGAACACAGATGGAGTTTGGGGAAAATAGACCTTGACATTTGGGAGTTACAGTTTCTGGGATTTATAGTTAACACACAATCAAAGAGCATCCTGAACTCTTGCAACAATGGAATTGAACCAAAATTGGCATATTGAACTCTCATTACCAACAGAAAGTACTGAAAGGGTTTGCTTGGGAATGGACCTTGAGTTTGGAAGTTGTAGTTCACCTACACCCAGAGAGCACTGTGGACTCAAACAATGTTATGTTATGTTGTTGTTTGTTTTCTATCCAGAATCACAATGTTGGAAGGAGGCTCACCACTTTAAGGTCCCTAAAACAGGCATGGGAAAACTTTGGCCCTCTGGGTGCTTTGGACTTCAACTCCCACCATTCCTAACAGCCTGAGGCCCTTTCCTGCTTAAGTGGCTGAGGGGGTGGGGAGGGAAAGGGCCGGAGGCTGCTAGGAATGGTGGGAGTTGGAGTCCAAAACACATGGAAGGTCCAAGTTTGCCCATGCCAGCTTTCGACAGAGACCTTCCTCCCCCTTCGCGCCCTTTCTTCCCCCTCCTGCCGAACACGTATTTTTTCTTCTTCACTCGGGCTCCCTTCTTCCTAGCCTCGCTCTGCTCGCTTTGCCTCGCTTTGCTTACACTGCCGCTTCTGCCGCCATTTTGATCCAAGGGGGCAGCATGAATGTGTTCAGGAGGGGAGGGGGATGAAGACATGGGGTGGGTCTACGCAGTAGCGCCCACACAAATCACGTCTTCCCCCCTCCCCTCCTGAGCAAAACGAGGCGGCAGCATGAGAAAAGTGAGGCAGAGCGAGCAGAGCGAGGCTGGGAAGAAGGGAGCCCGAGTGGAGAAGAAAAAGTGTTCGGCAGGAGGGGGAAGAAAGGGTATTGGAGGTTCCCATTTCCCACGGCACACCTGATGATCGCTCACGGCACACTAGTGTGCCCTGGCACACTGGTTGGGAAACACTGCACTAATCTATTAACAACAATAGGCAGTGTTTACAGAGAACTCTGCAGAAATTGCTTCTTCTGTGCTTCATAAAAAGGAAAATCAGCCTATTTAGAAAGCTTTGCAAATCATGAGTTTTTGTTATTATGCCGTCACACCAGGTCTGTTTAAAATTAAAACTGGCAGATGTGTTGTCCTTTCTATCTGGTGGACTGCAGAGCGCTTGCTGAAAAGGCTAGGTGGTCTGGCAACCCAAAAACACTCCAAAATAAAGTTTAAAATCAAACAGTTTATTTTATAACAAAGTCTTTGCAGGACTTGGCACAGCTTCTTAATGGTTGCAAAAAAACAGAGTGGAAATGCCTTGGGTTGTTGCTCAAAAGATTCCTACTGCTTCTTTTTGGATGGCAGGAAACCCGATATTTCCCACCCTGGTCCTAGGTGTTTGGTAGAAGGAACCACTCCTTCCCCCCTCTCATCCTAAGCGCAGTCCAAAAGGTGACCTAAAGCTGGGCTGCTAACCAGATGTCTATCCTATACAGCATGCAAAGCCAGTCTCTGCAAGGTACCATAAACTCATCTGGCTCCAGCACTCCCCCAGCTAATGGTCAAGCAAAAGCAATCGGCAGGTCAGCACCCAGGTAAGCACCCAGTAAGCACCCAGTAAGCACCCAGTACTTACGGTGACCCTTTCGGAGCCAATCCTGGCTGGCCAAAAACACATCTGGCTTCCTTCCCTCTCTGAAAGGAACTAAAAACACTTTCTAAAATGGAGGCCAATCCCCAGGAAGAAAAAGGGGCGGACACCAACTAAAAAGATACATTTGCAGAGCTTTAGGTGGCAAATTCTGCACCAGGCTGCAACCTTGCTAATAATTAACAGGCAAGGTGCCAGTGTGTCTGGAACAGTCCCAGTAAAAAATGCAAAAGGAAAAAATTCTGCCTTTTTAAACAAAACTATGGGGCTATGCATATAAAACGTCTGGAGGACGGAACAGTTATCATAAATAGTTTTATTTTTATACCTATTTTACATGCCCATAAACCTGGGAATGATAAAAAAAAATTCTCACGCAGAAAGGGGTTGCAAGTTGGAAACAGTTAAGAAGCCTTGGGCTAGCAGTGTTTATCAAACTCTGCTCCTCCAAGTGTTTTGGTCTTCAGCTCCCAGAAATCCCAGCCGGCTTACCAGCTGTTAGGAAGTCCAAAATATCTGGAGAAGCAGAGTTTGAGAAACACTAGGCTAGAGCATAGGCTTTGCAAGCAAAACATTGCAGGCTCAATATCTGGAATTTCTGTGATTTCATCTTGTGTGGGGGTTTTTAATGTGTGCCTATGGAATGGTTAACTTCATTCAATCTGTATATTTCAAGAGATGGGACATTTTAAAGCTTTGGCAATGGAGACAGTCCTTGGAAGATAGGAAAGATTTCAGGACTTTGGGTGTCATGTTGATAAAGAGCTGTAAGTTGTGAAATTCAGGGCAACAGCGGCTGATTTAATGGTAAGCAAAATAAGTGGCCGCTTAGGGCGCCACGTGGTCAAGGCCGCATCCAGCCACCAGGTTCCGCGCATGCACCTTTGCAGGCCCGGATTACTCATAAGGCCAGCCTAGGCCATGACCTAGGGGCACAAGCCGAGGGAGGCGCAATTCACAGATTTAAAAAAGTTAATTTTTTTTAAAAAAAACCCTCCGTGGCCAGCCCTTGAGAATGGCGGGAGTTGAAGCACAAAGGCCCCGGAGGGAGGGAGGGAGGGCCGAGCCTGGTCTCAAGGCAGGACACGCAGGGCGAGGAGCAACAGCAGAAGCTTCCCTCCCTCCCTCCTCCCCGCTACTCAGTTGGGGGCAGGGCCTCCCAGGGTGACGTAACTCCCTCCCTCCTCCTCCGCCAGGCCCGCCTTCCTTGTTTGCTCTGCCGCCTCCCAGGGTGACGTCAGTCCCTCCCTCCCTCCCTCCCTCCCTCCCTCCCTGGGAGGCGGGGGGTGGGCGGGGCCAGGAGTGAGTCCTCCGAGCTCGCCTCCTGGCCCCGCCTCCCGCCTTGTGACACCCATCAATCAAAGCTGAAGAGCGGCAGCCGGCCAATCGGGGAGCCTCCCTCCCGGACGGACGGGCGTGGACTCGGCCAATAGGAAGGCAAGGGCCTGCTTAGAGGCGGAAGTTCACGGAGGGGGTTCTCCCTGAGCCACAGATTGCAACTGAGGAGGAGGAGGAGCAGCGGCCCTGAAGGAGACGGAGATGGGTGGGTGTCTCTCTCTATCTCCAGGGAGCCCCCCCCCCGAAAGGAAGGAAGGCCCCCCAGGCCTCTCCCCACTACTCTCCCTCCCTGGGGCGCGGGGATCCTAATCAGCCCCAGCAGATGACCACCCCGCCACGGCCCCCAAGCCCCCAGGCAAGGAAGGAAGGAAGGAACGGCAGGTGCGGCTTGGGCCCCACCCTCCCTTCATGGATCCCAAACAACAACTTTTAGTGCCGGTAGTAGAGGGGGCGTAATTCCAAAGTGTGGCCTAAGGCACATAAAGTTGTTAATCCGGGCCTGCGCCTTTGCTGCTGTGCAACTCCAACTGGCCAGAGACGAGAATCGCGCCCTACACAAGGCCGAAAAGAAGGAACCTTTTGCAGCTGGGGCGGAGCCTCCCGCCTCCGGCTGCAAAAGGTTCCTTTTTTTGGCCTTGTATAAAACGCGATTCTCTTCTCCGTCCAGCTGGAGTCGCGTGCACCAATTGTACATGCACGGAGCCAGCTGGTTCCACGCATGCACCCCCTCCATGAGGCCGGAAACTAAGGAGGTGGAGCCTCCCGCCCCTGGCCGCCAAACCCTCCTCATTTTCTGGCCTTGTGGAGGGTGCGCATGCACGGAACCAGCTGGCTCCGCACATGCACATTCTCCATGAGGCCGGAGAGCAAGGGGTCGCCAAAAAAATGTTCACTTACCATTTTGAATTACCTTAGTCCGGCGCTGAGGGCAGGTCCTGCCTTTGTGGCTGATTTGAAAGGATAAGCCCCACTCAACTCATTGTTATTCTCTTCAGGTCTATCCAATCCATATGCATGGAAGGGAAGGCTTTTAATGCGGTGTGTATGAGGAAACTCTGGAGATATTATTTTTTGTTCCCTCCAGTGCCGTCATTCAAAGGTGGGAATGAGGCTGAAAGGGTGGGAAAACAAATGGAGCATCAGTCTTGTTTGGAAGAAGAATTTACTTTGGGGAAGACTGCTGCTCTTTTCTTCCGGCACTGAATGAAATTTGAAATGGATCCCAGCTAGGTGCTAGCTATCCTTCCTAAAGTGCAAACCGTAGAGATTGGCGGTTTAACTGACAAGTTTACACAGCATCCAGTTCACTGCATTGACAGGGTGTTGTACAACATGCCTGGTTGCCAGAAAGTGTGGGGAACTCATAAAGGGGACCCAACACAGACCACAAAAAGCACATGCCTGCGGTTTTCTCAACACGCATAATCATAACCAATTTTGATTAACACAATTGAAATTGAATCCAGACAAGACAGAGGCACTCCTGGTCAGTCGAAAGGCCAAACAGGGCATAGGGTTACAGCCTGCGTTAAACGGGGTTACACTCCCCCTGAAGACGCAGGTTCGCAGTTTGGGTGTGATCCTGGACTCATCACTGAGCCTGGAACCCCAGGTTTCGGCGGTGACCAGGGGAGCATTTGCACAATTAAAACTTGTGCGCCAGCTGCGCCCGTACCTTGAGAAGTCTGACTTGGCCACGGTGGTCCATGCTCTGGTTACATCCCGTATAGATTACTGCAATGCTCTCTACGTGGGGTTGCCTTTGAAGACTGTTCGGAAGCTGCAACTAGTCCAACGGACAGCAGCTAGGTTGATAACAGGAGTGTCATTCAGAGAGCGTACAACTCCTCTGTTGTGCCAGCTCCACTGGCTGCCAGTTTGCTACCGGGCACAATTCAAAGTGCTGGCTTTAGCCTTTAAAGCCCTAAACGGTTCGGGTCCAACTTACCTGCCCGAACGCATCTCTCCCTATGAACCATCGAGATGTTTAAGATCATCTGGAGAGGCCCTGCTCTCGGTCCCGCCTTCTTCGCAGGCGCGACTGGCGGGGATGAGAGACAGGGCCTTTTCAGTGGTGGCTCCTCGGCTTTGGAACGCCCTTCCTAAAGACATCAGATCGGCCCCCTCCCTCCTGACATTTCGCAAGAAAGTCAAGACCTGGTTATTTGAGCAGGCATTTGTTGATGAAATATAAGGCTTAATTGGATATAAGGAATGACGACGATGTGATGGAAACTGATTTCAACGTGACGCTGAGGCTGCATTTGTATGTTTTTAATTGTTAAATTGTTATTATATGTTGTTTTTTTCTGGGGGGGGTTGACTTGTTGCTGTGTTGTATTGAGGACAGAGACTGCCTGTGTAAACCGTCCCGAGTCGCCTTCGGGCTGAGAGGGGCGGTATAGAAACGTGACAAATAAATAAATAAATAAATAATTCACGTGAGGTTCATTAGACTTTTGCCAGCATGCACATATTTTATTTGGAAGCTATTCAGGATGCTAAATGTGTCAATACCTTTGCTTATGGTTGCCCATAAGGTTAGGAACAGTGCAGGAATTACTAGCAGCAATCACATCTCTTTCATTAGAAACAGCAAGAATTGTCTACATAATGGTATAGGTCAGGGGTAGGGAACCTATGGCTCGGGAGCCAGATGTGGCTCTTTCATGATTGCATCTGGCTCTCCAGAGCGGCCCGGGCCTCGGTTTCCCAGCATGCAGAGGGGAAGAGTGACAAACATGTGCGCTGGCTGCCGCTTCCGCACCGCCATTGCCACCTCTTCCTCATCCCCCGTTGCTCTCGGGGCCCTCCGCCTTCTTCGCCGGGGATGGTGGAGCCCAGTGGTGGCGCCTCGTCCTCGTCTTCCTCTTTGTCCTCCGCCATGGGCCACGGGGGAAGCGGCGGAGGCGGGCCTGGCCCTGGCGCCGTGGACCCGGCCTCGCCCCCGGGGGACACTCAACTCATCGCCCTCATCGTCGGGCAACTCAAGAGCCACTGTCTCTTCGATGCCTTCCGGAGGGACTGCCTCGTCGACGTCGACACCAAGGTCTGCCTTGGCCCCACGCCCTCCTACCCCTTTCTTCCTTCCTCTTCCTTTCTTTTTTCCCTCTCTTTTTCCTTCATTCTTTTTTCCTCCCTCTCTCCCTACCTTCTTTCCTCCCTCCCTCTTCGTTCCTTCCTTCCTCTTCCATTATTTCCTTCTCTCCTTCCTTTTCTCTCCCTCTCTCTCCTTCCTTCTTTCCTCCATTCTCCCTCTTCCTTCCTTTCTCCCCCTTCACCCTTTCCTTCTCCTTCACTCCTTCCTTCTTTCCTCCATTCTCCCTCCCTCTTCCTTCCTTCCTTCGTTCCTTCCTTCCTCTTCTATTCTTTTCCCCCAAGTCTTCCTTTCCTTCTCCTTCCTTTCTTTTTTACTTCCCCCTCTCTCTCCTTCTTTCTTTTCTTCTTTTCCCTTCATTACAGGCATGTAGCCAGGGGGCTAAGGGGCTTCAGCCCCCGGAAATTATCAGGGTGGTCCGCGAAAAGGCCTTACTGGTACATTATTTAAACTGTTATGTTTATTCATATCATGATCTGATCACCATGCTCAGTATATCCCACATTCATGGGGTTATTGGGATAACAATACAAAAGATTTGCTAGGGTAGACCCTCTTCCACCCAGTCTCAGCCCCCTCGAACCAAACTCAGCCCCCCCGAACCACAATCCTGGCTACGGCCCTGCTTCATTATTTTACTTTTTTCTCACTCCCTTTCCTTTCGTTTCCCCACCCTTTCCTTTCCTCCCTTCCCATTTCTTCTTTCTTTTCCCCTCCTTGTCTCTTTTCTGCTTTTGTTTTCTTCCTTGTCCATAGTTCGTTCTTCTTTTCTTTCTTCCTCTCCCCCTCACATCAAGTATCCGTTATTTTAGGTCCTATCGCCTTTGCTGCCTGCAAATTGTCTGTGTAACCCCACTACCTCATTCATAAAATTTGAAAGGAACTCTAGGCACCATTAGTGTTGATTGACAGTCTTTTCCGTTTGGTTCTTTAGTGCGGTTTCTTTGTCCTCCTTAAAGAAAATTTTGTGCAGGAAAAAAAGATGGAATAGCTTCACAATGCTTTTCAACTATGCACAGTAGGAACACTTATAGATTACACTTACCTGGGAGTTCTTGAAAGTCTGAGTTTTTCAAAGGTGGGGTTAGGGAGGCATACCGACACTGGCACGCTCCTTTTTGTCTTTGCAAGACTTGCAGGCAAAGAGAAACATCAAACGGCTGTGTAGTTGGTGCCATCTTGTTTCTCCTATATACTGTATGTCTGTGCTTTAATTCCCCCAACCACATATTTTCAATCATAAATCAATTTTTAAAATTTAAAAATAATATTAATTATTCAGAAGTTGACCTTCTTGGATGCCCTTAATCTGATGGGTCTTGACATTTGTCTGAGCATCTGGGATGCTGATCCCAACCCTGATAGTGTGTAAAACATCCAAAGGCAAATAGAAGTGGGAGCAGAGAATTGTGACTAATATATTTTTCCCGTCAATAAATTCCTGATCTGTGTTATCAAGCAGCCACATACACTGGAACAGGGCTGTCCAACTTCTACCGGACCAGGGGCTGGAATTCCGGTCACTGATCACCTGGGGGGTCTAAGGGTCTGCCTCCGCCCCCGGCTCTGCCCCCGCTTCTCCCCCGGCTCCGCCCCCGGCTCCGCCCCCTCCATCGGCTCCAAATAAGGTGCCTCCACCACAGTCCTGGGCAGAGAGTTCCACTGCTTTTTATTGCTTCCCCCCTTTTAATTATATTTAATTATATTTTAACATCAATTACAATACAATTATACAGTAATAATAATAAAATAAAAGAATAAAAGAGAGGAAGGAAGGAAGATGGATGGATGGAGGATGGGAATACATAAGGGAGGGAAATAAATATAAATACACAACAGAAACACACAAAGAGAGATGGATGGAGGTGGAAACTAGGCAAATGGGGTTTATATATCTGTGGAACATCCAGGGAAGGAGTAAGAACTCTTGTCTGCTTGAGGCAAGCGTGAATGCCGCAATTGGCCACCCTGATTAGCATTTAATGACCTTGTAGCTTCAAAACCTGCCTGGGGGATCCTTTCTTGGGAGGTGTTAGCTGGCCCTGATTGCCCCCAGGCAGAAATCAGTCAGGCTTTGAAGCTACAAGACCATCCACTGCTATCAAAGTAGGAGGAGGGAGCCTGCTCCTCCTCCCTGCCCCACCCCTCCCCGCCGCGAAAAAAAGTATTAAAAATAATTTTAAAAAATTTAAAAAATTAATTTTAAACAGCCGATTTCTTTTTTAAAAGGGTAGGGGGCCGTAGGGAAGGGGCTGGGGGCCCGTATATGGCCCGCGGGCCGCCAGTTGGACAGCCCTGCGCTGGAACATGTATTTTAACTGTAAAGTGGTATTCCTTTGATAGATTTACAATTATCAAACTATTGCACAGAGTGGGAGAGGGACAACTTGTAGAGATATGGAGACCACTACCACCCAGATTCTGCAACATAAAGCCTTCCCTCAGTTTCTACTTTGAAGGAGCCTTCATATCCTCTAGAACAGTGTTTCCCAACCGGTGTGACGTGCCAGGACGCCGAGGGATAGAAGATAAGTTCCCTCCGAAAGGAAAGCGTAGCCGATGTTTACGCCAACGAAACGCTGATGCTGTTTAAAAGGCCCAAACTTCATTTCGCCATTGCTGGTTTCTCAAGGTGTGCATTAGAGATATATAGTGTCCAATTATATCGTATTCAGTGGAAGGGAAAGCAAAACCCTTCCAAATCCTGGTCGGGTGACCCAAAAGGTCCTTTCGGAGGGAACTTATCTTCTATCCCTCGGCGTCCTGGCACTGGACCCCCCGACGGAACTCTTTATAGATTTTCATTTGGATACCGCTACGGATTATCAAGTGGGCATGAACCTTACTACATACTTTGATTATTTGGCATGATTGTGAACCTACTTGCGGGTGCATTTTGCATCTCCTCGGAACGTCTCCCACTGCTCTCGATGATTATTGAGATCGCAGATTCCCGCTCCATATCGTTCGGAACTTTACAAATAGGTGCATTGGCGCCTTAGGGAACGTATCCCACTATTGGATTATATACTTACCAACAGGTTTGGACTTTTGTTGCCCTCTGGACTATATATGGACCTCCCCACCCTTTTGGAGCTTTCTCTGGAATTTTGTGGTACTTTATGCTTTATTGAATTTACATGTTTTCTTAATATATCATGTTTGAATATTTATGAATATTGTGATTTGTGTAGTACTTTTGCAGTTGTTGTTCATTGGCTTTTAAGTCCTTTTTCTGTATATTGCACTTTCTGCCATTCCTGCCAGGATATCTATGTTGTGTTCATCGAAACAGGCCCGGGTTTCACACTGAGTGTATAAATACATTTAAAAACATATTAACTATAGGTATTACTGTGTTAGAGTGTCATTTTGGTTGGTGGTGTGCCCCAGGATTTTGTAAATGTAAAAAGTGTGCCACGGCTCAAAAAAGGTTGGGAAACACTGCAGTTAAGATCTGTAATTTACTGGCTACTGGCTATGTATTGCGCGTTTTACTGAATTTTATTGTATGTTTTATTGTGTATTTTATCGCTATTGTGATCCGCCCCGAGCCTGCAGGGAGGAGCGGAATATAAAACCGAATAATAAATAAATAAATAAATAAATAAATAATAAATATAGCAGTGTTTCTCAAACTGGGGGTCGGGACCCCTGGAGGGGTCATGAAGGGGTGTCAGAGGGGTCACCAAAGACCATCAGAAAACACAGCATTTTATGTTGGTCATGGGGGTTCTGTGTGGGAAGTTTGGCCCAATTCTAACTTTGGTGGGGTTCAGAATGTTCTCTGATTGTAGGTGAACTATTAATCCCAGCAACTACAACTTCCAATTGTCAAGGTCCATTTTCCCCAAACTCCACCAGAGTTCACATTTCGGCATGTTGATTTTCATGCCAAGTTTGGTCCAGATCCATCGTTGTTTTGAAGCCACAGTGCTCTTGGGATGTAGGTGAACTACAACTCCAAAACTCAAGGTCAATGCCCACCAAACCCTTCCAGTATTTTCTGTTAGTCATGGGAGTTCTGTGTGCCAAGTTTGGTTCAGTTTCATCATTGGTGGAGTTCAGAATGCTCTTTGATTGTGGATGAACTTCAAATCCCAGTAACGACAACTCCCCCATCCCACCATTATTCAAATTTGGGTGTATCGGGTATTTGTATGTATGTATGTAATTTGTATGTATGTAATTTGGTGTTTTAAATTTTTAATAATGTTGTAACAGGTTTTAATATGTATAGCATTTGCTGTAAGCCGGTCTGAGTCCCTCTATAGAGGTGAGAAGGTCGAGGTACAAAATTTTTAAATAAATAAAATAAATAAATTTGTGCCAAATTTGAATGAAAATACATCCTGCATATTAGATATTTACATTACACTTCATAACAGTAGCAAAATTACAGTTGTGGAGTAGCAACAAAAATAATTTTATGATAGGGGGTATGCCGTCACACCAGGTCTGTTTAAAATTAAAACTGGCAGATGTGTTGTCCTTTCTATCTGGTGGACTGCAGAGCGCTTGCTGAAAAGGCTAGGTGGTCTGGCAGCCCAAAAAACACTCAAAATAAAGTTGAAAATCAAACAGTTTATTCAATAACAAAGTCTTTGCAGGACTTGGCACAGCTTCTTAATGGTTGCAAAAAAAAACAGAGTGGAAATGCCTTGGGTTGTTGGTCAAAAGATTCCTACTGCTTCTTTTTGGATGGCAGGAAACCTGATATTTCCCACCCTGGTCCTAGGTGTTTGGTTGAAGGAACCACTCCTTCCTCCCTCTAAACCTAAGCTCAGTCCAAAGGTGACCTAAAGCTGGGCTGGTAACCAGATGTCTATCCTATACAGCATGCAAAGCCAGTCTCTGCAAGGTACCATAAACTCATCTGGCTCCAGCACTCCCCCAGCTAATGGTCAAGCAAATAGCAATCAGCAGGTCAGCATGCAGGTTAGCACCCAGGTAAGCACCCAGTAAGCACCCAGTACTTACGGTGACCCTTTCGGAGCCAATCCTGGCTGGCCAAAAACACATCTGGCTTCCTTCCCTCTCTGAAAGGAACTAAAAACACTTTCTAAAATGGAGGCCAATCCCCAGGAAGAAAAAGGGGCGGACACCAACTAAAAAGATACATTTGCAGAGCTTTAGGTGGCAAATTCTGCACCAGGCTGCAACCTTGCTAATAATTAACAGGCAAGGTGCCAGTGTGTCTGGAACAGTCCCAGTAAAAAATGCAAAAGGAAAAATGCTGCCTTTTTTAAAACCAAACTATGGGGCTATGCATATAAAACGTCTGGAGGACGGAACAGGGGGTCACCACAACATGAGGAACTGTATTAAGGGGTCATGTCAGTGGGAAGGTTGAGAACCACTGGCCTATAGGGACAGAAATAGTATTAAAGGATACAAGGTAGACCGAAAGCTGAAAGAATAGATACATTTTATTAATTGTTTAGAAACAATATAGTCTTTATGGGGGAGCTGCTGCTGCTGGTTTGCGGCTGGTATCCTTCTCCTCCACACTTGCAGAAGTCCAGAGAAGAATGATTAAAATAAATAAATAATTTATTCTTGTACCCTTGGAGAAACTATAAATTGCTGTGCGGGGGTCATATTTGACAAGAGGATTCACTCCCTAGATCTGAGAAGCTGACAGATAAAGCATTTGAGGACTCCTTCTTCAGAAGACTTTTTTTTTTTGAATGAAATAGTGTTTATTAAATTTTCACACAAAGGTTTAAACACAAAATTCACACACATCGGCCGGCACTCCTCAGGAAGCGCTGTTGCCGTACATAAAACAAAAAAAACCAAAACAACATAGACAGACTTAACTTGAGTACTTCTCACCCACAGACCCACCTCACGTAGCCCCCTACTTGGGGTTACTTAAATTCAGATTATTCGAAATCACACAAATAAACCGATGTACTACGGCATGGCATCCTGGTATAGTGTTAGAGTCCTTGTACAGCTTGACTCTCGAGATTTGCCCGGTCTTCGAATTTATTTTGTTTTAGGAACAGTTCAACCCCTTTCCAGTCTGTAGTCTTGCGAGTGTCTTTTTGTGCCAATTTTTGGGTTAATATGTCCATTTTCATAATATCTGTAAGTTTTGTAGTCCAATCCTCGATGTTTGGTGTGACAGCTTCTTTCCAAGATTTTGCCAGGGTCAGTCTGGCTGCAGTGATACAATACACAAAAATTCTTTCAGTATTTATATCAACCTCAAAATCCAGCAGGCCTAACAGAAAATATTCTGGTTTTCGATCCACATTCAACTTCAACATATTAACCATAGTCTTATGCAGTTTTATCCAAAAAGTTTTGACAAATTTACAGTTCCACCATAGGTGTAAAAACTTCCCACCTCTGCTTTACACTTCCAGCATAGCTGGCTATAGTTTATTATAACGAGCAATTTTTTGGGGTGTATGGTACCATCTGTGAAATATTTTATATTATTTTCCTTCAAGTCGTAGAGTATGTGTAGCTCCAGTGAACTTTCCACACCCTCTCCCATCTGGCAAGGGAACTTCGTGACCGAAGTCTTGGGCCCACCTTACCATGCAGGTTTTATTACTTCCTGCTCGGTTTTCACTTCCAACAATTTCTGATATATTATAGTTAATTTCTTTGTTTTTTTTACTAGAATTTTATCCCAAAATTGTTGCTTTTTCATGAAACCTATAGCTTTATCTTTGTTAAAAATCTCTCTTATCTGTAAATAATGTAGCCAGTTCATGGAGCCATCCATTTCTCTTAATTCATTAAAGTCCTTTAACCTCCATTCTTTATTTTCTTCTTTTAATAGGTCCCTATATCTTAACCACCCCCTCCTTCCAAATTTAGCCAATTTATTCTGGGATGTTTCCCTTTCCAGATAAATTTTGTTATGTCCCTCTTCCAACCAAGAAAAAGTTTGTCATTGCTTAGGATGGGTAGATTTTGGAATAAAAACAACATCTTTAGAAGGATATTCATTTTGACTAGGGATATCCTGCCAAGAAGAGACAGGTTCAGATGTTTCCATTTATCTTCTTCAGAAGACTTGACAGATACTGAAGTGACACCCTCTCCCCACTCTTTGAAGTCCAGTGATGAGAGAAGGAGAAAGTTCATAAGAACCATTTGCTAGCTCAACAAGCACTTGGTGTCCAGAGGCATCAATCAATAAATCTCCCAGCAGCTACTGGATTTCTTCCAGCTGTTCATGTTGTCACTGTTGTGTGCCTTCAAGTCATTTCTGACATATGATAACCCTGAGATGAACCTATGACAAAGTTTTTTATAGCAGGATTTGCGTATGCCTTCCTTCGAAGCTAAAAAAGCATGACTTGATCAAGATCACCAAGTGGTGTTTCTATTTATTTATTTATTAGCTTGGGGACCCGGCCCTGCCCGGGTTATTTGAGAAAGGCATTGTGTGCCAAGGTGGTCCTTATGAGATGTTTACATGGCTTGCTGTGGTCTCAGGAAGTTAGTGAAGGTCCTTCAAGTCCCATCATCCATGGTCCATCCTCCTTCAAATGGCACCAGGATGTAGAGTGGGTCATGAGGGCTCTGTGTGTCAGGTTTGGTCTTGATCAGTCATTGGATTAGGTTTGCAGCAGTTTTGGGAAGTGAGTGAAGGTACTTCAAGTCCCATCATGCATGGTCTGCCCTCCTCCAAGCTGCACCAGGATGTAAAGTGGGTCATGGAGGCTCTGTGTGCCTAGTTTGTTCTTTTTTGGTAATTGGATGAGGGTTGCAGTGGTCTCAGAAAGTGAGTGAAGGTACTTCAAGTCCTATCATCCGTGGTCTGTCCCACTCAAAACTGCAGCAGGATGTAGAGTGGGTCATGAGTACTCTATGTGCCAAATTTGGGCCTGGTCTGTGATTTGTAGGGGCTTCAATGTTCTGTGGGAAATGAATCGGGTGAAGGTACTGAAAATCCCATCATTTGTGGCCCATCCTGCCCTACACTGCACCAGGTTGTAAAGTGGGCCAGTGGGCATCTGTGTGCCAAGTGTGGTCCTGATCTTTCTATGGTGTGGGCCACAGTGCTCTAAGCAAGTGAGTTAAAGTACTGCAAGTCCCGTCATCCATGGTCCATCCTCCCTCAAACTGCACCAGGATGTAGAATGGGTCTTGAGGGTTCTGTGTGCCAAGTTTGGTCTTGTTCTCTCATTGTTTGGGGTCGCAAAGGGGTCGCAAAGTGTTTTGGTCTGAAACTCCCAACATGCCTGACTGCCTCAGGCCTCTTCCTTACCCCCTCTGCCACTTTAGAGCGTCGGAATGTTCGTGTTGGCTGGCCAATAGAGGTGTTATGCAAATACTCCCTCACTGGCAACCAATCATGTTGTCAGAATGTAGAGGCCGGGAGCCAATCAGAACGCTGCCACATACATACATACAAACACACACACATACATACATACATACAAACATTCTTTTTTATTATATGTACAGATTTATTTACTTTATTTATATTCCGCTCTTCTCACCCTGAAGGGGACTCAGAGCGGATTACAGATACACTTACTTTAGCAGCCAATTCCTGCTATTTCACAAACATACATATAAATGAACAGAGGCAAACTCTGGCCACCAGGGGGAGCTGACGCACTTCTCATCTCTCAGTGTTCCCAGCGTCCCTTGTGTTCCTGGAGTTCTTTTTAATGGCCTCATAATTCAGTCAAAATTTGCCTCCCCACTTAATGTAGTACCTTTATCACCTACTTGACAGATGCAACTGTCTTTCGGGCTGCAAAGGTTGACAGCAGGCTACACTTAAGGTCAAGCACCCACCTCGACCCGGGCAGGCCTTGAACTCATGACCTACTGCTCAGAGAGATCTTATGCAACTGACACTGAGCCAGCTGCGCCACATTCCTTCTATCATGGCATTCCTTATACCTAGCAGAATTATACAGATCTGTGCAACTGACTGAGAAATATTTCAGATCTGGACTCAATCTTAGTATTTGAGAACATGCACACAGCCCAGTAACCAAGATCAAGTAGAGCCAGTGCTTGCATTAAGAAGAGTAAGGGAACCAGGGGCGGTCCGTCCATGTAAGCAAACTACGCGGCCGCGTGGGGCGCCAAGTTGGATGGGCACCGCCACGCCGGCCGTGCCGGTGTAGCAAACCTCCCTGCTGCTGTCTGCAGCAGCTTCTGAGAATGCGCGGACATTTTCACGCATGCCCAGAACCTCCGGAGCTGAACTTCAGCTCCGGCAGTTCTGGGCATGCGCGAAAATGTCCGTGCATGCTCAGAAGCTGCTGCAGGCAGCAGAAGGGATCGGCGCCGGCCGTGCTGCCATAGCAAACCTCCCTGCTGCTGTCTGCAGCAGCTTCTGAGCATGCGCGGACATTTTCGCGCATGCCCAGAACCTCCAGGCTGAACTTCAGCTCCGGTAGTTCAGTGCATGCGCGAAATTGTCCGCGCATGCTCAGAAGCTGCTGCAGGCAGTAGCAGGGATCGGCGCCGGCCGTGCTGCTGTAGCAAACCTCCCTGCTGCTGTCTGCAGCAGTTTCTGAGCTTGCGTCCGCGCATGCTCAGAAGGTCTTGCAGGCAGCAGGCTAGCAGCAGGGAGGTCTGCTATGGCAGCGCGGCTGGCGCATGCTCAGAAGGTGTTGCAGGCAGCAGGCTAGCAGCAGGGAGGTCTGCTATGGCAGCGCGGCTGGCGCATGCTCAGAAGGTCTTGCAGGCAGCAGGCAGCAGCAGGGATCAGCGCCGGCCACGCTGCCGCAGCAAACCTCCCTGCTGCTGTCTGCAGCAGCTTCTGAGCATGCGTCCGCGCATGCTCAGAAGGTCTTGCAGGCAGCAGGCTATAAGCAGGGAGGTCTGCTATGGCAGCGCGGCTGGCGCGGCGGTGCGGCCGGCACGGCGGCGCTCATGCAAGTAGGCAGGGTGCGGAGGCAAAGTAGGCAGGGGACGGAGGCAAAGGGAGAGGGGGCGGAGACAAAGGGGCGCCAAATAATGTTTTCTTACTATATAAAATAACCTTAGACCACCCCTGAAGGGAACCACTTTGGCTATCATGATCAGCAAATGGCTAATAATTAATTCATTGTTATTTTATGCCAGGGAGTGCTTGTGGAAGTCCCAACTTCAGGTGCCAAGAATTCACTGGCTATATATGCACCATAATTTGCAGAGGAACAAAATCGATTTCTCTGTCTCTGGCAGAATGAAGTTTTGGTCTATCGCCGAAAGGAAGGACCAAACACTAGGAAATATTAAAATTCTGAGACAGTCTGTCTCATATTTTATGCAGCTAAAGAAAGGGAGTTTGTTCCAGCCGTTTACATCGCCAAACAATGTTTTAACTCCATTAGCAGCAATGACACCCCACAATTACTAGCAATTTGAAAGCGGCCTGCCATGTTCTCAACGTTACTTGTTAAAAATATAAATGCCAATTGCTTTGCAATGTGTTGTAAACAAGAAGCCAATCCTACTTGGGTTGAAAACAGTAACATGTCAAAGTGACAGCTACAGAGTGACAGGAACATGTTGTTTAGTGGGAAGGGAAGAGCGGGATTGTTTTCCAAATGAACATCTTCATATGCAGGATTAAACACCAGCCCGCACCACAGGAAGAACACCATCATCCCCACGTCAGCATAGGCAAATTTGTGCTTAAGTCCGTCCAGCAGTTTACCTACCTGGGAAGCATCATCTCTTCAGATGCCAAGATTGATAAAGAGATAGATCACAGATTAGCAAAGGCATAGAGTGCATTTGGAAGGCTTCACAAAAGAGTCTGGAGTAAAAAAACACCTGAGACAAAGCACAAAAATCAGTGTGTACAGAGCTATCATACTGTCTATTCTCTTATATGGGTCTGAAACATGGGTCACCTATCGCCAACACCTACGACTCCTCGAACGCTTTCATCAGTGCTGTCTTCGCACAATCCTAAATATACACTGGACTGACTATGTGACGAATGTTGCTATCCTTGAGCAAGCAGGGATCACCAGCATTGAGGCCATGCTATTGAGAACATAACTGCACTGGGCAGGGCACGTAGTATCTTTGGAACCACCGCCTCCCAAAGATACTACTCTACGGTGAACTTGCCACGGGTCAGCGCAAGAGAGGTGCCTCAAAAAAGAGATATAAGGACTCCCTGAAACAACATCTCAGGCTCGGCCAGATTGATCACCAAAAATGGTCCACTCTGGCCTCACATCAGGAGGCATGGAGACGCACTATTCACAATGCTGCAGCCTCTTTCGAGAAGACACGCCAAATGGGTCTCGAAGAGAAACGACAACGCAGAAAGAACCGCAACTTGGAAACAACATCACCCAAGGAGACTTTCTGCTGTGCTTTCTGCAACCAGACTTGCCTTTCTCAGATTGGCCTTTTTAGTCATCAACGTGCTTGTAAAAAGCGTGGGATGAGTCCTTCCTAAAGAATCTTCATTAAGCATAGATGTGCCTATGCTGACGTGGGGATGATGGTGTTCTTCCTGTGGTACAGGCTGGTAGAGGACCGTTTTCTTCTGACTGACTTCCAGCCCAAATAGCTCTGCAGCTGCTGCAAAGCAAGATGTTAGGCGCTGCAGAGCTGCTTCTGAATGGGCGACAAGGTAATATAACAGTATATTATATCATATTATTATATAAAATAAGAAATAAAATTGTTTATTTAAACAAAATAAAATTACTTATATAAATAAATAAAACAAAATAAAATTTTATAAATAAATAAAAAGAATTGTTTTAAACACAGCAAGACTTAGACAAAAGAAGGGAGGGGTGAAAATAATGATAGAAAAGGCAAAATAAAGTAAAATATTACAATACTAGGCAACTCCAGGTTCAGAAGATACTTAAATTACCAGATACTTCTGACAAAAATGCCTTGTGTTGAAATACTTAACATAGTCTTCTTTTCAAATTGTGCTTTGAATTGATTTTAGAGAGTCCCTACAGAGACAGAAAAGATTCGCCCGAGAAGCAAACGTGACACTTCTCTGAAAATATGGAAACCACAATGACTCTTCTAAAAAACGAGCTCAGACAATGGTTATTGGTGTCACCCACTGCAAAGGGAAGAAATACGGATGTCATTTATAGCTGCATGTGACAACTCAGGCTGTCTCAAAACAAAGCGCATCTTCTGCCGTGAGGTCTCAGCTGACAGTAGTTTTAATAGCCTTTTGAGCTCCAGCCCAGAGTTATCTGACCCACTTTTCAAGTGTGACGGGATTGGAAAGGGAAGTAGCATTTTGCTTTAAAGTGCATTACTCCTTAAAGATAGAGGTCATATTTGAAGCAGGCTTCTCCAATTTTGTGCCCATCACATATTTGGAGTGCTGTCCCTATTATCACTCACCATTAGCTATACTGGCCAGGCCCGGATTATCATTTAGGGCAGCAAGGCCGTGGCCTATGGGCGTAAGCCGAGGGGGGCGCCTGATCAAGGCAAAAAAAAATGGCGATGACTCATGCCGAGTTGTCCCAGCGGCAGCTGCGCGGCACCCTTCCACGCGGCACCCAATTCACGCAGCGCAGCTGCCGCTGCCTGTGGCACAACTCGGCATGTCCTCAGAAGGAGGGAGGGAGGAGGAGTGCAGCCCGAGCGACGTCACTCCCTCCGGGGACGGGGCCCGAGCAACGTCACTCGGGAGTGGGGCCCAAGCGACATCACTCAGGCCCCAACCCCGAAGGGAGTGACGTCACTCAGGCTGCACTCCTCCTCCCTCCCTCCCTTCTGAGACCATGGCGAGTTGTCCCAAAGGCAGTGGCAGCTGCGCTGCGTGAATGGGGCACCGCGTGGAAGGGCGCCAAGCAGCTGCCGCTGGGACAAGTCGCCGTGGTCAGGGAGGGAGGGAGGGAGAGTGCAGCCCGAGCAACGTCACTCCCTCCAGGGGCGGGGCCCAAGTGATGTCACTCCCTTCGGGGGTGGGGCCCGAGTGACATCACTTCCTTCGGGGTGGGGCCCGAGTGACGTCACTCCCTCCAGGGGCGGGGCCCAAGTGATGTCACTCCCTTCGGGGGTGGGGCCCGAGTGACATCACTTCCTTCGGGGTGGAGCCCGAGTGACATCAGTCCCCCTGGGGGCGGGGCCCAAGTGGTGGCGTGCGAAAGGGGGCGTAATTCCAAAGTGTGGCCTAGGGCGCAAAGAGGTCTTAATCCGGACCTGATACTGGCTGAGACTAATGGGAGCTGAAGTCCGAAGCATCTAGAGCATGGGGTGCTCATTAGATCGTGTAGGGCGTCCTGGTAGATTGCAGGCAGGGCGGGAGGAAGGCTCAGTCCCACCCCGCAGGCTCCCGACGCCACCCAGGTCAGCGTGGCGGCGGCGTGGCTGGTGTCGCTATGTCCTACATGGGAACCATACACTGTATGTATGGCTCCCATGCCATTTCCGCTGCCGCCATGATGTCACGCGCACCGTTTTCCCTACCATTTCGTGATCTCACCAGAAGAAGGGCACGGAGGAGGGGCGTGGCCAGAGTTGGCTCCAACTGCGGCTGCTGCAACATAGACTGGGACTCGGAGCTGTTGGCAAGCCAGTGGGGGGAGAGCTTCCTCTTTTCTCCCTCCCTGTCCCTCCCCCTCGCTCTCTTTCCTTCCTTCTTCTCTTTCTTCCTTCCCTTCTTTCCCTCCCTCCCTTCTGTTCTTCCTTCCTCTCTCTCCCCCCTCCTTTCCCTTCCTTCCTTCTTCCCCTTTCTTCCTTCCATCTTTCCTTCCTTCCCCACTTCCCATCCTTTCTTCCTTCCCTTCTTTCCACCCTTCCCTCCTGTTCTTCCTTCCTTCCTCTCTCTCCCTCCTTTCCCTTCCTTCCTCATCTCCTTCCTTCCTTCCTTTCCTTCCTTTCTCCCTCCTTCTTGCTTTGCCTTCTTTCTTTCCTGTTTCCTCCCTCATTCCTTCCTTCCTTTCCTTCCTCTCAGGCTTGAACATTTCCTGTTGGTTGTGGGGGTTCTGTGTGGGAAGTTTGCCCCAATTCTGTTGTTGGTGGGGTTCAGAATGCTCTTTGATTGTAGGTGAACTACAAATCCCAGCAACTACAACTCCCAAATGACAAAATCAATTTTTTTAGTGATGGTCACTCCTTGTAGGTGTCTTGTGGCCAAATTTGGCAGCAATTCGTCCAGTAGTAAGAAATCAGTTTGTGTGTGTCAACTGTAAAATAGGATGTGTGGAAGGGCCCTGGGTTATCTGAGGTCCTTTCCACACAGTTGATTAAAATCCCATGTTATCTGCTTTGAATCGGGTTATATGGCAGTGTGGACTCAGAAAACCCAGTTCAAAGCAGATATTGTGTTATATATTTCACATTTTTGTAGTGGGTAGGTAGATCATTTTGACTTGGTTGTTTTATAAGTAGCTCGCATGCTGAAAAAGTGTGAGCACCCCTGCTCTAGAGACATTCGCGTTGGAGATTGCTACCTTAGTATGAAAGACGTTCTAAGGAATGCCATGATAATTACAATTGCTTTGCCTGTAATTGCCACTAATTTTGTAATCGAATTTGGAGCTAGGGCCACAGATAAGAGGCTCCATGCCTGGGGAGCATTCAGGCTAAACTGAAACAGACCAGGACAGAGAAGTCACTCACCAGGGTGAAGAAGAGCTGGGACTTTGGTGCAGCTGGCTGGGGGGTCAGCTGCGTTAAGATCACTACTGATCGAAAGGTCATGAGTTTGAAGTCAGCCTGGGTCGGAGTGAGCTTCCAGCCAATTTTGTGTAGCTTGTTGTCGACCTTTTCAACCTGAAAGATGGTTGGATCTGTCAAGTAGGAAATTTAGTTATCCACCTATGAGTGGGAAGGCTAGGCCATCCCTCCTAGCATTCAGGAAAAAAGTAAAATCTTGGTTATGGGACCAGGCTTTTGCACATTAGCACAATGCAGCACTTTGGACTGGAATTGGACTGGGAAGCTGATGAATATGGCTCAATGCTTATGTTGTGGACGGAACAGTGTTTTTAACTCAATTGAATGTGTATTATGTGTTTAATGTTAACTGTATTTTAAGGCTGTATGTTTATGGTTTTATATTGTATATTGTATATTGTGTAATGGCATCAAATTGCTGCCTTTGTCAAGCCGCTCTGAGTCCCCCCTCAGGGGTTGAGAAGAGTGGGGTAGAAATGTAAATAAATAAATAAATAAATAAATAAATAAATAAATAAATAAATAAAACTTAACAAATTTAAGAGGCCATAAAAAATCTCCAGCAAAAAGCATGCGGGGAATGCGGAAAGTACTTCATCAGTGTCACAGAGAGACAGTGAAGCAACAGCTCCCCTGGTGGCCCAAAAAAAAGTTAAATAGACTCTGACTGTCTATATGTGTTGTGTGTCTATGGCAGGGGTGGCCAACCTACGGCCCGCGGCCCGGATTCGGCCCAGCAGTCGATTCTGTCTGGCCCGGGGAGAAGGGCATCGGGGGCGGGGCCAAGAGGATGGGGTGCCGCTGCCGCCATCTCTGTGGGGCCTGTGTCAGCAGACAGGCTGAAGGAGCGGCAGCTTTAGAGTGCCTCCCATTCCTGGAGGTGATCCGGGCCTGCAGCAGGAGCACTCGGCGACCTGCGCGGGCTAATCGCCCTGGTGACCCGAAAGACTCGATCGTCTTCCGGGTCGCCAGGGCGATTACCCACCTCAAATCGCCGAGTGCTCTCCCTGCAGGCCCGGATCGCCTCCAGGAATTGTTACACGATTGCGTTTGTGGTCAATTGTGAGAAAACGCGGCACCCATCTTGCGGAAAGCTTTCTCGTACCCAAGTGATCATTTAAAATTGAAACCACTGAGCCACATGAGATGCCTATGGCTTACACAAACTCTCGCACTTTCAATCTCCGATCGGCCAACACCATATCATGATTTTTTTCAATTGTTTCGGGTGTAGAGACCTCAACTGGGCGTCCAGAACGTTCGGCATCTTCCGTGCTTGTACGGCCCCAACGAAATTCAGTAAACCACTTTTTCACCATTGAAATTGATGGTGCAGAGTCCCCATAGTATTTATCAAGCTTAGCCTTGATTTGAGTGATGGGTTTTTTCTGCAAAAAAATAATGCTTAATGAGCACACAAAATTCACTTTCCCCCATTTTCTCCACAAATCACTGTCGAACACAAACTAAATGACGTATGTAGCTTGTTCAAATTTTGACAGGAGTCAACTGAGAGATGCCTGTTGACAGGAGCAGTGTGGCCCTTTCAGTTAAGAGGCGGGAAATTCAAAAAGTCACAGACTTATTGGCCCGCCCTCGTATCGACAAGACAGAGGCACTCCTGGTCAGTCGAAAGGCCGAACAGGGCATAGGGTTACAGCCTGTGTTGGACGGGGTTACACTCCCCCTGAAGACGCAGGTTCTCAGTTTGGGTGTGATTCTGGACTCATCGCTGAGCCTGGAACCCCAGGTTTCGGCGGTGACCAGGGGAGCATTCGCACAGCTAAAACTTGTGTGCCAACTGCGCCCGTACCTTGGGAAGTCTGACTTGGCCACGGTAGTCCACGCTCTGGTTACATCCCGTATAGATTACTGCAACGCCCTCTACGTGGGACTGCCTTTGAAGACTGCTTGGAAGCTTCAACTGGTTCAACGGACAGCAGCCAGGTTGATAACAGGAGCGGCACTCAGGGAGCGCACAACACCTCTGTTGCGCCAGCTCCACTGGCTACCAGTTTGCTACCGGGCACAATTCAAAGTGCTGGCTTTGGCCTTTAAAGCCCTTAACGGTTCTGGTCCAACTTACATGTCCAAACGCATCTCTTCCTATGAACCTTCAAGATGCTTAAGATCATCCGGACAGACCCTGCTCTTGGTCCCACCTGCTTCGCAGGCGCGATTGGTGGGGACGAGAGACAGGGCCTTTTCAGTGGTGGCTCCTTGGCTTTGGAATGCCCTTCCTAATGACATCAGATCGGCCCCCTCCCCCCTGACATTTCGCAGGAGGGTTAAGACCTGGCTATTTGACCGGGCATTTGCAGATGTGGTATGATTGTCAAATTGAGATCTAAGGAACAACGACGATGCAATTGGAAGTCGATTTAATTAATGAGATGCTGATATTGTGTTTTTAACGTTGAATGCTAATTTGTATATGTTGGAATTGTATTGTATTGATAATTGTTGATATGTTTGTCTTGAGCAGTTTTTGCTGTTGTACACCGCCTCGAGTCGCCTTCGGGCTGAGAGAGGCGGTCTAGAAGCAAAGTAAATAAATAAATAATAAATAAATCTTTCTTCAAAGAAAAGTAGTAGAATATATACCCGAGAGAGATACAGTGTTGGGTATGTGGACATGAGTGTTCAAACTTCAAGATCAAAGAATTCAGGTCAAAAGTTATTCGAGCTATTAAACAACTTTGTGAACCATGTACTACTACTTTATCTAGTTATTATTCTCAACTGCATTTTTAATAATCATATTTAAAAGGCTGCCTATTCCCAATTCCTGATGAAAATGGAACTTCAATGGAACTCCTTAAATTAATTTTAGTAAGAAATAACATTTTAATCTACTGAGCCATCTGTTTTTTAGCTTCTGGGTTTGCTAACATAAGTGTAAGTAGCTTTAAGATGCTGTTGTTCTGGGTTTTGCGTAGATGTGGATATTTGTATTTGGTTATTAACAGATGTTCCACATAATAAATGCTCAATAATCCATTGCCCTCTTTTCACAAATCCCTACACCGTTCGGCATATCTCATCCGAGACCAAATTTTGAGTTAGAGGAAAGCTGCTAATGCCATCCGTCATCTTGATAATGCTGATGACACAAAATCTATACATGAATGCACTACCCAGCCCTGCTAGAGAGCACAATATGCGCTATTCCTTGGAGAAAGATTTGCTCCTGAAGGAGGAATAAGATTAAATTTAATGTAGTATAATTAAACAGTAGCTAGCAACTAGTTTGATGTATCGGTGGCCCCGTTTTTTGATAAACCCTTGGAGACAAAAATCAAAGGATGTATTTACAAGACTGCAGTCTCCTTTTGCAAGCGGGAAATTTCTTTGGATCCGCAAGGACCTCGTGAAAGGGGCGTATTGCCTATGGTTAATTTTTTTTACGACATTCCTGTTGGAATAAAAAGAGTTTTAGTAATTTTGTGCATGAAACAAAGTTTGTGTGCATGGAACTATCAGGAAGCAATAGTCTTTGTCTCAGATACCTGTGGCATCCCGCCAGGGCCAAAAAACAAGGCTTTAAAAGGAGGGACGAGGTCTATAGGCCCTGGGGTTCGCGTTACAGCCTTCCCATATAAGAAAACCTGGAGTCTTTAAGCAATGAATTCAGGACTCCAAAAAGGTGAACTCAAAACAATGGTTTATTGGCTTACAATCATTAAAAACCGATGGTCCAAAAAGCTTGAAGTAGCATTTACCAGCATCCCTAGCGGCACGCCTGAGGGCGGTGCCTGCATCTCGCATCACCAGCGCATCAGCGGGTCTAGCAGGACCCTGGAAGTATCACTCGTTTCGCTGCCTGAATTCGGGCTTTACTTGGGGCTTACTGCCCCTAGGAATTCTCCTCCTCGTTCTGGGTTCCCGCCCTTGGCCTACTCAGGTTGTATTGTATTAGGACGGGACCTTACAGCGTCTTGATAACCCGTGATTGTATTTTGGAAGGCCTTTTGATGCTTTCATTCACGGATTATGTTATATGCCTATTAGGCATGGTTTCGAACCCAAAAATAGGGAATCAAAAATCTAATGGGGGGGTTATTAGTAATAGAAAGACTTACCAAAAAATTCCAAAAATTTCTAAAATGTAACATAATTACAACAAAATGATAGTTCTAAAGTAGGCAAAGCACAGGCAACTGTTTTAAGCACAAAGGGCAACATTTCCCTTGGTTTCCTTGCAGGGAGATATAATGCATTAATATATTATTATTAATATTATTAAATACCTCTGGTGCAGGTCTTGCTAATCTGTAGAATTCTCCTCACTCCAGCTTTTTCCCATTCAGTTTTACCATAGCAGTCTAGGACCTCCGTTTGAACTCTATGGCTTTTCTTGATTCTGAACTCTTCCTTCTCCTCTCCGTGCTCTTTTCACTCCTGCTGCCCTTCTCTCAGCAGTTCTTATGTCCTTCTACTCTGTCCTTCTATCTAAACCCCTTCCTGGGTGTTTAAATCGCTTTTTTTCGTCAGTCCTCCAGCCCCTCTAGGAGTCCCGATCTGATCTCTCTATGGTTTCCGGCTCCTTTTTCACTTCCTGGAGGAGGCCTTTCACTCTAATTAGGCTTCAAGCATGGAAAGGCCCGATTTGTCTGTGAGTTATGTCTGCAAAGCTATTTTGGAGGGGGAAATTTTCCTGTTGGGGGGGCATCCGAAATATTTAATAATCTAACGAAATTTTGGGCCCAGGGAGTGCGAAAAAGAAAGTCCACTTCCGGGATTGGCCTTGCGATCCGTATAAACTTGAAAGTCCCATACATACGAATCCCTTCCGATTTCTTTTCATTTTCATAATTTTTTTCTCATGCCTAATGCCTATTGATTGCTTTTCACTGTTCATGCTGACCATTTTGTATGGAATCTATGTAATATTGGGATATGTTTTGATATATTGTTATGTACTTTTGATGCGGTTCTCTATATTGTGTACTACATATTGTTGATTGAAATGTATTTTGATATAACACTGTCTATGACTGGTCCAATTGGACCCACTACTATCAATGGAGGCCCAGGTTTCCACTGTCTTTTTTCATCTTCGGCAGGCTAGGCGGCTGGCCCCCTATCTCACCGAATGCGACCTAGCCATGGTAATCCAGGCAACGGTCATCTCAAGGTTAGACTACTGTAATGCCCTTTACATTGGTCTTCCTTTGTCAGTCATCCAGAGGCTTAAGCTGGTGCCGAACGCTGCAGCGAGACTCTTGGCTGGAGTACCGGCCAGGGCTCATATCACTCCAACTGGTTACCAATTGAGCATCTTCAAAGTGTTGGTCTTGACCTTTAAGGCCTTGTATGGTCTGGGGTCAGTGTACTTGAGGAACCGTCTACTCTCATATGTTCCCCAGAGATCGCTTCGATCAGAGGATCATAACCTCTTACAGATTTCATCTCTTCGAAACATCAATTTGGCCTATGGAATTTCTTGCCACCTGAAGTCCGGGCAATTACCGATTTGCTGGCCTTTCGGAAAGCATGTAAAACAGCTCTCTTCCTAACTACAATAGTTCAACACAAAATATGCATATCAAAAGTTCATTTTATATATTCAAAACATCATATAACAGTGACAATCATATTCTATAACTATAAGCATCCATCACAATACCGTGTCCAGGGTACAGCTGGGACAACACAATGTCTGTAAGGAGTAAATCTCACTGAGTCCAGTCCGTGCACCTTGGAGTCAATCGTCCAAAGCTCAATACAAGCATAACACAGGTAAAGGGATGCATGGAAGTAATCCAAAACCATAGACCGCAATGAACCGGAGCCAGTCAATCCAAGGCTCCTGGAAATGAAAATAAAGCAAGCCGACGGAAGAATATCCACACACAATCGGGGCCGCTGAATTCCGTTTCTTTTTCAAAGGCTAGATATCCATCGATATGGTTCCAGTCCTGGAAGGTTACAATATATACATAATATATAGCATAGTGGGAACAATACATAACCTGAGGAAATCATAATATAAGCGAAATCGCTATACATACCAAAGTAAAGGAGAATCCAACCGCATTACATCAAGTGCGGTGACCAGTTAAGGTGATATACCACAGAATACATACACATTAAATACATTATCCTAAATTAGGAGGGAATGCAAATTGACCGGCTCATTAAGGCCAAAAGGTAATTCTGAATTTAATTTGATTGTCCATGAAACTTCAAGCTTACGGAGCATCTGGGAGAGGTTTCCGTGTGGGGGAACGAAAGGCTTTTCTAACACCATTAGTTTTAAAGATGCAGGGGAGTGATTGCTGTTGATGCAATGTTGATAAAAAGGAATTTCAGTGCTTCCATTATTTATTTTGCTTCTGTGCTCAAACAAACAAACAAACAAATAAATAAATAAGCTGTATCTCTGGCATTATGGAGGGATTGGCTGGTTCCTGCTGAAAGAGCACTTTAGCTTTCTCGATATTCAGTGAGAGCTCAAGCTTTTTGTATGCTTCTGCAAAGGTGTTGAGAGTAGCTTGTAGGTCTTCTTCTGGGCGAGCACAGACTACATCAGTAGCAGCATACTGAAGTTATATAACAGATGTTGTTGTGACCTTGGTTTTGGCTTTCAGCCTGCTGAGGTTAAATAGCTTGCCATCTGTCCGACAGATGATTTCCACGCCAGTGGGGAGCTTGGCATCAACAATGTACAGCAGTGTTTCCCAACCTTTTTTGAGCCGCGGCACACTTTTTACATTTACAAAATCCTGGGGCACACCACCAACCAAAATGACACAAAATGACACTCTAACACAGTAACATATATAGTTAATATGTTTTTTAATGTATTTATACACTGGGTGTGAAACCTGGGCCTGTTTCGTTGAACACAACATAGATATCCTGGCAGGAATGGCTGAAAGACGCAAACTTCCCACACAGAACTCCCATAATCAAGAGAAAATACTATAAGAGTTTGGTGGGCATTGACCTTAGGTTTTGGAGTTGTAGTTCACCTATATCCAGAGAGCACTGTGGACTCAAACAATGTTGGATCAGGACCAAACTTGGCATGAATACTCAATATGCCCAAATGTGAACACAGATGGAGTTTGGGGGAAATAGACCTTGATATTTGGGAGTTACATTTTGTGGGATTTATAGTTAACACACAATCAAAGAGCATCCTGAACTCTTGCAACAATTGCATTGAACCAAACTTGGCATATTGAACTCTCATTACCAACAGAAAGTACTGAAAGGGGTTGCTTGGGAATTGATCTTGAGTTTGGAAGTTGTAGTTCACCTACACCCAGAGAGCACTGTGGACTCAAATAATGTTATGTTATGTTGTTGTTTGTTTTCTATGCAGAATCACAACGTTGGAAGGAGGCTCACCACTTTAAGGTCCCTAAAACAGGCATGGGAAAACTTCAGCCCTCTGGGTGCTTTGGACTTCAATTCCCACCATTCCTAACAGCCTGAGGCCCTTTCCTGCTTAAATGGCTGAAGGGGGGGGGGGGAGGAAAAGGGCCCGAGGCTGCTAGGAATGGTGGGAGTTGGAGTCCAAAATGCCTGGAAGGTCCAAGTTTGCCCATGCCAGCTTTCGACAGAGACCTCTTCCTTCCCCTCCGCGCCCTTTCTTCCCCTTCCTGCCGAACACTGACTTTTTCTTCTACACTGCCGTTTCTGCAGCCATTTTGATCCGAGGGGGCAGCGTGAGCGTGTTCAGGAGGGGAGGGGGGAGGGAGGAAGACGTGAACGGGGGCACTACTGCGTAGACTCGCCCCAGAGCAAAGCGAGGCAAAGCAAGCAGAGCGAGGCTGGGAAGAAGGGAGCTCGAGTGGAGAAGAAAAAGTGTTCGGCAGGAAGAAAGGGCATTGGAGGTTCCCATTTCCCACGGCACACCTGAGGATCGCTCGGCACACTAGTTGGGAAACACTGATGTACAGTATCATAGTGATTAAGAGGGAAAATAAGGTTGGGGCAATAGCATATTCCTGGTGGGACCACAAAGACCTTATTACACAATAAAATACCCCATCTCTCATACTCTTTACATACTGTTATAAAGCTGTTATAAAACCGCTGTTGAAGAAACCATCACTGGACCCCACTCAATTCGTCAACTATCGGCCAGTTTCCAATCTCCCCTATTTGGACAAAGTCCTGGAACGTGTGGTGGCCTCGCAACTCCAGGAATTTTTTGGTAGACACTGATTATCTGGATCTGGCGCAGTCTGGCTTTAGGCCAGGACATGGTCTTGAGACAGCCTTGGTCAACTTAGTGGATGATCTACGCCGGAAACTCAACAGAGGGAGTGTGTCCCTGTTGGGTCTGCTGGACCTCTCATCAGCCTTCGATACCGTCGACCACGGTATCCTTCTGAGACGCATTGCAGGAATGGGCCTTGGGGGTACTGCTTTGCAGTGGCTCCAGTCCTTCCTTGAGGGTCGTTCCCAGAAAGTGTTGCTAGGGGACTCGTGCTCGGCCCCACAGCCATTGTACTATGGGGTCCCACAGGGTTCAGTACTGTCCCCTATGTTATTCAACATATACATGAAGCCATTGGGGGAGATCATCCGGAGTTTCGGGGTGCGGTGTCATCTGTACGCAGATGATGTCCAACTCTGTCACTCCTTCTCACCTGCGACTAAGGAGGCTGTTCAAATCCTGAACTGGTGCTTGGCCGCTGTAACAGACTGGATGAGGGCGAACAGATTGAAACTAAATCCAGATAAGACAAAGGTACTCCTGGTCAGTCGTAAGGCCGAATGGGGTATAGGGTTACAGCCTGTAATGATGGGGTTACACTCCCCCTGAAGGCGCAGGTTTGCAGTCTGGGAGTGATCCCGGACTCGTCACTGAGCCTGGAGCCCCAGGTCTCGGCGGTGGCCAGGAGAGCTTTTGCACAGTTCAGGCTTGTGCGCCAGCTACGCCCATATCTCGGGAAGTCAGACTTGGTCACGGTGGTCCACGCTCTGGTTACATCCCGTATAGACTACTGCAACACTCTCTACATGGGGTTGCCTATGAAGACTGCCCGGAAGCTGCAATTAATCCAGCGCGCAGCAGCCAGACTACTAACGGGTGCGGGGTACAGGGAGCGCACAACTCCCCTGTTGCGCCAGCTCCACTGGCTGCCAATTAGCTTCCGAGCACAATTCAAAGTGCTGGTGTTGACCTACAAAACCCTATACGGTTCTGGCCCAGTTTACCTGACCGAACGTATTCTCCCCTATGAACCATCAAGAGTGTTAAGATCGTCTGGAGAGGCCCTGCTCTCGGTCCCACCACCTTCGCAGGTGCGTCTAGTGGGGACGAGGGACAGGGCCTTTTCTGTGGTGGCCTCCCGGCTGTGGAATTCCCTCCCAAATGAAATTAGATCCACCCCCTCCCTCCTGACTTTTAGAAAACAGGTGAAAATGTGGCTGTGCAATGCTGCCAGATTGACTCTGGCAAACAAATGGAAAGATGGAAGCATGCCGACTATTGAGAAGTGGACATCAAAACTCTTTGAAATTATGAAAATGGACATCCTGTCCCAAGCGGTAGCCCAGGAAACTAACCGCAAGAAAACGGACTGGTTTAGGGTTATGGAATACTTACAACAAAATAAATACGAAGGATGGTCTGAGTTAGAGCTTTAAGATATTATCTGATGTCTAGTTACCCCAGGGGTGTTAGAATCATAGTACATCGGTTATTAAGTGAATATAATAGTGATCAGACAAGATGTTATAGGGCAGGGCTGTCCAACTTCTACCAGCCCAAGGGCCGGAATTCTGGTGACTGATCAGGTGGCGGGCTGGGCCGCAGAGGGGGGCGTGGTCGCTCGCGGGGGCGTGGTCACTCGCAGGGGCGGGGCCGATCGCGGGGGCGGGGCCGATCGCGGGGGGTGATTTCTCCCAGTTCTGTCGCCCTGGCTGACACTGTCGGAGGGAGGGCGAAGCTAAGGAGGGCTCCCCTTGGCCCCTCCCTCCCTCTCACAGCGTCAGCCAGGGTGGCAGAAGCGGCGATTTCTCCCGGTTCTGCCGCCCTGGCTGACGTTGTAGGAGGGAGGGAGGAGCTAAGGAAGGCTCCCCTTGGCCCCTCCCTTCCACCGCGTCAGCCAGGGCGGCAGAAGCGGCGATTTCTCCCGGTTCTGTCACCCTGGCTGACGTTGTAGGAGGGAAGAGCTAAGGAGGGCTCCTCTTGGCCCCTTCCTCCCTGCCACCGCGTCAGCCAGGGCGGCAGAAGCGGCGATTTCTCCCGGTTCTGCCGCCCTGGCTGACGTTGTAGGAGGGAAGAGCTAAGGAGGGCTCCCCTTGGCCCCTCCCTCCCACCGCGTCAGCCAGGGCGGCAGAAGCGGTGAATTCTCCCGGTTCTGCCGCCCTGGCTGACGTTGTAGGAGGGAGGGCGAAGCTAAGGAAGGCTCCCCTTGGCCCCTCCCTCCCTCCCTCCCACAGCGTCAGACAGGGCGGCAGAAGCGGTTCCTACAAGTCCTACCACATAATGCATGGTCGCTTTCATTGGTAACCCATAAGATTACTATAGGATTATGCAAAGGATCTGCAAACAGTACCTTTCGTAAAACAGGATTACAATCATCACTCACTCTTTATTTGTGTATTTCTCCACATGTGTCAAAAGCATAGTAATTGACATGTGATGGCAACTCGCCGTCTGTTAACAGGTCTTAGATTTCCCATTGAGAGAAGTGGATGAAAAGACCATGGTGTTTGTGCAACCAGAAGTGGTGCAGCGGATTATGAGTTCCCTATTGAAAGAAGTAGATCGGAAGATGATGGTGTTTGATTGTGCAGTTCCTCAGGACCAAATATGTTTTTACATTTCTCCATTTGGATGGAGGTCAGGGACTTGCGTGGTGGTGCAAAATATGCCAAGTTTTAAAAGGGGCAGACAGTGACATCAGGCAGGGGCGGTCCGTCCATGAAAGCAACCTACGCGGCTGCGTGGGGCGCCATCTTGGATGGGCGCCGCCACGCCGGCCGCACCGCCGGCCACACCGCCGTAGCAAACCTCCCTGCTGCCTGCAGCAGCTTCTGAGCATGCGTGGAGATTTTCACACATGCCCAGAACCTCCGGAGCGCTCTCCCTTGCCCTGTGCAACGCCCCGTGGGAGGGGCCGGGAGCGGGCACCAGGAAGCACTAGGCGAGGCCTTCGAAGGCCCCTCCTAGCGCTTCCTGGTGCCCGCTGCCGGTCCCTCCCACGGGACGTTGCACAGGGCAAGGGAGAGCGTTCTCCCACCCTCTGCAACGCCCCGTGGGTGGGGCTGGCAGGGGAAACCAGGAAGCGCTAGGAGGGGGCTTTGAGGGCCTCTCCTAGCGCTTCCTGGTGCCCGCTGCTGGCCCCTCCCACGGGCGTTGCACAGGGCAAGGGAGCGCTCTCTCGCCCTCTGCAACGCCCGTGGGTGGGGCTGGCAGGGGAAAGCAGGAAGTGCGAGGAGGGGCCTTTGAAGGCTTCAAATTGCACAGGGCAAGGAGCGGCGGCGCGTGGGAGGACTGGAAGGAACGCGCAAGGTACCAAGAAAAAATTTGGGAGGGGGGCAAAAATAATGTTTGGGGGCCGGGGGAATAATGTGTTTTATGGGGGCGCCGAAATAATTTTCGCCTACCATGCGAAATTACCTTAGACCGCCCCTGACATCAGGGAACATCTGATGGTGTTGGGAATCAGCCTGTGTTTGTGTTTCAGGATCATGCTGTTTCTGATGTGGGAAATGATAAGCAGGGTCATGATGCTTCTGACGAGGGAAATGATGGTGCCGAGGCTGAAGTGCAAGATGGAGATGGTTTGGTCATTGATTTTCATGCAGACCAGGACAGAGAGGCCCCAGAGCAAAGGGCAGTTTCTCAAGAGAATATTCCTGCTGGGCAGAGAGATGATGGTTTACTCCCTCTCTCTGTGAGCTCTCAAGATTTGGGTTTGGGCAACAATCTGACACTTGGGAATTTTAATGAGCAGCAGCCAGATAAGGAGGTAAAAAATAGGCAGCTGGAGTTTAGCCAGGATAGACAACAAACTCAAGGGCTATGTTGCTCTGAAAGACTTCGTCAGATAAGTGCCAAGAGTGGGGGCAGGGGCAGTCTAAGGTAATTTTAAATGGTAAGCGAACATTATTTTGGCGCCCCCCCAAAAAAACATTATTTTGCCCTCCCCCCATGTGAAACAAATATACAATTATAATATCACAATACCATTAGTAGTATTATATTGTATCAATGTATATACAATATATTATACCATACTCATACTATATTATATCATAATTATACTACATTACAATATAATTATATTATAATATATTGACATTATAATATAATATAACATTCTATTATATTATTATTATAAAATAATAAATAAAATTATTTATTTAAATAAAATTATCCTCCACTAAATATTTTCATTACTCCTATAAAACTCAAATAACCCAAAATAAAGTAAAATAAAATATTATATATTACTATTTTGTACAATACCACTATACTGCAATATTGTTTGTAATATTACATGTAATATAAAATATATCATTATTCTATTGTTATATTGTATTTTTATTATATTGTATGACAATATTAAGCAGAACTGTATAATAATCAACAAGAAATGCAATGTAAATGCATCAAAATCAGGATATATTACCTACCACCCGTCTCATAATTCATAGGAGTCTCCCATAAGTCCAAAATTAGGATCCCAATGTAAATGTAAATAGAAAAACACCCAAAATGTTCAAATGAGGTCGAATACAGGCAGCGCGGCCTGGGCAAACTTGGGCCCTCCCTCCCTCCCTCTAGGTGTTTTGGACTCCATCTCCCACAATTCTTCATAGCCTCAGGCCCTCAGGTATAGACAGAAATAGAGCCGAAGAAAGGAAGGAGGGAGAGAAGAGGTCACAGAGGAGGAGGAGGAAAGCCCTTCATTCATTCCTTCACTTACACTTCCTTCACTGATTCTTTTCTCCTTCCCCGCAAACGCGCACGCGGCGAAGGCACAGGGAAAGGGAAAGCACTCACTGCCTGCCCGATAGGGAGTGCTTTGCTTACAGGCTTCTGCGCAAGGGAGCTACTGGGCATGCGCGGAGGTTTTCGCGCATGTGCAGTTGCTTCTGCGCTCAACTTCAGCTCCGGAGCAACTGTGCCTGCGCAAAAACCTCTGCGCATGCCCAGAAGCGGCGTCGGAGCGCACAAGGCCGGGGCCCAAAAGCAGGCAGCTGCGGCGCTGCCTGAGGAACATCGGCAGGGCCAGGATGGTGCCCCATGCGGCCAGGATGGCGCCCCCTTCCCAGATGGCTCCCTATGCGGCCGCTTACTTGGCCTACCTGTAGGACCGCCCCTGAGTGGGGGGAAACAGAACCAGTTTCTGGATTTTGGGATATAAGGTTTGCTTCAAGAGAAAGCCTGTTAGATCAGGCATCGTTTGGAAATCAAGTTCATGAGCCATGGTATTCCTGTTCAAGGGGTCTCGTTCCTGTGGATTTCTAGCCTTCTGCGTATTGACTTGCAGTGCCTGGATTGTCTTTGCGTCCTGTTAATTCTTGTCTGTTTTTATACTGCCTTGGACTGCTTTTTATCTTTTGTGGACATTGCTTTGTGTTACTGCATTTATACTGACTATACTTTTTGAAACTTACTTTTTCTAGGCATCTATTTCTACTGGCTATTTTCAGGATTGGATTTTTCACTCAACGTGTGGTGTGTTTAAGTCATAGGGCTTTTTCCTGTTCTGGAATGCAACAATTGGATTGAAAGGAATCATTCATCTGCCGTGTGATAATCAAAGGTGCGTTATCTATTATATAAAGGAGGTCCCGTCATAAAACGACCGTCCTAGGCAGAGAAACCTTACAAGGCAGAGACACCAAACTTGGCAACAGAAATAGACCTCAGGCAAGGTAGGTTTTTAGCAAAGAAACTCCCCCCCCCCACAAAAACCCTAGAAGGCCCCCAAAATAACGAATAAAAAACCCTACATTTCCCAGTGTCCTCCGCGGCTGCCAACGAATCTCCCGGCCTCTACATTCTGACAACATGATTGGCTGCCAATGAGGGAGTATTTGCATAACGGCTCTATTGGCCAGCCACCGTGAACATTCCGACCCATAATAAACTGTCAGAGGAGGATAAGGCAAAGGCCTGAGGCAGTCACCAACACAAACACCCAATTCACTTCCCACAGAAAATTTAAACCCCTACAAATCATAGACCACGCCCAAATTTGACAGTAAGACTTCATTAACTTGATTTTCCCGACTAGGCCTCAGCTCATGGGACATTGTGTATGGTCTGAATTTACAGTAACCTACCTTGGCACACAGAGCCCCTATGACCCACGCTACATTCTACTACAGTTTGGAGGAGGGTGGACCATGGATGATGGGATTTGATGTACCTCCATGGATCATGGTATTTGTAGTACTTTCAAACCCTTCATTCCCCACAGACCACTGTGGCCCAGAACCAAGACCAATAAAGACCAAACTTGGCACACAATGCCCCCCATGACCCACACTCCATCCGACTGCAGTTCAGAGGAGGACACACCATGGATAATGGGATTTCAAGTACCTCCACTCACTTCCAAAATACCCGACCCACACAAGCATCAACCTCTACATCAACACAGCAGACGGAAAGACAAAAAACATTGTGTATCCACAAGCTATGCAGAACGCCAGCAACACCACACACCAACAACTCCACAGGACTTCAACATCCCACCCAGCTAGTTTTCTTAGATATGGCAAGAAGAGAACTGGCATGTGATTTGTTAGATTTGTACATAACAAAGGGGGCCACAGGGGAGAAGGCTCGCTACCTTGAATTGGGACCGGAAAATAAACGGCAGCCAGTGCAGCTCTTTAAACAGGGGGGTGACCGCTCACTGTAACTTGCCCGAGTTATTAATCTGGCTGCTGATCAGTTTAGTGGGGAATGCTAAGTGAGGAATGCTATGTACGTATACACTGAATTCAACTAAATGTGAGTGCATACGTACATACTATGAGAAAAGGATTCCCCCGGCAGAATGACGGGACACTTCAGACCTGGCTCTGCAAAAGGCATGCTCAGGAAGGAAGAGAAGACGGAAGGAAGTGGAAAAGAAAGAAAGAAAGAAAGAGGAAATAAAGGAGGGAGGGGGAGAGGAAGAAAGAAAAGAAGAATGAACTATTGAAAAGGAATAAAATAAAAGCAGGAAAGAGACAAGGAGGGGGAAAGAAAGAAGGAAATGGGAAAGGAGGAAAGGAAAGGGTGGGGAAAAGAAAGGAAAGGGAGTGAGGAAAAAGTAAAATAATGAAGGGAAAGGAAAGAAGGGGAGAGAGGGAAGTGAAAAGAAAAGAAGGAAAAGGAGAAGGAAAGAAAGACTTGGGGAAGAAAGAATAGAAGAGGAAGGGAGGGAGGGGGGGGAGAGAGGGAGGGAAAAGGAAGGGGAAAGGAGAAGGAAAGGGTGAAGGAGAGAAAGGAAGGAAGAGGAAGGAAGGAAGAGGGAGAATGGAGGAAAGAAGGAAGGGGAGAGAGGGAGGGAAAAGGAAGGAGAGAAAGAGACAGAAAGGGTGAAGGGTGAGAAAGGAAGGAAGAGGAAGGAACGAAGGAACGAAGGAAGAGAATGGAGGAAAAAAGGAAGGGGAGAGAGGGAGGGAAAAGGAAGGAGAGAAAGTGAAGGAAAGGGTGGAGGGCAAGAAAGGAAGGAAGAGGAAGGAAGGAAGGAAGGAAGGAAGGAAGAGGGGAGAATGGAGGAAAGAAGGAAGGGGAGAGAGGGAGGGGAAAGGAAGGAGAGAAAGAGACAGAAAGGGTGAAGGGTGAGAAAGGAAGGAAGAGGAAGGAACGAAGGAACGAAGGAAGAGAATGGAGGAAAAAAGGAAGGGGAGAGAGGGAGGGAAAAGGAAGGAGAGAAAGAGAAGGAAAGGGTGGAGGGCGAGAAAGGAAGGAAGAGGAAGGAAGGAAGGAAGGAAGGAAGGAAGGAAGGAAGGAAGGAAGGAAGGAAGGAAGGAAAGAGGGAGAATGGAGGAAAGAAGGAAGGAAGGAAAGAAGGAGGGAAGGAAGCAAAGAAGGAAAGGAAGGGAAGGAAAAGAGGGAGAATGGAGGAATGAAGGAAGGGAGAGAGGGATGGAAAAGGAAGGAGAGAAAGAGACGGAAAGGGTGAAGGGGAGGAAGGAAGGAAGGAAGAAGGGAGGGAGGGAGGGAGAGAATGGAGGAAAAAAGGAAGGGGAGGGAGGGAGGGAAAAAGAAGGAGAGAAAGAGAAGGAAAGGGTGAAGGGCGAGAAAGGAAGGAAGGAAGGAGAGGGAGAATGGAGGAAAGAAGGAAGGGGAAGAAGGGGAAAGGAAGGGAGAGGAAGAAAGAGACAGAAAGGGTGAAGGGGTGAAAGGAAGGAAGAGGAAGGAAGGAAGGAAGAGAATGGAGGAAAAAAAGAAGGGGAGAGAGGGAGGGAAAAGGAAGGAGAGAAAGAGAAGGAAAGGGTGGAGGGCGAGAAAGGAAGGAGAATGGAGGAAAGAAGGAAGGGGAGAGAGGGAGGGAAAAGGAAGGAGAGAAAGAGACGGAAAGGGTGAAGGGGAGGAAGGAAGGAAGGAAGAGGGGGAGGAAGGAGAAGGAGGAAGGAAAAAGAGGGAGAATGGAGGAAAGAAGGAAGGGGAGAGAGGGATGGAAAAGGAAGGAGAGAAAGAGACGGAAAGGGTGAAGGGGAGGAAGGAAGGAAGGAAGAGGGAGGGAGGGAGGGAGAATGGAGGAAAAAAGGAAGGGGAGGGAGGGAGGGAAAAAGAAGGAGAGAAAGAGAAGGAAAGGGTGAAGGGCGAGAAAGGAAGGAAGGAAGGAAGGAAGGAAGGAGGGAGAATGGAGGAAAGAAGGAAGGGGAGAGAGGGAGGGGAAAGGAAGGAGAGAAAGAGACAGAAAGGGTGAAGGGTGAGAAAGGAAGGAAGAGGAAGGAACGAAGAAGGAAGGAAGGAAGAGAATGGAGGAAAAAGGAAGGGGAGAGAGGGAGGGAAAAGGAAGGAGAGAAAGAGAAGGAAAGGGTGGAGGGCGAGAAAGGAAGGAAGAGGAAGGAAGGAAGGAAGGAAGGAAGGAAGGAAGGAAGGAAGGAAGGAAGGAAGGAAGGAAAAAGAGGGAGAATGGAGGAAAGAAGGAAGGGGAGAGAGGGATGGAAAAGGAAGGAGAGAAAGAGACGGAAAGGGTGAAGGGGAGGAAGGAAGGAAGGAAGAGGGAGGGAGGGAGGAGAGAATGGAGGAAAAAAGGAAGGGGAGGAGGGAGGGAAAAAGAAGGAGAGAAAGAGAAGGAAAGGGTGAAGGGCGAGAAAGGAAGGAAGGAAGGAAGGAAGGAAGGAAGGAAAGGAAGGAAGGAAGGAAGGAAGGAAGGAAGGAAGGAAGAGGGAGAATGGAGGAAAGAAGGAAGGGGAGAGAGGGAGGGGAAAGGAAGGAGAGAAAGAGAAGGAAAGGGTGAAGGGGAGAAAGGAAGGAAGGAAGGAAGGAGAAATGGAGGAAAGAAAGGAAGAGGAAGGAAGGCAGGAAGGAAGGGGAGGGCGGGGGGCCAAGACGGACCTTGGTGTCGACCCATAAGGTCTTGGAATGCATCTAAACTGTAGAATTAATGCAGTTCAGCGCCCATTTTAGTGGCCATGGCTCAATCCAATGGAATCCTGGAGATCTGATGAGGAACCAACAATGTGTGATAGAGAAGGCTAAAGACTATGTAAAACTACATCTCTCAGAATGGCATAGCATTGAGCCATGACAAGTTAAAGTGGTGTCAAATTTCATTAATTCTATAGTGTAAAGCCAGTTAAGCTCTGGCAGTTCAAATAAAATATAACACTATAGGGCAATTTCAAGGCAATTAGGGCCATCACTGTTTCAAAAGTGATAGCTGCCCTCTGTCTTACCTTAGAAATGTTATCTTTGGTCCTAGGGTTGCAATTCCGAACCCTTTTCCTTCCCTTCAGGGAAGGGATTATTGAAATCAAGTTAACAGAAACTGAAATGCAGAGTGCTTGTTAGACAGACGTTCAAGTGTCTGAATTCCCTGCACGTAAGCCTGGGAACAAAAGCAGGTTTCCTTCCTATTGTGAAATGGCATCGAATTCTGACTGTTTAAAAATCATTATTTCCAAAACAAAGAAGGCCGTGGTTTCAGCTGCTGCCGGAGCCTTTGATATTACATCCCCGAGGCAGCAATGCTCCAAAAAAAGAGATTTTTCCCCTCGAATAAGTCAAATTCCATTTTAAAATGCAGCTTTCCAAATGAGTCATCTTTTAATCCCGAGGAGCCCTTGGAACTAAATCTTTTCTATCATTTCAGAACCAGAATCTCAAGGAAAAAAACAAAATTACAGCTTGTCACTTTTCATTCCATCAGGGAGCATTGACAGATAAAAGGGGCAAGCAGGCTGGAGGGGGACAGTGATTTAAAATGTTGGGGGAGAAAGAGGATTTAAATCAGGGCTGTCCAACTGGCGGCCTGGGGGCTGTATACGGCTCCCCAGCCCCTTCCCTGCGGCCCCCTAAGCTTTTTTAAAAAAAATTTAAAAAATAAATAAATTAAATAATAATATTTTAAAAAATT